>LQNS02278172.1:183842-215859 GCA_001587735.2 Parhyale hawaiensis | reverse complement strand
GCTCGCGTACAAGAACAGACTGGCAAGAAGCTGTTGAATCTCGTAATGGAAGGCAACAGTAAGCCTACCTGGGGTTTTCTGCGAGGTGGTAGCGCCGGCGCTGGCTCAGATGAAGAGGAAGGAGGCGCGGTAGGCAGGATATCCTGCATCGGGATGGACTCGATGCCACTTTCGTTCTTGGGATAGCCCGACTCCAGTCTGAAGGATACGCTCTTACTGATGTCCCGGGGGGTTTGGGAGGGGGATACGAAGGAGACGCCTCTGCTGCTGCTGCTGTGGGATACCGTGCCCCATGTTATGAGTTAATGGTACAGAAATTATTGGTTTGATGTTACATACACATGTATATTAAAAAACGTGGTGATACCTAAAACATCTATGAATAAATTGTAAATGCTACAAATATATGTGGAATACCAAAAACTGAGTGAATCGGGTAACAGTAGTGCAAACTAATAAGTAACCCAGTAATACTAAGTAACCCAGTAATACTAAGTAACCCAGTAATACTAAGTAACCCAGTAATACTAAGTAACCCAGTAATACTAAGTAACCAAGTAATACTAAGTAACCAAGTAATACTAAGTAACCAAGTAATACTAAGTAACCAAGTAATACTAAGTAACCAAGTAATACCAAGTAACCAAGTAATACCAAGTAACCAAGTAATACCAATTAACCAAGTAATACTAAGTAATCAAGTAATACTAAGTAACCAAGTAATACTAAGTAACCAAGTAATACTACATAGCTCAGTAATAATTAGTGGCTCAGTAATAATTAGTGACTCAGTAATAATGAGTAACCCAGTAATAATGAGTAACCCAGTAATAATGCGTAACCCAGCAATAATGCGTAACCCAGCAATAATGCGTAACCCAGCAATAATGTGTAACCCAGCAATAATGTGTAACCCAGCAATAATGTGTAACCCAGCAATAATGTGTAACCCAGCAATAATGTGTAACCCAGCAATAATGTGTAACCCAGCAATAATGTGTAACCCAGTAATAATGAGTAACAGGAACCCAGTAATAACAAGTAACTGAGTAAACAAGTAACCGAGTAAGCAAGTAATAATGCGTAGCACATTAAGAATAAGTAACCCAGTAATAATAAGTAAAGCAGAAACACCATCTATCAAGAGGCAAAATAAACAATGAAGTGACTCGATACCTCACCCTTCCGTTGCCATAGCAACAAGCGAACCTTATGCATGAATAATATAGTTAATGATCAAATAAATACAGGTAACATTAAGGAAAGACTCATAGCACTACTGCGGCACTTAGACATCGGAAGCCTTGCCGCTTACGCTATTTAGTAATTAAAGTAATCCATTGGAAAAACATTTTACGGTTTTACAGTCACCGTATTTACAAATATTTACTGATCAGTGTCAAATGACTGATATATACACTATTTAAGAGATAGCTATCATATATACAAAACAACAGAGTGTATGTTCTCAACGTTCATTTAAAGTATATACAGTTTCTATAGACTAATTAATTCTAATACTAAAGCTACAGCGTCCCATCTGTCGTGCATCCAAGCGGCGGGAGACATGGAAAAAATCAGAAAAATTCTCAGTGTATTATATTGATTACTTAAATACTCATTCTATGAGAGAACACGAAGCCTGCGTATGGGTTGCCACTAAGCCCATGACAACAGGCACCTCGAGGCTATGGACATCAGCACTTTCTGTTAAAAACGTGGCACGTTTTTTGGGTTCGCGCGTACTACTAAGAGTCCTTATGCGTGACGGCGAACATTTTAGAAAATGTTTAAATGGGAAAACCGTTATATTCACAAGGATAGAACAAAATATTCGGGTGCTGCGTAGTGCATATTGGAGCCAAAAAGTCATCGTGTGAACCTAACTTTTGACAAAATTGGTTCACATTTGGAGCCGCGGGTGTTGAATGGTCGATGGGACCCGTCAGTGTGGAACAGTTTGGAAAAGTATTAAAAGGTTCGCGTATTATTGGATCAATTCGACTAATATTCATTAGGTATTTTATTACAATTTTCAGCAAAAAGTAACGATGTTTTCCAAGATAATACCAGATGCAGAATTTGGTTGCATGGTACGATATTACAGCTCTTCGTGAGTTTCCTGAAGAGTCTTTGCTCATAAAATTTTCAGTGTATATCCTGTAAATTGTTCAAAAATTTTCAATTCATGCAGTTAAATTTCTGTATATAATTTTGCATTTTTGTCTTAGGATGCACGATAAATGGGACGGAATGTATGGGTTATGGAGTAAAACAGCAGAATGCAGGAGAAGTAGCGCTGAAGAAGCACTTGATCAAAGGAAGAAGTTTCAGTGGTGCGGACAGAATAGAGGCAGAAGGTGTCACGATCTTCACAGTGCAGTCTACGCCGAATGACGTAATCTTAGAACGAAATATCGTACGAATGCATGCTGCACTTTCATAGCTATTGGCTGGTCACTTGAGAATCGTAGTTCTGTATATAGAGCAAAACGTCCGAGCGTGAAAAACAGGCCTACGCCAAACATGGGAATTTATTTACTATATGAATAGCAGAAATTTCGAATATTGCACTGCCATTCTGTGCCTGAAAGACCGATTTTAAAAGGGGATATTTTACTTTGGGCCAAACTCTATTTTCGTTTACAAGTGAGCATATATAGTAAGTTTTTATAATATATTCATGTTGTGCACCTGTTTTAGATAATATAACAGGTACAGGAATAACAGTAATGTTAGCAGTAGAAAGTTCAATTTCTAAAGAGCAGTGAACGAGCATACAAAGGCAAGCCCTGGCAGCGTGGCTGCTGGAACGAAGGATAGTGATAGGATGAAGGTTGGGATCCCAGTGTTGTGGTAGTCTTTTGCTTTCCCAATACTGCGTACTGGTAAATTACGTGTTAAAGATGTATATCATACACGACTAAGTGTACAGCAAGCCTGCATACGGTGGCCCTTAATGTTCAGCAAGGGCAGAGTTTATATTACGAAATAGCTTCGATCTGGAAATTTTATTCAAGCAGTCAAAGTCTATAGTAGAGATCGAATATTACCGGCGTTTTGTCTATTATTACCTCCGCCAAGGAGGTTATGTTTTCGTAAGGGTTTGTCTGTCTGTCCCTTTGTCTGTCTGTCATCTTGATAACTAAAAAAGTCAAGGACGGATTTTGACGAAATTTACAGGTATTGTTAGGAGCAACAGATTATTAAGTTTTGGTCAAGATCCGTCCATCCGTTTGTTTGTTTGTCTCATTATTGTCAATGCCAGAAGTCAAAAAGTTATAGACAGATTTTTATGAAATTTACACGAGTTGTTAGGCATATCACCAAGAGTAAATAGCCAAATGTTTGAAATGAACCATTAGTTCGTTCGTTTGTCACGGTTTTTAATTTTATGCTTGTGAACACAATAACTCAAATAATGAATGGATCTTTAAGAAATTTATAGGAGTTGTTAGTTATATTAAAAGACATAAATGATTAAATTTTGGTGCAGATCGGTTGGTTCGTTCGTATGTTTGACTCATGTTTGTTACAATGTTTGTTCGCCGCATAACTCAAAAAGTTATGAACAGATCTTCAAGAAAATTGCACAAGCGGTGATTAGTATCAAAAGTCACAAATGATTAAATTTTGGAGTAAATAAATAGAAAGAAAATAATGGTATCAGAGACAATTTGAATTTTTCGTTACCGTTGCCTCGCTTGGCGTAGGTATGCGCTCTCAGAGTGCTCTACTTTTCAGATTTGGTTTCACCTACAGCAAAGAAAATTTTTGTGCATCCATATGCAACAAGAGCGTGTAATGCAAGAGATCTTTTCCTTTGTTGCTGGTCTCCACGCCGATACAAGTTATGAAGAGCGGATATTAATTTCCATCTCCATATATTTTTATAAAGGCATTCTGCTTTTGCCAAGGGGAAGCGAGGACTTACAGACGATCGCGTCGCTCTATATCTGTGTGTCCGCACGGGTCTAGGTGGCCTACGTTGGCGCAACTCAAGCATTGTTCAGTGCCAGTCACGCTCTCGTTGCGTGAAGTTGTATGCAGCTGTAGGCAGTTGGTCTCCGCGTAGACTGGACTAAAAATAACGGATCAAGAGGCAGCTAAGCCAGGTTATACATAGCACTGTAGTGCTAGGTACACAGAGGCAAGCAGCAAAGCGAGCTGGAGACATCACTTCCTACCCTCTTTGCCATATAGCGGCGACGCGGATCGCAGAACTTGGAAGAAAGATGAGATGTTTTAGGCACGAAAAGTCCGAGCGCTCGTCTCTAATTGACAAAATTTGAATTTTTTGCTCCGTTCTTTGGGGGAAATTGAAAATCGGTCTGATTTACAGACGAGCGCCTTGAAAGATGGAAGGTTCTCGTTTGAACGCACCGTCCTTATCATGCGAGATTTATCACGAGCTATTAATTAAGACCGAGCTCTTCAGGCCCAAACTTTAAAAGTTCCGATCAATAGAAACGATCTTTTTTAGCAAATGACGTAACCAGATACAGTCTCCAGTAAAGAAAGTATCACTGGTCTGGAAGGTTTTCTTTCGCTAGGTTGTCTTTACTTAGTAACTTAAGCACTTGAAGTACCTCTGCCGTAAAATTCAGTGCTTCCAACGAGGGCTAAATACTATATATGCTTATTTATAATGAACCTCAAACGGATGTTCTATTTCGAAGATCGATGCTATGAGAATCATATACCTCATAAACTGCATTCCTCCGAGAAAGCGACCTTATATTTGGCCCTTGTATGGGGAAGCTGCCCAAACATCTACCGCGGTTAGCCAAAGTGAAAAAGAAGAAGGAGAAGCAAGGGACATGTTGTGTGTCAATTCACACTCAGGCACAGAGGAATCACCACGGTCACCAGAACCTACCCGACGATCATTTCGCTATTTAATTAACCCTTTCTCCATAGCCCTACCTACGTACAACATTCAGTTTTCAAACAGTGCTATTTCTACTAGAAGGGCAGATGAATTCATGAAAGGTAAGTTTAGGTGTACATTATACTGACCCTGATAGGACCTCACTCAATTTACTGATACTCCGCATAATGAGATCACTTATTCCGGTTCTAATACAATGAACGAAATTACAGCCAATACGACGTGATACATGTGCTGCTGTGATGTCAGCAGTTGCCACCGCGCACTTATTTGAACGGCCAACTCAAAATGGCTGTACAATTATTTTAGAAAAATGAAGACATTGTAGCCTCTCTAATTGCACTTAGCAATAGTATTATTACTGTTTCCAAATAGGGTAAGTGGGTGTTACTGGGTTAACGTAATTTTAACAGACTGGCTTTTTTGCTACAAGGGGTTTTTATCCTATTGACAATAATGGAAACAAAGCCTTTTTAGTAAGGCGATGCAAATAGGGTAAAGGAAGCATATCAAACTAAGAGCTCTCAAACGTGGTACACTGTGCTGGCGGCAAACTTAAATTGGTTCTGTGAATTATTTCAACAAATAGGAGAGTTGATGTTCTGCAACCTTTGTTAAAATGGCATTTTTAGTTGAAATATTTTAAGTAATTTTGCTAGATGGGGCAAGTCTGTGCCCGAGTTTGCAGTTGGACGATTGTTGTCAAAGAAACCTAGTCCTGCGGCAGAACATCTACCGTTGACAGGCAGAGTTCTCGTGGACCTCTCACGTAACGGTTGCGTCATTTGATGTCACGGGTACAAATGAAGTCACAGTTGTCCCACGACCTGTACAAATTATTGTGGTAATGACGTTCCTATCTAAAGCGGAATGCACACGAGACAAGACTAACGTTTCTTGCTCTAGAGTGACCCCCCAAGCTTACTCTAGCTTGAGTAGGTATATTCTCACGGTAGCGTCAAAATAAGATGCGCTTAAGTCCATTTTCAAACGCTGCCCATGCATCTCGAGCTCGATGAAATGTACACAAATGGCGTGTCAGCAGTCTGATCGCGTATATATAGTGCAATGTTTAAACTGTTAATACTTTATGCTATAGTAATAATGAGTAGAACTGAAGCAAAATCGTCGAAACGGTGGCTACATTTCTCATTTATCAAGGCTTACTAGGTTTGTTGACGTATCCGCTATCGATAACCCTAAACTTTCATATATCTAGCTATGTGACGGAAGTGTATTCGGTACATCGGCGGCTCGACAGAATTTGCTCCTGGTAGTTGCATAAGAAATTTGTCGAATGCACAGCTAAGAACCCCTCCTCCCCGAGTCGCAAGCTCTTAACGGCCAAAGCTTCCCAGGCCATCTTAATCCGTCTTCTTCTCACTTCCGCTCCAACTACATCTTTAAGCTCCGCATATCAGCGGCTATCGATCATGCTTGCGTGCATTCATGATCATCTCTTTGGCTGAGATTCTTCTTCCCCTTCTTTTTTTCTTCTTTCTTTTTTCTCTTCTCGTTTCCCCGGTCATCTACATCCTACTAACATAATGGCAATGGCTTATAGAGGGCCGGGGCGTAAGTTCTGGTGTCTCTTTGGGAATGGGCCTCTTGGTTCGTCTACTGCCGCCTATCTAATCTAATCTCTTTTTCCCTACGAGCAGACTCCGGGTTTGATGGTTCGCATTATGTGTATAAGATGATATTCTTATCCGAAAATCATAGGCGATTATCTGAAATCTATCAGGGCGGCATCGGATAACATCGGATAATCGAAAAAATAATTAGATTGTGTAACGCCTTGCAAATGTTTTCACAGAGAACTCATACTAGTAAATGTAACCCAATTATTCAACCAAACACGTATGGATTTTCAGGACTAAAAAAGCTAGTTTTTCGCTCTACACATGGTGCTCATAGAGAACTATCTAATTGTCGCGACAAAGTAACTCAACCAAAAGTAGTTTGGTTTCTAAGGCTAAGAGAATCAAAGACGGGAAGTCCTCGTTGTATGTCATCTCGATTTTTGCAGTTTTATTTACAGAGACTCAAAATTTTTCGTCCAATGTATCCGATACATGTTTTCTTGAATCATGAGTTTATCCGTCCAACACGTAAACTAAAAATTTTCAACCTCTATGAAAACTGCAATATAAGAGAAAAAACGTAAAATGGGGATCTTCCTCTAAACTACAGCGAGCACAAAGATAGATTTTTTTGGTTTTGCAGATCTATTTAGTTGAAATATTGGGTTAAATCAACTATAAAGAAGTTTCTGCGAATGTCAGTTTCAACAGAACAATGCTGCAACCATGCGAAGGTAAGAAGAAGCAACAAAACCACAAACTGTGAACTGCCATAAAGTGGAAATGTAGAAACTTTAAGGAAAAAGGACGTTATTTTTAGAGCAGACAAAGAGGATAAGACAGAGTGCATTTATGGAATGCAGTCAAAATTGGAGAATCATTCCAAGTAAAACTTAGCAAGTAACGAGAGAGCAAGCAAGCAAGTGGACAAAAAAGAGAAGGAAAGAGTGCAGAAGACTGTCAGTCGAAGCATACGATTTGTGAAGCGTGTACTATGCAGAAACCTCGAGTTTGTTTATGGTTTACGAGACTAGTAGTTTTCTAGTTGTTTCTTGAACATTGCGCATGGAAGTCAAGTTCTGCTCGAGTTCTTAGAAGCACTGGAGGCAGATCGATGCAGTAGCCTAACGTGGTGTAAACATAAGTTTGCAATACATACAATATACGTCTGAATAATGAAGGACATCAGTAAAACTTTCTCGATCATTCAAACTTAGCTGTCTTATTATATTAAATATTTATAATATACAAATAAAAGGCACGTTTTGGCGACTGAAGCATTGTGTACGGAAAGTTGTTGGTTGCTCTTAGCGCATGTTTCAGGTGTACAGCAAAGTAATGCTTACACTATTGTTTTCGTAACGGTGTGGTCTAATGCAATCGTAACGGAAGGTCTTGGGTACAATGCAGTTAAGGCGGAACACCAATGAACGTAAACAGGGTCGAGATCACTCGGTCCTGGTGAAGAGTCTGGCCTATCTCGAGATTATATGTTCGGTTAGGTAAGATAATTTGCTTTAGGTTAGATGCGTTAGGTTAGTGAGAAATACATTACGTAAGATTAGGATAGATACGGTTCAGCTAGAACAGGTACTAGTCCCAACTTATAGGCACACATGGTATGTCTGCATTTGAGAGAGGTCACCTACTGTACCAGCTCCGACCCCACGGTGTGGCAAGCCTACACACGTGGGCTGGTACATTAGAACTACGGTTCTTTACCTGTAAATGCTCGACGACAAGTTAGGAGTGTGACAGTGACTGATGCCGTAATTTTGCTACATACAGTAATTTGACAACTATTGCATTCTCTACAGTGTTACTTAAGAGCAAGATGTGTACTTCAGCATGTGTAAGCTACTTAAATAGAGATAACCTAATCTACTTAGTTTCAACATGTCCAAAATTTGAATCCTGGGCATTGGAATTACCACACTGGATCTAGCATCAAGCGTAATTGGTTTGCGGTAAGCGCCTGAAATTCGGCCCCAAGTGGCGATGCCACCAAGGCTCAATGAGTTATAGCTCAGCCCATCGAACAGGCCCTGAATTCAGGAAGATGTGAGGTGCCACACGCTATTGTGGTGCTCTTTTGTTCAAACTCAAGAACCTGTACAATAACTGGTAGTGCCAATTGGGTTACTGCATTGGTGATAGAAGATGCGGTGTAGAACGCTTGTCAAATGCTGCGGTATATGCGTGTGGTGTAAGCCGCGGCTGAAGTATAAAGGCCCCGTACACAAGCAGTGGTGAACAGTGACTGTTATCATTGGCATGATGCGGACAAACTAAAGTGATTTCTTTACTCAGGAGGAAAAGCTTGTGAAATTTAAGTTCTACGGAGCTAATGCCAGGACCACACTATGCAAACGCATAATCTACTTATGAACGGACATTCAACTTGCATGTCATTCAACTTTAGCATTGTCCAAGGGCATCTTGGATACCGACTTTCAGTAAGTAGTCGGCACGATGAGGGAGCTGAATGTCCGGCCATAAGTTAAGCATGCGATTGGATAACGTAGCTCCGGCAAAAGATGCACTAAGAGGAAGAAGCTAAAGTTGAGACGTTCCAAATTGTCTCAGTAAACTTGCAATAATGGAAATCATTCGTTTAAATCTGTGCTGTTGGAGCTAGGAAACGAGAAAGAGAGCAGCAGCGGCACTACCACAAGTGGCGCCCACCCGCCGGAGGAACTAACCGACTGGCCCGATCGGGGTCCTCGTCTTTGGCACCGGTGGGGACATGATTGGAAGCCGCGGAGCTAAGGTTAGGTAGAGTTTGTTCCCCACTTTGGGAGCACGTATGGGTAGAAGATAGTACAGGGCCGTCGGAAGATGTGCTATTGTAAGAGGAGTGCTGCTTGTTATCGTCGTTGGAGTGGGTAGAGAGTTGAGTGTGGTGAATGGAGGTAGTAGATGTGATAACAGTAGAAAGAGGGGAATGTGACGTCACATACTCAGCGTTATGACTCGAGCACAGAGAGACATTCTCCTCGATCATTTCCGTGGTGTCTGCTGCAGACGGACCTGTGGGGTAAGAGATAAAAAGGTTATGGGTTGATTCGAAGAACATAATTGGGGTCATATACAGGTAATCCCTTGTTCAATGCACTTATGTTATTTAAAGTCAAAATTTTTACTTCTAGGTGCACGATTTATGTAGGTATGTGCTCTTCAATCAAGACTACTATTATATCGAGTAAATAATGCAATCAAATATTTGAAATTTTATAGTAAAATAATACAAAACAAGAGGAGCCTATATCGAGAACAACCTACAGTCATATCTTCCTTGCACCTCAACCAGACAAGTATGTGCGCAACTATGTTTTGTTAAATCCTAGAAGAGTGTTTGTCGGAGGTAAGGTGTGTTGGGATGACCAGTAAACATACAATTTACTGACTATAGATGTATGCAGGAATCAAAAGTGTATGACATGGGGAATTTTCGAGATATGACAAAAATTGAGTTGTGCGGTATCATAGCTGTAATTCAGTCACAGTATCTGCAGGGCATAGATTTTCAAACATTTCCTATTATTAAAGAAATGTAAAATGCATATAGTACCGAGAGTTTATTCCCACCACTCAGGTATCATTACTTCGTTATGATTATATGAACAGTTGCTAAAAGCTATGTCTTGTAATGGTTTTAACCTTCAAGCAATATATAAGTAAATATATAAACACCACTAAATTGCTTAATTCAAGGGGATAAACAAATGCAAGTGACGACAATTTAGACGTGCCGTTGAACAGTCTCCAAATTCTCACCTTTAGGAAGCGTATGATAATGAAGGCCTAGGTTCTCTTTCCTCCAGTGGAGTCGATGTTTGTTTGAATAATGTAGTGCCAACATCCTAACCTCACGCAACGCTCAACAACACTTTCACAGAGGCGTATTGCAATCACAACCCAGTTGGTCTACTGCGACCTGAAAAATGCTAATCGCAACCGGAATTTCGGTTACTGGAAACTGTTCCCGATGGTGACACGACTGGCTGATGAGAACGCCAACTATCGCGGAGCGTTTACCGCTAAGAGCGAACGTACACGATAGTGGGAATGATTTTCTTTTACGTGTGCTGATAAACACAACTCCGTGTATACAAAAATGCTTGACAATATGCTGGTGGTCAAGTCTTTTGGTTCGGAAAGTGTCACGTGTACCGTTTCTGACATCTCTTAACATGTGCAGTAAATTTCAATTCGAAAATATTTTGCTCTATTGTCCTGTACAACAACGCATTGGGACGTCACCATCGTGTGAACTGGGCTCCACGCGTCCCAGCCACCATGTTGGATGTATACAAATGACGTCATACTCGCAAGTTTCCGGGTGGTAGCCCGGAAACTCACAACCCACAGGTGAAGTTGCGAGCATCGTCTCACTGGCATACCCCGGCAGTGGCACCGCAACCCGTGTCGCAATCTCGTTCTGGGTTGTGATTGCGACGCAATATGTGAGTGGCCGGGTTATCGGCGTAGCACTGGTTAACCTAGAAATTGTGATTACAACACGCGTCTGTGCACCAAGTTTTACTCCCATATCCTGTTAGCTAGTTTCTAGACTCAACTACAACGCAAAATTAATTAATTATCTTGCGTAGTGTGATGCCGTACAGTTTGACTCGCTGTCCCAGCTGAAGTTCATGTACCCAAGATGCCACACTCTCTTATTATGCTATAGCAGCCTTTATCATGTATCTGATCACGATGCAATAGGTTTAGCATGGTTGAATAGATCTAGTATGACGCAATAGGCCTATAGTATGACGAATGGCCTAGCATTATCCAATAGGTCTAGCATGATGCTACAAGTCTAGCATGATCCATCAGGTTTAGCATGACGCAATAGGTGTGGCATGATTCAAGAGGTTTAGCATGATGAAACAAATACTGTACAATAACTAAAATCGTACTCACCCTCCCACCCGAAGTCGATGTAGACCCTGTTCTGCTCCGAGGTGCTGTTGGCCACCGTGGCCGCCGCTGCGGTGGTCACGGCGGCCACGGTTGTGGCAGCGGTTGCCGGTGTCGCCTTAGCCGCCTCTGCGGCCGCCAATATTTTGGCCGCGGCTAATTTTTCGGCGGCGATTTCTTCTAAAATTTCATCCCCGTACTTGAGAAGGAGCGTCTGAAGTGTGAAAATGACAAGGCAGCTGTTCTTAGTTCTTTATTTCTAAGAGTAACTAATCCTAGTACTAGTAACTAGTCCATCTTTAACTAGATGGCGCTACCTCACTAGAAGACTTTTTCTGGAGGACTAAAATAGGAAAAAGAACTTTTCTAGCTAAACAACACAAATTGATAAAAATAGGGTTATGTCATACGCTTATGTCGAGCTTACAGGCTCCAATTTCATAGTAAATTTGTAGAATTTAGTCGTGAGATGATTAGTGAAGGCAAATAAATATACTAAGCCTTGTAATAAAATACAGATTCGGCAATTCAAACTGAAATTATGTTACCTACAAACAATGAAATATACGATTAGTTAAACTACAAGCTCTTGAATTGCAAAAACTATAACAAAAACTGTGATATATAGGCAAAGTAAACTTGACCGCACCCTCCACTAGGAAACCCACCTGCACTGGTTCGTGCAGGTATAGGCCAACTGGCCCCAGAGGAGTAAATACGGCTGCAGTCGACCACGAGTTGTTAAGAACTATGGCGCTATCAACGGAAGGTTCAACACGACACTCCTTTCTCTCTAAATTTTGGGCAAGGAAAGTGCCCCCACGGTAGCAGTGCAAACCAAGAAAATTCGCTGACTCAACTCACCGGGCGCCACAAAGATCACGCGCCTGGCTCAGCACTCGATCCCGGTTCCTGTAGTACACCAGTTCAGTCCGCAAACTGGCTGCTACCGTGGGTGTCCCAGCATATTAAGCCCACCTGCAACTGCTGTTTCCCCATATCCCTCCCCTCACCTGCAGCTCCTGTTCCACTGGTTCCTTCTGTTGCCCCATATCCCTCCCCTCACCTGCAGCTCCTGCTCACGCTCCTGAACAGACTGTTTGTGCATCTGGCGCTCACTCTCGGCCTTCTTGATCTGATCGGGCAGGTCCGAGACGTCCGAGTCCGACTCCAGTCTTCTGGGAGGCTTCAGAGTCGTCCGGATGGCAATCCGTTTGTCAATGGCCCCCGACGGGTTGCGCTTCAGCTCTATCAACTGCAACATCATTGCCAAGCTTTTAGTATTATTAATACCAAGTCATCGTACTAAGCACGTCAGAGAACGTTCAAGAAGTACTCGCGAATACTTACGATGCAAGTAGATACGGCCATTAAATAGATCATATTATACCTCTTCTCGTCCCTTCCTCGATTGTTCTTGCTGCAGACCGTTCCGTATTTGGGACTTTTTAAGTAAAGTATTGAATAAAAAAATAGGCGCGTCACGTTTTCATTACACAGCGAAACATTAAACTTGCGGTGCAGTCTTCCCTAAAACATTTGAAAGCGACACTGTTGGGCCCAGGGTTCATTCAATGATGTTGATGGCTATGCGGCGCCAAACTAGTCAATGTATTCAATGTATCTATCTGGGTGTAGAATAAATTGCCAGATCAGTGTTCGGCCATGTGGATCTGCAAGCGTGCAAATCAGTAGTAAATATATTTATTTTCAAGTGGTATTCCATAGTAGTTTTGCGGATGTCCAGGAGATGCACTATCCTCCTTTCGGTTTTTCTGCTCCTCGACGTTCGGAGCGTTTTTAACATAACTACTATTAATAACTTACAGTACATAGCAGGACTACTAAAGTACTAATACTACAGTACTGCTACTATTAATAATTTACGGTACATAGCAGCACACTGCTACTATTAATAATTTACGGTACATAGCAGCACACTGCTACTATTAATAATTTACGGTACGTAGCAGCGCACTGTATGCTTGCTACATATTGTCTCACTGCTCCGCCTCGAAATTTTCATTCCGTAGAATTTTTATGGGTGTTGCTAGCAATACATTCATTCAACATTACCGAGAAGCATACAGGATTTCCCCTTGTTTCAATAAAAAATTTCATCTTTCTCCAGAAAATTAGATACTTGGCAACAGCAAAGTGTTTTTTTTATCTAACACCCAAGCGTTTTTCTTGTCGAATATCTAGCATCCAAGTGTTTTTCTTATCTAGCAGCCAATAGTTTTCCTATCTAAGGAAGTTTCCAGATCTCCTTCAAGATGAGTTATCATCAGAGCTGCATTCGTACCTTAGGGACGAAGACCAGCCAGAGCGTGCCTGTTGTGCAGAAGATGATGAAGACGGAAATGATGATGTACGAAGCGTCCTGATCATCGCTGAGGATATAGGAGATGGGTACGCCGATGACACACATAATGACCACATTGTAGACACTCATGCCGATATATTTACTGTCGTTGAGGGCGGGAATATCAACTGTGCGGGTCTCCCAGGCCAGCAGGCAGCCGAATATCTGGTGAGTGGAAGGAACACAAGGTTGTAATTGCTAAAGATATGATTGGATGAGACATCTTAACAGGGTTGCGGAGTCGGATGGCCTAAGTGTGACTCCGACGTCTGGTGAAGGTAAAGGTAAAGTCAACTTGACTGTACCCCCAACTAGGAAACCAGCATGCACTGGTTTGTGCTGCAGATATAGACCAACAGGCCCCAGAGGAGTATACGGCTGCAGTCGACCACAGATGTCTAGAGCTATGGCGCCAGTGGCGAAAGACTCCATGCGACAATATCTGCGACCCCCCAGCCCTCCCCATTGCTAGGGAAGGTCAGTAACCCGCAGCAGTATGCAGACCGGATGCTGACCGATCACACAAGCACGCTAAGAAGATGCCCAGCTGGGAACTGGGCACGAACCAGTGGCCTTGAGAGTCGATGTCAGACGCTCTAGGCTGCCGCTACTGCGGGGTTCAGCATTTTTCCGACCGACTCGTAGGACCACAAAAATAACAGAGTCCAACGTTTTTTTTTTAACAAAGTAGACCCATTTTCATCTACTTCGACTTTTGGCTCCAGCAAAGGAGGCGGCGGACATTCAGTCATCTTCTGGAAAGAATATTTTTCAGGGTAAAGGTAAAGTCGTCTTGACCTCCTATCCCAACTAGGAAATTCACATGCACTGATTCGTGCTGCGAGTAAATCTACGCTAGGGTCTAGAGAAATTTATGGCTGCAGTCAACAACAGATTGAGCTATATCGTCAACGACGAACGACTCATGACAACTGCGTCCCCTCCCACGACCGTTCCCTCAAATTTTGGTTAGATCAGTGTCTCTACCCCAAGTGAACTACGAATGGCAGAATTACTGACGCTACATTCCCAACCATCAAGACTTTATTCCTAGCTTTAGAATTAGAACGTCAGATCTGCAGAACAACGAGCAAGACAACACTCTCAATTACCTTACCGTTTGTGCCAGCCTCTGTATCGGAAATAGCCCAACTTACCATGAGCAGACCCTTGTATGCGTAGATGCAGCCCACAAAAATAGAGATTTTATCGCTCTTGCAGTACTCGTTCTCCAGTACGATGTCGATGTCGCCGCGTTTCTGCGACACCAAAACAGGAAAAGCATTAGGAACGCGACCCGCAACTTCCAGGGCCAATAAATTACGATGCGTTTACACAAACATTACTGCGATCGCCAAAACTAGGCGACGAGTTTTGTGACGATCACTTTAAGAAGCTTTACACAAGTTTCGTCATGTTTTCTACGTGTATGGTGGGAGAACTGTAGGCACAATGCCAACATCATATGCCGTGTACTGACAGAAAGACATATAGTAGTCGCCCTAAAAATGCACGCTAAAGTAGGTGTTTACCGATGGTGCACGGGGAAGCGTGCTGGCTTAAGCAAAACACTTTTCTCAATTTAGGATGAGACAGAGCTCATGAAATTGTGAGCTGTTCGTAATAACTGGAAGAGCTAAGCACAATGCACAACAGTATATTTCGTTTCAAACCTACATATCGCTAAAAAATATGTTCTAGTAACATGAATATAGTACTAGATTCTATACCCTACATTGTTGCGTACATAATAACTCCACCATAACATTTTTATTTTCAGGGCAAAGTTATATAGCAATGTGAACTATATTTAGTACGTAGGACTAACTTCTTTCTAAGTCATTCGAACCACGAATTAATTATGTAACTGTGTGTAAGATATAAATGTGTTTCAAGGGTAAAACGTCGCCCCTGGATGGGGTCAACCAACAGATGCGCCTCAGGGCTGCAGCGCATGTCAGCAACCCGTAGTGCGTCAATTCAAAGTTCTGAAGTAACTAACGCGCTCGGCTGCGAACTAATGACGGGTTGCTTGAAAGAGTAAATAACTAAAAAGAATATGAAGGTATCCTGGATACACACAACCGATTCTACTTCTTTCGCAACAGAATCAGCGAAGCCAAACGCTAATAATGCAAACGTACATCGATGTTGGAGGATGTTGGAGGATGAGCAGCATATAGAACACTTCTAAAGTAATTATTTATCTATTTTCGTACTCCACATCCCATACTTTATTTGCTACTTTATGAGCATGTTGACCCTCCAACACGAGTTTCATAAAATCAGAAAACAAAAATCAGCTAAAATTAGCCAAATGTTGCCTGCAACAATCTCGGTAAATGAAAACACGAATTAAGCTGCAGTTATTAGGCAGAAAAAGTGCGGAGAACCTCAGAGAATTATTCCAGGGCTAATTAAAACTTTTACGGTGGAAGCGTGGAGGGATTGCTGAGGGGCAACAGCGGAGGACTTCCACCTGCACACTCCACCTGGCGCAGCGCCAGTTTCTTTAATGGCACAGCGGCTTACTTTGGGAAAAGTTGAAAAAAAAATCTCTTCAACTTGTTATGCTCTTTGCTAGAACTTTGCTCTAGGCAAACCATTTTTTTTCTAGCGTTAAGTGAAACTATACTTATTTAATATATAGCAAGAAACAAAATTGCTCTAGGCATGGTAACATGAAAATATGTTTTAGCGACATGTAAATCCTCTGCCTTGAAAGGACTTATTTTCAATAGAAAAGAACCAAAATATTGCATAATTAGACGAAAGGGAATAATGTCCAAGCCTATCAAATTCCTTCGCGGTAGGTGAATTATATAGAAAAAAAAAATCGTCCTTGCATCACTACCACATTGAAATTGTTTCATATTGATGAACTCAGCCGTCTAAACTAAACTAGATTTAGTGTAAAACAAACTTTGCCTAATTAATTAGTAACTTGTAGGAAAAAATCCACAAGTATTCAAGAATCAGTAACAGTAGAAGTTAGCCTTATAAAAAAGCATCACACCTGGCGGTCTACTACATGTTTAATTAGACGTCAAATATTTCAACTTATTATCAAATAGGCAGGAGTGCAGTTATCCGCTATTCATTATTACTATTGTTTATTAACATCTGTAGAGGAGCCTCAACTAATTATTATTATTGATTTACATCTAATTATCTCTGCAATGTATAGATAAATGCGTACACTGAACTGCAGCAATCTACGCGCAAGAAAGTCTCAATATCGGCAAGTTTGTATGTATTGAGATTTAATGGGATAAATCTAAGCAGCAGTCTGATTAGATTTACCTTTGAAAAGATAAGTACACGTAGCTTTTTCTGTAAATAGCAATCATTTCATTTTTTGTTGACAGTGTACCAACAAATTAACAGTCACAGACGCAAAGAAAGGCCCCTTTTTTTTACCTTTTTACCTATTCCGCAACTGACCGCAGTCGATCGTCGCCTTTGGTATGTATATTCTATTTCCTTGGTGTTCCATTGCGATATTTCCACAGCGGAAAAAATGAGCTATTAGCTGTCTAGAAGATTTCCGCCGCACCAAAATGCACTCCCTAACACATGACACTTACCTATGTGTAGTGCCCATGGGAAAACATAGTAAATGCGATGCGTATACTATTTTTATTTTCTTCTTCAAAGAATCTTCCTTTCTTTTTGATAGCTGGACGTTTTGTAACTTAACAAAATAAAAAAACACGAAGTACCACAGAAATTTAAAATCGATAAGTGAGTTATGTAAGCCTCTTTGGACGCGTAACCGACGATGCGACAGGGAAGGAGAAGGAACGTAAAGTACGCCGAGAGAAACGTGGAACCCATGCACGGAGGTGTTCCAGCATTGAATCAACACGCATGGATGCAGCGAGTCAGGAAGAACAAAGAAGCAGCGTACATAGGGTTAGCGAAATGGAAGGAAGTAACCCTGGAAAGTAACAAGGCAAGATATGGGAGTCTCGCGAGGTGCTACTCGATACAGCACGGTATAGGTGCACCTAACTAACCTAATCCTATGGCCCATAATCCAACCTATGCCCCTTGAGAAGCTAAATAAATACTAAATACTCACAAAAGCTGGCATACGTTTGGTGTGCCTATAGAAGGGATCCACTATCTGCCACGTGGTCATGATGGCGATGTCGAAGCAGAGCAGCACAAACACGACGATAAACAACTGATAATCCTTGATTACCTGTGGGCAACACAATGACGCCAACATTAGGCTTTAGTTGTAGAGGTACTACATCCACACTAGGCGTTACACTTTGCTCTGCTGTTTGTGTCACCATGTTCGCACTCTTTAAAATGAAATGAAAAATCGTTGAAGTGATAATGGCTCTGGAAAAATTACTACCTTTGCAAACGCCAATGCTGACCTCAATTATTGTTTTTGTTTTTCTACTTGTGGCCAACCTGTATTGCTCTTACTTTTTAGTTACTGTACATTTTATCCACATGAGCTATAAAAAAAATCATCTTCATTGAAATATATTCCTGAGCATGTGATACGTATATTTTGTGTCACAAGGCAAAGTACATAATAAATGTGACGCTCATTCTGTCTCAGCATTTCCTGATTGTTATCGCATAGATAACCTGCCAAGTTCCTATATTTCTGCCGGCTACCATACTTCCAATCTGCACTGCTCCTACCTTCTTGTTCAGCTGCACATCAGTGAATATGGAGTGCACCCTCCAGGTCTTAGAGAACATGGAACCGAAGGCTAGCGTAAACCCGGCCATCAAGACCCACGCCCTCGCCGTGCAGATGTATGGGAAGCTGGTTTCTGAAGTCAATTCCGAGTCCAGGCCCAGAAGAATGACGGATGTGTACGTCAGAATACAGCCGATAATGATAAGGTTGTTCAGGTACGGTGATGACATCTTGATGTATCTGGCGAATGGAAAGAAACAAGTGTTAGTTAATCCTTTGATAAAATAGCTTGTAGAACTTCTTGCAGTACGGTGATGACATCTTGATGTATCTGGCGAATGGAAGTAAACAAGTGTTAGTTAATCCTTTGATAAAATAGCTTTTAGATCTACCTTGCGGTACGGTGATGACATATTAATGTATCTGGCTAATGGGAAAAAATGAAAGAACACATAATATGATATTTATACTATTTGCGAAACTGACTCCAATTTCCGTGATTTTTTATGCTCAAAGTATCTTTTTATAACTTAATAAGCTAGAAATGGAAACGATGTCCACTGCTAAGCTCACGATAACACCTTATATATTTCGTGAAATTTGACAAATTTGACACATCTTGGAAAAATGCAGTTATTACCTCCGCCAAGGAGGTTATGTTTTCGTCGTGTTTGTCTGTCTGTCTTTGTCTGTGTGTTTGTCTGTCTGTCTGTCACCAAGATAACTCAAAAAGTAATGAACCGATTTGGATGCAATTTACAGGGATTGTTAGGTATGTTAGGAGGAACAGATGATTAACTTTTGGTGAAGATATGTCCATCCGTTTGTTTGTTTGTCTGCGTCATTTTTCTTGATGCCATAACTCAAAAAGTGATTGATGGATTTTGATGAAATTAACATGAATTGTTAGGTATATAACAAAGAGTAGATGATCATATTTTGGTAATGGTTCGCTTGTTCGTTCGTTTGTTTGTCACTATTTTTAATTTTTTGCTTGTTAGCACAATAACTCAAAAAATAATGAATGGATCTTTATGAAATTTATAGGAGTTGTTATTAATGGTAAAAGACATAAATGATCAAATTTTGGTGCAGATCGGTTGGTTCGTTTGCATGTTTGACTCATATTTGTCATAACGTTTGTTAACAGTATAACTCAGAAAGTTATGAATGGATCTTTAAAAAAATTAAACAAGCTGTTATTAATATAAAAAGGCACAAATGATTAGATTTTCGAATTTATGCAAACAAAATTATGGTTTCAGAGCCAATTTGAATTTTTGCTACCGTTGGCTCACTTGGCGGAGGTATGCGCTCTCAGAGTGCTCTAGTTTCAGGATAGTACAATGAGGAAGCTACAGCTGCGGTTTAGGCTTCCAAATCCACAACAAATCTTAATCATAAAAGTGTTAGAAATTCCCGTTCTCACATCGAACAACGCAACAAAAATATTTTCGAAAAGAATGGTTTTGGTTTGAGTGCTAATAAAATGTGCCGAGAAAAATCCTAAGAACTTTACACAAACTGAAAAAATCCACGGGAATTGAACAAAACATTCAAGTACCTCATTTACTGTAAATCGAACATCCCTATAATTAAAAAAAGTACCTCATATCGGTCGGGTGCAGCACGAATAGCGAAATTTGTAATAATACTCATGAGAGACTCACAGTACTTTGATCATCTCATCAGTTTTATGTTTAGTTGAATAATATATCGCACGCTGCTAGAGTCCATTGCTACAGAAACCTCTTTTGATAAATCCAGCAGAGTTGAGTCTACTCTCGGCTACAAAACACAGCCAATACTTCCATCAATCACAATGACGAGTAGCTCCATCCAAATCTATGAGGGGCATTTTAGTCCATCCAGGAAATCAAGAGCTTACCTTCAACGGTAAAACACCTCAGGTACATCAGTCAATCAAACGTAATTCCACCCAAATCTACTGGGACATTTTAGTCTGCGTAGGAACTCAAGAATCCATCCTCAGCTGCATATCGACACGGCCAATATGTCCGTCAATCAAGAACAACTGCGCACACACAAAGAGACTGCACGCAAGCCAGAAGGCCGGAGCACAGCGCTCCCCTTTACTTAACTATCTTTAAATCAATCTACATCTTTTGTCCGGGGCACTCGCCGACCTGGATGTTTGATAGCTATACGCGCTTGCTTCGTTACTCCGGTCCTGGCGTTTACTGACTTGTACCGAGCGAATGGCGGCGTGTGTGTTTGGTAATTCAAATGTATATTCAGCATGGCAAGTGGTAAACTCTTAGTGGCTCAACAGTCTCCATTTGCCTGCCAAAGTATAAATTACAGTGACATAATATGCTTCATTTACACGACCAGTATAAGTAGCTATGATATAACACGCTTCATCGATCTGCACATAAATTTTATTTCACGCATTGAAATAGAGAATTTCAGAATAGTTGAGATATTAGAAAATATCTGCACATCATCGTATAAATGATAGCCGAAGACGTAATGCGCTTCAGCTGGAAATTAAAGTAAAAATTGTCAATGCATTACAAGAACAATGACATAACGAGCCACTATTCACGGCGCGAAAAAAACAATATTCCCACCAAGGAGTATCCCTTTCGTGTCCGTCCGCCTCGTGCATTAGAAACAAAATGACGAGGTGGGTGCCAAGGGCGTCTTCTCTAACGCAGTTACGAAACAATTTCGCTCACACAGAGGCTGTCCCATCAGTTCGTTAGCATCTTTTGAGCCTCGTGGATGACTACCCATCCACGGCTGCGCCAAATACATCTGGGACAAAAAAGCTCAAGGTTTCCCGAAGTCTTTGCGGCTCCAAAAGACTGTGGTGTTCATTTCGAGACGCGCCTCTGGCAGCCAGATGTTCAATCAATTTCAGGAGAAATTCGAAGGAAATGAACGGAGAAATGCGAAGGAAATGAGCGAAGAAGTGTAAGGGAAATTCAGTCCGTTGCTTCGAAAAGTTAAAAGTTGCTCTTTCCAATATTTTGATCATGTAAAAGGGAAGCCAAAAAGGCGTTCCTGGTCTAGATTGGTTTTGGAGCAGCCAGGAGAGTGGAGGTGCGATAGAGTGGTTCTACGATGGAGGGAACTTATTTATGCTACGGTATTGGCTGTATGTATTGATTGGTAACATATGGAGGCACTTACGGGCACGTTACGGTCTTATGGAGTAACAAGTAATTGTTATGGTAGTAAAGAGACACTTAGTGGCACATATCGGCATGACATCTGTGTAGTTGCACATACTGTACGTACACGGAGGTACAGATGCATGTATTTATTGGGAATTAAGGAGGCACTTATTGGTAAATTATGTTGTACCCTGAAGGTATCGTGAGTGGTACTTGTAGAAGTAATGTTTGGTATATTACGGTGTTTAGACATACCCATTTGTTAGTGCGTAGGGCAGCAAGTAGTGATATAGTAAAATGTTACGGATGTACCAGTGCACTAGTACATAGGGTGACAGTTTGTAGGTACAATAGGGTATTACAGCTGTACCAATGTACTGCCACAGAGATCGGTAGTAAGTGTTACATTACAGCTTTACGTTTGCTCTTTGAGATCTGTACACAGGGAGACACTTAGTGGTACATTACTGCGTCGCTTCTGTACTTGTGTTTGGTACACACAGATGTGTGTAGCCGTTATGGTACTTCTGCGTCTAGGTACTGGTACAAAAGAATGCAATACAACTAATAACGCTACAAAAAATGAATCTCCCGTCATCTGTAATTTAAAAGATACCTCTCTAGTAGTAAAAACACCATACATAGTTGAGATTGATATTTAGACTGAGAAAATAATAATAGCTTCAGGTGAATAGACAGAGGCGGTTATTCAGAACATAACTGTTTAGGTAAGTGTATACTACTTATTTATAAAGGAATAAAGATGCTGCCTAAATTAGAGTCACGAGACCATCGTTGTATACACGTCCCAGCTGACGAACATGAGGAAGACAACGCTGGCAACGTTTGAAAGGTAACTGCATGCAAAATTTGTGTGCGTGCATGTTTGTGTGTGTGTGTAAATACTCGTAGAGAGTAAAATAGGAGTCCATGTACAACGCTCCAGAGTCTCTTTGTTCATCTCTTGTCAGCAGTCCATAATTAGCATAATATCAATGTTGCTAACGTTTGTTTGAATTACAAGTTTTTACAAATTGTAAGAGTGCACATGTAATCTTAGTCTGTGTTAACATTATTGAAGATTGAAAGGAATACTACCCTATTCAGAGCTCACTATATAAAAGGGCAGCAAATTTAAATAGTAAAATGTCTCCAAGTGAACCTTCCCTTTTTTTTCCCTACTATGGCTCAAACTGCATCTTCTTCCTATAGAATAAAGTTTCCCCTTTCATTTAGCTTAGACTTTCCGTTTTCCTATAACTTGACCCTATGTCACTCAGGTAGTGGACACATTTCCCTATAATATTTTTCCTATTGTATTCATAAAGAGATAAAAACCCTTGTATAGGTGTAGCAAAGTCTCGGTAATATATGAATAAACTCCCTGTTTTCCCTATAGCCGAGAAGCCGCCGCTATGCCAAAATATTAACCAAGAAAAACAGTTGCCCGCTTCTATAGCAGAATCAGCCCAATGAAATCAGCTAATGCGAAAACCTTCTCTGAATAAACACTGCCGTCGTTTTTCTATAGCTTAAAGGCAGCCATCAAGGCAAAAACTCCCAAAGAGAAACAGCTACGTCGTTTTTATCAACTTAATTGGAGCTGCCAAGTCGCCGCTAATTTCCCTTGGCAAACAATCACCGCTCATGTGACCGAGGGACGGATTAACTCTTCGCACCGGCAGGATTTACCTCCGCTGCGGCAGTAAGTGGCACGGACATGCTAGGATTTGGGACTAATTATGTAAAATCAGGGCAGACTGATAAGCCTGAAGACCGGGGACTGGGGCTGAGCCGAGGGGACAGACGCAAGGCGCGTCGATGCTTCATTACAGGCCTACCTGGGTGACGTCATTGTCCCTATGACTACGCCCTGACAGACGGTCAGTTAGTTAGTTATAGTTAGGAAGTTTAAGCATCCGTTTCCGAGCAGAACGATATCACAGAGGAAAGAGAAAGGGACATATAGTATGTTAATAGAAACGGGGAACCCATGCACGAAGGTGTTGCCACACAGGATCGACGCGCATGGGAACAGCAAGTCGGGTAAGAAGAGGAAGAACAGAATAAATCATGACCAAGTAGGAGTATGAAATCTGGATGGAAGCAAAGTGGGCACGAAAGACAGACGTCTCGAAGGCCTAGCTAATGGCTAAATTAACCTTCGCAAACTCCCTGGGGGCACCACTCCCCATAACATAGGATGGACGAACCTAACTAACCTAACCCTATGGCCTATGGCCCAGCCTATGCCCCCTGAGGGGTCCTTGACAGTCAGTAATACGTATGTCAACAGAGAAGAAATTATTGAGAATTTCAACATGAGCCTTTGTTACATCGCTGGGTTTATGATAATGGCTTGTTGGTCAATATATGGGCTTAGTTCTTAGAGAAGGAATTATACTGGAATTATTACCTCCGCCAAGGAGGTAAAGTTTTTATCGTTTGTCTGTCTGTTTATCTGTAACCATGAGAACTGAAAAAGTTATGGACAGATATTTTATGAAATTTACAGGGATGGTTAGGCATGTTAAGAGTGACAGATGAAGAACTTTCAGTGAAGATCAGTTCAGCCGTTTGTTTGTTTGCCTCATTTTTCTTAGTACAACTGAACAAGTTAGGGGCAGATATTTATGATCTTTACATAAGTCGTTAGGTACATCAAGAAGACTAAGTGATTAAATTTTTGTGAGATGTTTTTCGTTTGTTTGTGTCTGTTTGATTTGCGTTTGTTAGCAAAATGATGCAACAAGTTATGGACGGATCTTTATGAAATTAACAGGAATTCTTAGAAATGTTAGAAGAAATAAATGATCAAATTTTAGTGATGGTCGGTTGGTCGGTTTGACTAACGTTGATTTGAATGTTTGTCAACAACATAACTCGAAAAGTTACGAACTGATCTTCAAGAAAATTGCACAAGCTATTACTGCTGTCAAAGGCGCCAATAACCAGATTTTGGTACTGAAAGAAGGAGACCATAGTTTCAGAATTACGTAATTTGAAATTTTCGTTAACGTGACCTTGCTTGGCGGAGGTATGTGCTTTCAAAGTGATCTAGTTATTATTATATTGATTAGGTCTCCCTAGGCACAGCTATGGCGTTTCAAGAGAAGAAAAGCAATGGACGTGTAGTTTGTTGATAGAAACGTGGAACCCAATCGTGAAGGTGCTCCTACACAGGATCAACGCTCATGGGAAGAGCAAGCCGGGGAAGAAGAGAAACAACGTAACGAAGCACATCAGCACGATGAAGAGAAGGAAGCAACGTGGTACAAATGACATACGCTTCAAGAGCCTAGCTAAGGCTAAGGTAACTATCTTACGTGGGCAGAATGGGGTCTCAGCTCCCCACAACATATGATGGGCGAACATAACTAACCTAACCCTATGGCCCATCCTATGACCCTGAGGGACTTTTGTCGAAATATGTATCTATGCGGGCCTACGTTAGTGACGTCACTTCTCCAGTGCACAACGATTATTTTGACAAAATAGTGCTGTCACAGATGTAGCGCTGATGCAAACAATAGCCAGTGATGGCGACTGTAACATCACTTGTAGTGATGTTACAATCCCTGTATTTACGTCAAATGCACCGATAGTGACGTTACATTCCACTGTAGAGGGTGTGGCAGCCATAATGAACATCACTAATGGACGTCAGGAATGATATAAAGACTGCGACGAGTGCAATAACCAGCTGAAGAAGAAGGTTTATTAGAAGGAAGCAGTAACGGAGATCTGAAACTGAATGTTCCAGTAACGCTGAAGATTGGCTAACTCGCTGAAAGGCTGCACGAATGGCTGAGAGCTGTGATTGTTGGTAAGGGAGAAATCATCAAAGAACAAACAAAAACAAAAAATCTTTAGCCAGTACGGAGAAATGTGGCTGTGTTACGTCCATCTGTTTAACGTCCTTGGAAATAACCACTGCAGGCAAGGAAGAAATTACGTCTGTGATGGATGCTAATAACGACATCACCACGGAGGAGCTTACACGTTATTCATACCAACGCGTTCTCTCAGGCACTCGTCCAAATGTTTTGTACGTTCAGTGTCAGCACATCTAGTATGTGTACACCACAAAATGTTATTAAATTGTTCACAGTTAAATTAGTTTCTTGAGCATCACTGGGCAAGTTGCGGATATACAGTATTTAACATCAATTTGGAAAGAAACAAAACGCAAAAAATAGTGCACTTTTCTGCTATTTCTACGGTGCAGTGACACAGTCGGACAAGTGGATGAGCGAACGTGTTGATATGGATGACTTCTGAACTCGGCGTGTACGATTGTCACGCGTGAAGGAACTAATGGATGTCGGATATAGCAACGCAATTAGTGGATGCTGAGTGCGCAGGCGCCGGTAACACGTCGTCTCGTGTCTCTCTGCAGGTCGACCGTCCAGAGAGGCCGAGCTTCCACTGATCGTCTACGGCCCTAATCTGCCTGCAGGCGACTGAACGGCAGCTCATCTACATGAAAATGTGGCGCATTAACGTCTTCTTTGGGACAGTCATTAATGAGGTCGGGGTTCTTGGGCCCTGCGCGTGGCGGCGGTGGTGCGAAATGGCGTGTAGTAAAGAGAACGCATGCATGCGTCTGCTGGTGTTACTAGTATGTTGATGGTAATAAATGGGCAAGGAAACCTATCCTAAAAATCTTGCGGACTAGGTTATTATTATTATTGTTGCTATTTATGATAGTTTGAACCTTCCTAGCCACGAAGGAAAGATATCGCGAAGCCTTAGAAAAGGCTAATATAACCTATAGGGTGGGAAGAGGCGAGGAGCGACGCGTTATAGAGGAAGAGCGAACTAAGCGCAAGCAAGAGCTCGTGCAAAGCGCACAAAAGAGACTTCTGGAGGTATAAAACAGGCATAGCAATGAGCAGTAGATTTTCGCCACGGCAGTGTTGCTCCGCTAGTAAGACTAGCGCTCTCATAAACAAACCATCTTTTCCAGGGTTGCAGACGTTGGTGGCAAGTAGTGTGCGTCCTTCGAATTATTATTATTATACATATATTTCGTTTAACCTCCGTAGCCGCAACTCAGGCGTTTCAACAGAGAAACTACTTGGGCAGTATTCAAATGCCGCATGTCGAGTAGGCGTGGTGGCCACGTGCGCTCCTACGGGCAGAGAAACAAGGCGCAAAGTATAGTAGGAGACACTCAAGTGGTCGGCCCCTTTTGTGTCCTTCCACACGAGAGAGACTAGAGATGTCCTGCGTACCAGGTCGGCTATCTCGATCGACAGCCCACCTTATGGAACAAAAAGGTAAAAATATAGAGAACCTACCTAACTTAACAAAACTAACCTCGTCAGAAGGAACAGCGACAAGCTGCAACATCTCCTGCGGAAAAGGCACTCGGAAACCTTGGGTGCGTGATGCCCAAATATATTGTGGCAGAGATAGGGCCCGCCAGACTACACCCTGAGGGCGTGAGTCCTTCGGAACTCGATGTAGATGCCATGGAGGCACATGCAACCCCTGGCATAGAGGCAAAGTCAACAACTCCCATCAACAACATCGCACAGCAGACAGAAGCCCATCCGGCCAAAAGGAGTGATTGCCTGCAGTCAACCAACGATAGATAGAGCTATGGCGTCAGTGACGGTAGGCTCCTGTGATTATCGTGACCCCCTCATCGTTCCCATTTCTGGTTAGGCCAGTGTCCCTAAGGTGGGGTGAGACTGATGTAAACACTGATGCTGCAATCCGAGTACCTCAAGAATTCACTTGCTTGACGGAGAAGCGAACGAACGACGTTCAGCGAGCAAATGCAACCCTCTAGTATCCCGTTTACGCAAGTATGAAGATGTTAAACGCGTTATAATATGGCAACACTACGCACCTGACTCGTACACTTAATCTTGGCGGTTCTCTCTTCTTTAATAAATGTTTGCCACGAATAACGTTCTCACTGAACTGCTGCCGTTCTGCACCCATAAAGGTTTCCGAGCACTGCGTTCTGCAGCTAGCCGAACAGAAGCATTATGACTGCTTAATTTAGCTTGTAGTGTAGCTATTTTGAGATTTTCATTCCTCTCGCAGCATACAACACAGTACGGTGTCTGTATCGTTCCATACAATTTTTGTACATTTATCTGTGGCTGAAAAAGAAGAAAACTGGGACAAGTGCAATTAATGTGAATCAGAGAATCCATGTACGGAGGATCAGCGCAACAGGTGATCTAGCCAGGAAAGTGAACGTGAACAGAAAAAAGTGGCAGTAAGAATAGGAAAATGGGAAAATAGAATGGACGGACAAGACGACCTGGCGAAGGCTGAAAAGGCTAAGGATTCCTATGGAGCCGTAATAAGGCGAAGCGATTCTCCATGCTATAGGATGGGAGTTACCTAACCTAATGGGCTATGAAAAATGGCTGCACTACAGTGGGACTGCACACATCAGGATATCTGTAATTCATTTATGAACTAGAGGAACGCTACAGATACTACTTTACGGCACTGCGTGTTATCAGTCATTCTCTTGTTTTCAGGGGTTCCCAACCGTGTTTTCGTACCATCCGGGGGTGCAAAATGACCTTCTATAGGGGACCCAAAATTTTTTATTGTTAAGAGATTCAAATCAAACTTAAGTTCGTTGCATAAAAATTACTGAAAATTTAATGTTTGATCATCATTTGGGTTTATCAATTTTGTAATATCGAAGGAGGTGGGAGAACATATTAGAAGTTCTCCAGGGTTACCAGGCACAAAGAAGGTTGGAAACCAATGCTATAATAGAAGATAGAATCACAACTATTCTGGCTTAAGGGCCTGTGCAGCACCTCCACTGCAGTTTCCAAGGGCCGCCATTGCCTGTGACTAATCCTATGGCCTCTGAGGAGTCTCTACACTAACTAGCGGATGTGCGGATGCGTGCAACTCGCTAGAACATGTACCATTAATCAGACAGACAAGCCATATATGTAGCACAGCACAACATCCCATTACAACAGTCAGCCACGCACTCGGGACTTCGTGACACCGGACAGACAGGTCTTGAGACATGGACACACAACAGCGTTTTCTCTGTTCGCTATACAGTCACCCTCCCAACGGGCTCTAATTACATTTCATGAAGAGCCAACAGCACTACTGCTGCCTGCCAACCTCAGTTCCGCACAGTCGCTTTTCTCCCCATCGTTTATTAAAGAAAGAAGCAAATAAAAAACGATGGCTTCGTTACAGTAAATTGCTGTTGCGTGCAAGGCAGCCGTTTTTGTAGGTCTGGCCGCGCCGTGGTGGGGGCCTCAGCCCCCCCCCCCCATTTTGTTGGCGGCCAAAGGGGCAACAATGCTTATAATTTCTCGACAATTTGTTGAGATATTATTTCGGACTAAATTGTATACACGGCAGCGCATTATCAGCCTTTTGTAAGGCGTCTTAAGGAGAGAAAGATATATTTAGATTATTTATGAGCGGGGACATTGTCAGCCGATGCAAGGAATGCTTGGAAGGGTAAAATGCAGAGATGATTCGTAGGGAAGGGTATTTTTGGTTCTATTTGGGGAATATTTAGAAGTATAGATGCAGAGATACGTTGACTGGAAGGATATTACTCTTTTTTCTCTAGGAATCTATGAAATGGATAAAATACAGCGATAAATTGGTTGGGAAGATATTCATAGTTTCATCGCATGAAATTTTAAGAAATCTGAAGATAAATAAAGTGTATAGATAAAAATTTTCAATGTAAGGATATTTTTCGTTATATCTTTGTTTTTAATTTTCAGAAAGAAAAATGCAGCAATATATCATATATCATTAGCTTTATCTGTGAAACTTCAGACCGACAAAATGAAGGATAAGTATTGGGAGGATATGCTTAGTTGGATAAAAAGCAAAGGTAAGTTGGATGGAGGGATAAATTTCAATTTAAGAACGATTATTTTTATGATGTGATTGTTTGGAACGTTCTTACTCTTTTAAAATATATTAATTTTGCTGGACCAAGCACATTAGATTCAAAACAGAGGCTTAGCAACATGTTTCTATTTCAATTTAGCTGAGAACAAATGCTAGTGCCGGTCACACATATTACATTGTATCTATTGTTTTCAAACGATCACACATTTATACGAATAACTGAGATAGAGCCGAGTGCCTGTCGGAGCTTGCTTCTTTAATCTTTGCAATACTATCAAGAAAGAGCAGACATGCCAGCAGTGGCAGGTTGTTCCGAGTGCTGAGCGCGCTCGCGCTTGCACCGGGGATCGCATCACCGCCAAGCAGGAGATTTTTAGAGGTACTTGGCTTACTGGGTCAGCAGTTCCGGCTTTCAGACGCTATTGTGAGAATATTGACCCTAACTAGAAATGGTACCAGTCGGGAGGTCGCAGCTGTTGCATGGACTTTCCGTCTCTGACACCATAGCGCTGACATTCTGTGATCAATTGCAGCTACGTATCTGTGGACTAGCAGTAGCACTCGTCAGGATTACGTTAGTTTCAGCTTTATATGCGGCAAACAATGCAGTTACGATTGCCACAGAGGATCTCCAGTCCTAGTCTCGCATTTGTGCCTCGGCTTGGGTAGCCGACAGGCCCGGCGATCAAATCAAGGGGATTGTTGTTTCCCAAGTTCCATGATGACTATCTAAGTCCATCAGCTTTAACATATGTGGAACTAAACTCTGGTGATTCATTTGTCAAATTGGATCGAGTTTCAAGCGTGCATTGTAAACCGAGTGCATTTTTAGAGGCACTAGAAATTCAATGCTTTACATTACGAGTAACGCAAGAAAGTCAATTTGAGGTGGTGAATCGAACGCTCAAGAGTTAAATTCTCGACAGATTAATGCTAATCAGAATGGATTACTTCAAGCGAAGATGGCGAATCGAAGAGACCTCAATTAATGTAGTGCCTTCGTTAGGGCGGTGAACCTTCGTACTTATAATTAACGTTTCGTCAGAAAAATACAAGCTTAAAAATTTTACAATGACAACAATTAACCTCAACAGCACGATCTATCTTTACTCAATAAAGACTTACCTCAATATATAAATTTATAAACATAATACTTTGTCTAAAATACACAAGATTAAAAATTTTTCAACTGTTCTAAGTTTCCTTACGATAGTGAATACGTCCATGCATAATAAGACTTACCTCTGATTCCTATAATGGATGCTAATGGCGAAATATATGGCGTATGTTCACGACTTACCTCTGATTCCTATAATGGATGTTAATGGCGAGAAATACGGAGGCCATGACGATTCCAAGGGACGAAATGGTGACGAGGGCGACGTAGAAGTGAATGTTGACGGTGTTTTTCTCCGTGAGCTGCGTGGTCCTGTCCTTGGCAGGCTGCCCACCAGGCCAGTAGATGGGGTGCTTCTGGTCCAGGTGCAGTTCCTGCTCGAACCCGTCGTACTCCCCTATGGCCACCTCCCGGCCTCCTGTGGACCGACCATCCAGGCAATGGTTAGTGTGGTACTCTTAATAAGAGCGTCATACCATGTGCTGCTATTGTGGTACTCAAATATACGAAGGCCATACCATGTGGTGTTATTGCAGTACTTTCATCCAAGAGAGCCATACCATGCCATGGTACTGAGGCACTCAAATAAAGAGAGTCATATCATGTCCTGGTATTGTAACTCTCTAATAAGAGAGTCACACCATGTGTTGGTATTGTGGTATACTATAATAACGGCACCATACTATGTGCGAGTATTGTGATACTCAACGGGAGCCATACCATGTACTGGTACAGTGGTACTTTAGACATAGAAAGAACAGCGATTGCTAGAAACCAGTTGTATATATAGAACCATTTCTGGGCTTCCTGTGAACTGACAAGCCAAGCAGTGGTCACTGTGGGGCTGTGTGACACTCAGGCCGGATTCACACTAAAGTTTGTTTCCCTTGTAGAATAAAAGTGGTGAAGCATTTTATTGTGGTGGTGGAAGCACAACTATATGTCCACTAAAATATTTATTTTCATCAATGTATTCCTATGTCTAAGCCTTCCTAACCACAGTGTGCACTAAGATCTCATGAGAGGAAAAACAAGGGACATAGCCTATAGGTATTACAGTATGTCGAGGAATTGGGGAATCCAAGTATGCATGATCTATGAGCATGGGAACAGCAAGTCGAAAAAGAAGAAGAAGAAGAACATGCGAAAGCATCATCAGCAGAAGCATCATAGAAATGACAGGAAACAAAGTGGGCCCGAAAGACAGACGTCCCGAAGGCCTAGCTAAGGCTAAAATACCAGTGGATATCTCTTGAGGGCACTACTCCCCATAACATAAGACGGGCAGGTTTAACTAAAGTAACCCCATGATCCATTGTATGTTAGTTAGTTAGTTATAAACTTTGTTTAACCTCCGTAGCCGCAACTCAGGCGTTCCAACAGAGATGAGTGTGTAGTATTTAAATACCACATAATTTGTCGCGTGGCCTACGTGCGCTACT
>LQNS02278172.1:169785-183802 GCA_001587735.2 Parhyale hawaiensis | reverse complement strand
CAGCAGGAACTGCGGCCAGATGCTACATCCCCTGCGGAGAAGGCACTCGGGACCCTTGGGTGCGTGATGCCCAAACATATTGTGGCAGGGATAGGGCCCGCCCCAATATGCCCCTGAGGGCACCCATTGTATGTTCCTGAGGGGTTCAATAAGGGCTCTCTTAGAATGTCTTTATGTCAGCCGACTTTTTAAAGTACCACTGGTAAAGTTCTGATTATTTTTGAAAATCTGAAGCGAATGAGAGCTCAGAAGCAGGGAACTTTTCTGTTGTTTGCAACAAAACGGTCGGACGCTTGGAGGGCTTTTTGAAGGCGTCAAAAGACTGTAGTGAGAGCCCGTCTTAAGAATGCAGCACCATGTGTTCACACATTGGGGTATTCTAAGAATACAGTACCATTTGTTGGTACTGTGGTACTCTGGGCACCAAGACAGTATTAAGTTTGAGAAAGTAGTAAAATATTTGCAGGCCACTTACTGCTCGGCCGTCAGCGGACAGACCCTGCAAGCAATGATCGTTATTATGCGGCGAGGATGCAAAATCCTGTGCTGCTGTTGCAGTACACCGAGCATTCAAAATTGTCTGCCATTACTGTGGTACTACAAACATCACAGTTCACGTGTTGCTACTGTGGTACTGCAAATATTCGAGACAATTTTCAGGGTAGTGGGGATCTTCTTTCGTACATACAAAGGATAATTAGATGAAATTTAACCAGCCATCACCGACGGCAAGCCTCTTGACAGTGGGTCAGACCATCAAGGTACGGTTCTCACGGCTCGCCAAGCAAATGAAGAATAATTGGGCTAAGTTTCTCGGTGCCATCGTGCTCCCTGGCGGCCGCCGCTGGCTCGGTCGCTGCAGGCGTAATTGTGAACTACTGAGAATAATTGATGTGAAGTTCGAATACAAATGGAAGTGAAAATTTCAACGTCATTGCTTCAAGTGCTTAAATGATGGGTGGTGTCTCTTCATTTGTGGTGTTTACGCAGAACGGTTTCAAGACACTTCGGTGATGTGATAATACTGTACTACTAGTCAAGTGGTTAAATATCCAACAAAAATAAAAAAAGTCATTGTTATAAGGCTCATTCCTTTATCAGGTCGCTGGAAAATGCTCTTGTCAGAACCCATTATAGAAGTAACCATAGATTGCCATTTACCTTTACCGCCCGTTTAAGTGTTAACACATAAAAGCTATTTAGTTGAATGAATTGAGCTTCATCTTGTCCCGAGCTCGGCTAAGGTGAATATCGATACTAAAATTCTGCGATGCTCAGGAGTCTCTGCTCCTCCAACACCTCTAGAATAGAAATAAAGTTCTCACTCTTTACGACCTGGCACATCCGGGTGACGTCCATGCAGCCATGAACTGCACGCTGCGCAGAAATCTCATATAAAGACTCGGACGGCGCTATGACGAATTCTAAGCAGCATAAATAAAAAAATTTTGCCCCTGCACTCGAGATCCATTGCAGCAATTTTATGTAAAAAATAATACGTACGCAATCAATCCCGCGCCCGAACCGTATATATAAAATTTGTCATAGACTCAATGCAGGGCCACATTTCTACGTGCATCATATTTTGTTCGGCCAAAATAAACTTAATATCCCGTCGAAGCTCTGAAAACCTCCAAGAAACAGGTAGTACCGGAATAATCTTGTTTTTTTACTAATAATTTTTACGTTTGAGGCCTACAAATTGGTGTCTTTTCAAGGAATTTAATTATCAGAATAAAGAGAATACCAATGTAGCGGCTACGTTGGTGGTTGCATTTGGCTTCAGCTGACGCCGGGTTTGATGTAATTTGCTTTGCAATAATTCAGTGCAAAAGCTCTGAATTTCGGGCAAATGGCGTCACTGAACTTCAGGGAATTCCACTGTTCTCTACGCCCGCAGCTTGGCAGTGTGAATATTGTTATTAAATATGTTAATTCAATCTCCTTTGCCACAGCATCAGAGTTCCAAGAGAAGAAACGCAAGAGAAAGGCATATGAGAATTTGATTATACGTCCATGTAAGCTTTCCTCAACACAATGTCGCGTTTCAAGAAAGAAAGAAAGAGAGAAAGAAAGAAAGAGAGAAAGAAAGAAAGAGAGAAAGAAAGAGGAGGCATATGGTATAATGATGTAAAACTAGAATCCAGGCACGAGTGTTCCCACGTTGGAACAATGGGCATGAGCACAGCTAATCGGGGGAGAAGAGGAACAGCAGAACCCCGTTAATACGTACACAGGAGGATGAAAATGGAAGGCAGTAAAGTCGGCATGAAAGAAAGATGTCCAAAATGACTAACAAAGGGTAAAGTAACTTATGGGATCGTCCTCGAAGTGCGACTCCCCATACCATACGCTATCAAACACTAAGACCCATGCTCAGAGGAAGACCACTTATAGTAACAGTAAGATAGCAAAGCAGAGGCAGATAGCACGAAGGTACGTTTCTCTTATCATCTCATTCACAATGTGTAGGCATTGTGCCAGTGACTCTCAGCAGACCATAATTACGTATAACTCTCTGATGCTAGTGTTTAGTATTATTCTTAAGTTAGTTTTAATCATGAAAACCCCAGGCGCTGTGTCCTAATCTTGTTGGCCACAGTAACTTATGAGAAAAATAAATGATTTTTATTTTTTTTTAGGTACGCAGCAGATGCGCGATAAAAAAAAGTAGAGAGGAAAAAATGCCGTGCGGACTCATTCACATATTAATTTGACCAGAGGTGCCGCAGAGCCGCACTAGTGTTTGCGGCCATTTTTACTCTCGCAGGAAATGTCAAAGGCCGCAGGTGCCCATATATGAAATTAATATCAAGAACAAAACTACACACTACGTCTAACGTTAGCCTGTTGCAGCTAAGCCGCTGGACAAGATGCTGGGCTAAAACGTTATCCAGCCTTGCCATTTCCGATAATGACTTAGGGAGTCCGCGCTCGGCAGTACTTGCTCCAGAATGCTGGAGGCTTCCATGCAGCTCGTCTACTTCCAGCAACGTTCCCATGCTGTTCTACTGCGCAGTTAGCAATTGCTGCAAAATATCAGGCCTCCAAAACAGTTTATGTTGGCCATACAAGTGTCTATCAAAACTTGTAGGAACCTTCTTGGGAGTCTGATCGACACCTTCCCTTTTTAATATTTCTTTATGAAGATCCTGCTACGAAGGATACACAGTGCAACAGGCCGCTCGAATCCAGTCTAAAACACGAAAACGTTGTAAGCAGTTAATAACATGTACAACATCCGCAGAGAGTCTTGGGACTAATCCAGTGTTAAAAAAAATTAACAAAGTAGTTGTAAAGTTGTGTTCTTCGAATAAATGATAAGATATTGAGCGACTTCATCGTCGTCTTTCATGACTTAACTGAGTTTTCATACATGGCTTCAGATGAGGGTTGGATATACCGTCGGTAAAACTCTATTGCGTAACAAAATGATGCGACCTCCTAATACTTGACGAATATGTAGTTCCAGTAACAACAGTGCGCGGTGACAAAATTTTATACGCGCTTGCTAAATTCTAAAAATTAGGCTCCGGCAACCTGCATTGCTTGCACAAGGATATGTATTTAAATATTCGTTCAAGTGAAGGTGCAGCCCACTTTTTTCTTTTACTATTGATAAAATAAAATCCAATGCATTGAGTAGAAAAGAAAATGATGAAAAATAGTGGCGGTTCAGGAGATAGGACTGGTTAGTTAAAACTGTAGCAATGACGTTGAGTTCTTGCAGGGAATTACCGTGTACATCTCACCCATTCAGATATTAAGTCAGCCATGTACATTCATGAGTTCACGAGCGAATCCTGTATTTCCGTAACTTGAGCAGAGACACAAATTATCAACGTATCAACGTAACTCCATCAGAGACACAAAAACTTTAGACTGATCAATTTCTTCTCTTCCAAAGTTGGAAAAAGGCGCCGATAGTTTCTATGAGCCTCCAATAAATTTTAATGAAGCGCCTGGCAGGAAATGGCTTGGGTTGCATTAAAGCGAGAGGCCGCCCCGCCACCAGACATCATTAATGTTGCGCCCCATAAAAGTGGATAAAACGGATAAAAAGCCCGGACGGAATCGGTCCAGCGCATTCAGATCAATTGCCATTTTCCTAATTAGATCTGCGGATAAAGACTCGCCTGCGATCGATCACCGAACGGTCGAATTTTGGAATTTTGGACGAGTTGCAAACGGTGGGGTGAAGAAAGGGNGGGGGGAAGGAGGGAACATGAGGGGGCCACCAGAGGGGAGCACAGCAGAGGTTGGGTGATGCCTCGGAGGCGCGAAATCTGTTCATGGGGCCTAATATGACGCTAATGGCCTCCCGGTAACGTCACTACTGGTTCTTCTTGGTGACGTAGCTACTGTTTTTTGTGACGTAGCTACCAGTTTTTTTTTTTAGTGACTTAATCATCGATTTTTCTTGGTGACTGTAACACCAGTTTTCCTTGGTGACGTAACTACAGACTTGAATTGGTGACATAACTACCGATTTTAATTGGTGACATAACTACCGATTTTAATTGGTGACGTAACTACCGATTTTAATTGGTGACGTAACTACCGATTTTAATTGGTGACGTAACTACCAATTTTAATTGGTGACGTAACTACCAATTTTAATTGGTGACGTAACTACCGATTTTAATTGGTGACGTAACTACCGATTTTAATTGGTGACGTAACTACCAATTTTAATTGGTGACGTAACTACCGATTTTAATTGGTGACATAACTACCGATTTTAATTGGTGACGTAACTACCAGCTTTTCTTGCTGACACAGTTACAATTTTTTGTGAAATAATGCCAGTTTTCGTTGGAATCACTACGTGCGCCTCTCGATAACGCCACCAATGATCTTTCTTGGCGACGTGCCGCCTAACGGCTCTCGATAACGCCACCAATGATCTTTCTTGGCGACGTGCCGCCTAACGGCTCTCGATAACGCCACCAATGATCTTTCTTGGCGACGTGCCGCCTAACGGCTCTCGATAACGCCACTATTGCCGCCTTATGATGACGTCACTGAATCGTCGAGTAGGGCCTACACTGAACAGCAAAACATGACGACAGAGTAGTGACGTAACGTAAGAGGGGCCACCAGTGGCATTTGAATCCTCATATATAGGGGCCGCTTGTTCCCGTGGCTTCACTACAAGACTCTCTCACTGACGTCACAGCGCCCGTGACCATGACTTGGGGGTAAGTTTTGCGCCTGACCACGGGTGTAGCGGCGTCAGTATAGAAAGCCGTTACTGCGATGACATACAAATCATACAAAAAACAAAGTCTTATGTATCATAAGTATATAGCTAACGAAAGTATGTTAAATCAGGGATAAGATTAGATAGCTGGCAGTAGACGGACCATCCGGCCCATTCCCAGACAGCAGCCGACACTTACGCTCCAGTCCTCTTTGAGCTATTGCCGTCTGAGGAAGTTCGTGCAAGCACATTTTTAATTGTTGCAGATCCGTAGGTTCGGGGACGTTATTTGGGGCACGAAAGATGATGGATTACGGTGGCCTCCGAAGCACTGGCCGTTGAGGGTGTGTGACTCTTGGAAGAGGAGTCCGTAGCTGTGGAGGGTGTTGCGCCCAATGTTTGCCAAGATGATTTTTCAATGTATTCTCTGTTTCTGCAGCAATAACTTCGAAGGGGACTCTATCCAAATGTTCACTACGAAGAACAGGAAAAACTTCTGGCTTAGAATAGCGATATTAATTTCGAGAAAAGGGATCATTTTCTCGCTACTCGAACTGGTAGCTTGAGCGATGGATTCATGACCAATGAAGAAAAACGCCTGAAAAACTGAAGGAAGATACCAGGCTAATTTTGATTTATAAAATAAGATGCTGGTACTTCCTATCAAGATTGCCTTGATGCTTCGTTTCGAATGTTGTGCTCGGTTTTGTAAATATCATGGACCGGGAAATCATAGGCAGCACGAACTAGTGTATTGTTGATTTTCTAGATGGGGTGAGAGGTCAAGTTGACGTACCATTAATAGCCGCTGTTGGTACCAAATGCTTATCAGTACCAGCTGCACAGGGTACACAAGGTCACATCAGCTGTGTTCCTCTTCCCACGCATCGTCAAAATTTTCGGCAAATTCCATCTTTGCTTTTGACGCTCGGCTTCGAGTGATAATTGATATCGCAACACGATAAGCATATCGGCATCGGCGGGACTTATTAAGCTGCACCGGAGCCATGTTTGTGCATTAATTCGATACTTCCCCGATCCATGTTAGTCTGGAACTCCAGGCCCTTCTAACAGGCACATCACTACTCCGCTCTAATTGGATACCTGCAACAACTAATTAAGTCTTCCATTGAAACCGATTCCTTCTCGGGCAACTGACTCGGCTACGCCGTGCGGCAGCTACAGGAAGTACGGCAGGGAAATTCCAGGTAAGCATGATAAGTAAGAGGTCGTGTTCTCGGGAATCGGGAATGTAAAGCAAGGCTTTATTGGATGCTTCGCATTACCTAGCTCATTAGCGTGCGGGTGAATAATTTCCTCAGTGACGAGCTTTGATAATTTCTTCAAAAAAAAGTTTCGATTATGTGTAACGGGATATAATTTTCATTGTCAATTGAGGTTATCGATTGGTTTAAACTGGAGACTTATCAATGTCGATAGTAGTGAATTTGAGAAAAAAATGTTAACCATAAATTCTTTATGACTGAAGTTTAAGAAATTAATGAATACCCACAATTGAGTGACGAAATGGATTATTAACTCAACGAGCTGCTTGGGAATAATTATCGGAGAAGTAGTTATTGGATTAGACGCACGGCTCACAAATTGATTAATAAATTTTGCGACGAGTTTACTGCAAGAAACTTTGCTATGAACATAGCGCAGGAATTTGTGACGAATTTACCTCAGCAGATTTACGAAGAGTTTTACAGCTGCAATTTCATAATGAATCTACCGTATGAATTTTACGATCAAATTATAGTGCAGGAATTTCACGATGAATGTTGCATTAAATTTACCCTAGCAGTTTTATTATATATTTACAGCAGGATTTAGCGAGAAATTCTCCTCAGCCATTTTTGTGGCACGAACGTTAGGAGCGGCGCGTGCTGCAACCGCACTACGTGACGACCTCCGACATTTGACACTCGGGAGCGATGCCCCCCCGATAAAGAAGACAGACCGCTGCTCAAGCCACAACTGTTTACGCTTCAAGTCTCCCACTGAACCTCGGCTTGTACGACAATTGTACTCTCTTATAGAATATACAACTGATGTATATACTAACTTGAAATAATACGCAAAATTTGCCACGGCTTTTGGACGATCTCTTTGTGATGTAGTCAGAGTTTCTAGAGAGAGAATCAACGTACGTGCTGACGTTTAAGCTTGAAAATTGTCAAGGCCGTATAATGGATACACATAGCAGCGGGGTAAGATATTTATTTTCTGAATTAGTTCATAGTGACCTAATATTTTGTAGTTAAACGAGAAACTTGTTTCTGCGGCAGTTTCATAAAGTACGATACAAAGATACATCAATCATTATTATCGATGCCAATATAAATCCGTTTACAGCTCTGTTGTCACTGCAAAGCTGGACCAAAGGAAAAAACACATAGTATGTCGAGAGAAACGTGGGACCCATGCATGGTGGTGTTCTCGCACACAGCCAACGCTCATGGGCACAGCCATTCGGGAGAAAAAAAAAAAGAGGAAGAACAAAATAAAGCGCCGTCAGTACGGGAATGAAACTAGAAGGAAGCAAAATGGGTACGAAGAAAAATGTCCCGAATGCCTTGCCTCGAGCTAATCGGTAGAGCTTAGCTGAAGGAAAAGTCAACTTTGACCGAACCCTCAACTGGGAAACCACACGCACTGGTTTGTGCTGCGGATATAGGCCCACTGGCCCCAGAGGAGTAAGTGCGGCAGTAGTCGACCGCGGGTCATCAAGAACTATGGCGCCAATTTGATTGAAGGTTCACATGATCGCGACCTCACCCCGCCCCCCTCATCTCTGAGGAAAGAAAGTTCCACCACGGCGCATTGCATGCACGCCCACAACAGCCGAGTCAGTACACCTAGATAAGTAAAGAGCTCGCGTGCCTGGGTTGGCCTCGAACCAGCAATACAAGGAGTTAGAGTTGCGAACGTAAGCATGCTGCTACCGTGAAGTGCTAATCGTATATGCGCCGCATTTGTCTGAAGAATAAATCAGCCGTATGACGTTTATTCACAAGCGGCATTACAAGCAATGCTATTTCTACGAGACACTGACGTTTTGTTCTACAGGATTAATTCTTCCTTAATATTTATGGTGTTACAGAACTGGTCATATTTGCCCCCTACTTCATCTATTACGCAGCATTTTACAGCAGGGGCACCCTTATAATAGGGCGATAAAATGCAAACGAAGACGCAACATGATGAGCGGAAGCTGTTCAGTTCGCCGTCTTGGTCCCAATTTACCGTGTGCCCTCGGTAGCACGGATGCGGTGGCACGAACGACGGGCAAGCTGAACATCCACTCATAAGCTGAGCGCGTGAAAGTGAGTTAGTGTGACACCGACACCACTTGGATTGGCCCGGCTTACGTCACATTACGTTTTATAACAAAAACTTCCTAAATCCAGCAACTTATGTGACGCAATTTCGGAACGCCACCCTCTGATCCAGGAAAAGTAGACTCGGGTTTGCACTTAGAAAATCTGTCGCACGCGTGACTGGGGTGGAAATGGGAGATAAACTCACAAGGAGCCATTGAGGCAATAAATCTTCTAGGTTGGAGCGGAGGATTTTACGAGGGAAAGCGAGCATGCGAGTCGAGGGTAGCGAGTTGCTCGCTGCTGAGGGGGGCTCGCACGCTCTTGTCGGGGCGGCTGGGGGCCGACATCACGGCGGAAGAAATATTTCTAGCTGTGCTTAGCATTACTTATATTATTAACGCTATCATTATTGCCTCCGCCAAAAGGTTGTGTTATTATCGAATTTGTCTTACTGCATACTGTCTGTAATCAAGATAACCTAAAAAGTTGTGGACGGATCTGTATGAAATTACAGACATGTTACCGTAAGAGTAACAGATGAATAACTCTTGGTGAAGATGCGTTCAACCGTTTGTTTGTGTGTATTTTTTCTCAGTACTAAACTCAGGAAGTTATGGACGGATTTCATGAAATTTGCATCAGTTGTTAGGTACATCACGAAGAGTAAATAACAAAATTTTTGTGATGATGTGTATGTTCGTTTGTCTCTATGTTTGATTTTAGGTTTGTTAGCAAAATTACTCAAAAAGTTATGAACAGATTTTTATGAAACTTACGAGAGTTGTTAGGTAACTCACGAAGAGCAAATGATCAAATTTCTGTGATGATCGGCCGATTAGTTTGTATGTTGACAAATGTTTGTCAGAATGGGTGTCAGCAACATAACTCGAAAAGATATGAAGGGATCTTCAATGAAACTACAGAAGCTGTTATTACTATCAAAAAACACAACTGACCATATTGATGGTGATTAAAGGGAAATCATAGTTTCAAAACCAACTTCAATTTTTCGTTAAGGCTGCTTTGCTTGGTGGAGGTATGGGCTCTCACAGTGCTCTAGTTATTAATGCGATTATCAATAACATGATTATCATGAATATAATTATCATCATTAATATGATTATCAGTAATAAGACTATAATTAACGCTATTTTTATGAGCTAACACACCTATTAATAATAATGTTTGTATTTATACAATTATTATCAATACCATTAGTAATGCAGTTACCCCTTCACCAAGGAGGTTATGTATTTGTCGAGTTCGTCTGTCTGTCTGTTAGTCTGTCACCAAGATAATTCAAAAAGTTATGGACGAATTCTTACGAAATTCACAGGGATTGTTACAGGGAGCACTCTATATTTTTTGGTACTTGTTTTATTTACCGTCCGATTGAAATAAAATTTGCACACACCATGTAAAATTAAAACTGAAAATCTTTTTGTTCGTGAAAATTTTCCCGTTTTCTTCTTCGTTTTCTTTTTATCGTTGAATTTCAGGGTAAACTTGGGTATTTCTATTGATTAATATAAACGCATCATCTCCTACGGTTTTCACGCTAAGAGAAAAACAAAGTTTTGGAAAGAAATTCAATAGCTACAAAACTATTAAATTACTTTTCTCATTTTGTTTTTGTTTTTTATGTTTGGCTAAATACTGAATTTTCATATCTTATAATTTACCTCATTTTTTCGAATGCATCTCTTTTATTTTGAAAATCACGGCGAAAATCAAAAAAAGTTATTTAATAGTTTTATAGCTATAAAATTATTCTTTCCAAAACTGTCTTTGTTTTTCTCGTAGCATGAATATTGAATGAGATGATGCGTTTTGAATGTTGATTAACGAAATTTTACAGGTGAAGCGAAAACATTAAAAAAAAAGTTTTTACATACATCTGTTGTTTATATTTGTTCTATCAAGCTGAATAAGTCTCTGATTACCAAATAAGGTGTTTCCATAAACGAAACAATAGGAAATTATGAATATATATTTAAAAAAAACATAACGTTATACATATAGTTGACGTCCATAAATATGAGGCTATGAATTTTTTGTCTGTTTGCAACGAAACTTGCGCAGTATGTATAAAATCAAAAATAAAAAGTTTTCCATTATAAAAATTTCCTATTTTCTTCCTCATTTTCTATGTATTGATTTTCGAAAAACTATAAATCAGTTCCTTTTAGAGAAATCGGAAAAGCTGATAAATTTCATGAAAATACACGAGTCATCCCTGAAAATAAAAATAACATCAAACGAAAAAGAAAACGGGAAAATTTTATGGAAGAAAATCGATTTTATTTTTGATTTTACGCATAATTACAAAGTTTCAGCCAAATTCGTCGACTTTCAAAATTTACCCTCCTTCGGAGGGGCTTTGCCCCCCATTTCAGGTGTTCCAATGCGCCCTGAGCCAAAATTGTTCGGCCACAGATCCGTCTCCCTCCAAGGATGGAAATTTCCCCCAAAAAACGAAAATGTCAAATTTTGACCATTTTCGCTGGGGTGTTGCCCTTTAGAACAGATGATCAACTTTTGGAGAAGGTCCGTGCAACAGTTTGTTTGTCTGGCTCATTTTTCTTGGAAGCATAACTCAAAAAGTTATTCAAGGATCTCTATGAAATTTGCAGGAAACGTTTGGGATGTTACCAGGAGCAAATGACCAAATATTTATGACAATATGGTGATCTGTTTCTATATTTGTCATATTTGTCAGTGAAATAATTAAAAAAGGTTATGAACGGATCTTTATGAAGTATGTAAGAATTATCAGAAATATTGAAGGAACAAATGACCAAATTTTAGTGATGATAAAAAGGAAATCCTGGTGCAAGGACCAATTTCAATTTTTCGTTGATATCGCCTTGCTTGGCGGAGGTATGCGTTTTTAGAGTGCTTCAATTGTTATTATTATCATTACTTCCAGCCGTAGCCTAATATCTTCATGGAAGATCATCGGATAATATAGGTTGATTGCCTATGAAAATCCACTGAAAGGCAGTAAAACGGGCGCGATAGAAGGATATAGTGGAGGCATAGGTGGGACTGAGTTAACCCAAAGTCTATATAGTTAATAAGACACCCAAGTCAATACAATAAGCTGACGTCACAAGCAGCCAATAGCCATCCAGTAAATCCCATCGCATCACCACCACGAGATGCTAACGCCGTTGATTGGCTAGCTGCACTGTACGCAGAAGCTGTAAAACGGCGGTTGGTACTTAATGGTATTTTGAGCTAAAAACACTATTAATGGCTTGAAAAGGCGTAGCTTGATCAATTAAAAAGACCAGTAACCTATTCTGAACATATGATTGCTGTGTGCAATGTCAGGAAAGTGATTCACTAGGATCGTTCCACAACAGGTGTTCTGTAAGCTTCTCTCCATAAAGCCTTAGTTTCTAACTAGCTCATGACGGTAGAATATATAGCTTTGTGAACACATATTAAACGATCCGACTTTGCAATAAGTGTAACCGTTTTACAGCGCGAGGTAGTGATAGGGGGATTTTTAAATGTCCTCATTTTATCCCCGTCGGATTTGCAGATTTAACTCTTGTTCTGTGCTTGACTATCTGTACTCGACATTTGCTTGGTACTGTTACGGACGTAGTAAGGTGTTGCTCGATAAGAAAAAACCTGATGTTACTTCAGCCCTGGAGTTTATCTATAGGGTAAAAATAAATATATAAATATATATATATATACCACAGCCAAGGCTGAGGCGGCGCTACCCTCGCTTCGAGAGCATCCAGCACGTCAGCCCGGCGAAGCTCTTCCGTGTGAAGAAAGTCTCTCAGAAAATAAGTCACGTTCTTTGCTGCAGTCCGAGCGAAATGTTCGGAAAACTTCAGGCTCTTTTTTTTTTTGTTTTTGCTCGCGAGTATAAGCAACACTTAAAGACCGCCTCAAGAGTCGAAACGAGGACTTAGCCTTTTGTCTTTTGAATCCTTTCCAAAATAAGATGTACTCCCATACAGTGAATGAGTAGAAGAATATGAAAAATATTAGCGGTGTAGTTTACAACAAAATGCTAATATTTAGATCGTGTATTCGGAAAGCGGCTCATTAGCAAGATGCTTGTTTAAAACAATCACGGGATATCGACATACCATCGTTACTATGTCACCCACGCTCTGCATTGTTATTTCATTTATTTCACAGGGGAGTAAAACACACACAGAAAGTGATAGCTAATGCTATTAATCTGTATCATGGGCACCATAAACATTATTGCATTACGATGCCCCTTCTTTCTTTCTCTAATTCTTCCATTGCATCCTGACAACGACAGTATAACGGCAGTGACTTCAACCAGCAGCGGTAACAGTCGTACTGATGTCATGTGCTGGCAGTGAGCGTAACTATTTTGCAGTGGGCGCAACCAGTTTGCAGTAGGCGCAACCAGTTTGCAGCAGGCGCAACCAGTTTGCAGTAGGCGCAACCAGTTTGCAGCAGGCGCAACCAGTTTGCAGCAGGCGCAACCAGTTTGCAGTAGGCGCAACCAGTTTGCAGTAGGCGCAACCAGTTTGCAGTAGGCGCAACCAGTTTGCAGTAGGCGCAACCAGCTTGCAGCAGGTGCAACCAGTTTTCAGCAGGCGCAACCAGTTTGCAGTAGGCGCAACCAGCTTGCAGCAGGTGCAACCAGTTTGCAGTAGGCGCAACCAGTTGCAGTAGGCGCAATCAGTTGCAGTAGGAGCCCCAGTTTGCAGCAGGCGCAACCAGTTTACAGTAGGCGCATCCAGTTCTAGAGAACGCACTCAACTTACAGCGAGCGCAATTAATTTATAGCGAGCACCACTAGTTGAGAGTGAGCGCCGCCTTCTTGCAGAGAGCGCCACGGTTTTGCAGCGAGCGCACCCAGTTAAGACCACCACAACGGGTCAACTGACACCCTGGGGGCACCGACCGGGTGTCATCCAAACAAACCTCAAGTCAAATTTGCGACAATCAAATTCTGATAAGTTAGAAAAGTTAGGACGTTGGGGGAGGTGCGGCAGCAGGGAGGTTTGGGAGAGAAGAAGGAAGGCAGGCAGGCCAGTCAGTGCTTATTGACGTTCTGTGCGAGGTGTGACTCTGGGGAGCAAACATTTGGGCAGGTCTGTTGACTTGAGCGGTGATACACCCATTTGAGGGATTTGTGGCGTGAACTGGCCTGCCCCACGCTGGGGGAGACGAAAATGCTGTTCCCTCTCGCATTGGAAGAGAGGCACATGGTGCTTCCTACACAGAGGGAGAGGCTGGTGGCATTCTCCAAGCTGGGTGAGAGGCTGGTGGCATTCTCCAAGCTGGGTGAGAGGCTGGTGGTCTTCCACAAGCTGGGAAAGAGGCAGGTGAGATCCCCGCGCTGGGGAATGTACCGTTCCCCGCGGTGGGGAATGTGCCGTTCCCCGCGGTGGGGAATGTGCCGTTCCCCGCGGTGGGGAATGTGCCGTTCCCCGCGGTGGGGAATGTGCCGTTCCCCGCGGTGGGGAATATGCCGTTC
>LQNS02278172.1:148204-158984 GCA_001587735.2 Parhyale hawaiensis | reverse complement strand
GCTATTCTGTGATCTCGGATCTTCTTTTTTTAATTCTTTTGTTTTCTCCACCCGCTGGGCTGGTTGCGTGGGGGTTTGTTAACCTCATGGAGTTTCTCCGTTCCTACGTCGCCAGCCTTGTGTGATTTAATAATAATAATAATAATAATATTAAATATGTCGATGAAACTAGCCCAATCCATACAACCTTTACCATTTATAGTGGAGGAACGGCCTAGCACTGCAATATAAATTTACTTGCCCGTGTTGGTGTAAAGGCACAGCTGGGAAGATTTGTCCACTGCACCCTGCTTGGGAGCATGTAGAATACATATGGTAAGTAAGGTTTGTTGCACTGTACCGTGTGGATAACATATGGCCCGTGGTAAGGTTTGCTGCACTGTACCCTATATTGGATTGTGAGGAGAGTATAGCGAATAGTGAGGTTCACCGTACAACATTAAGCACTCTACCGACAAGATTGTTAAAGAAAGATAAATGAACTTGGCTGCATCCTGTCGTTTAGTTGGAACAAAGCTGGCAATTCTGAGTGTTTTGCAGCCGCTGTACGCGTAATGAGAGGCCAGCAGGGCCGGTAGCTCTCAGAGTCTCTCCTCTAACTGTCAAGTGGGACTGCCTCACACCAGCCGCCTGTCACGCAAACCTAAAACTTTGCTTCAGACTTGGAGCTTTCCGTGTCGACTCTTATTGCTTTGTGGAAGTTTTACGGTGCGGCGGGGCAGACACGTGGGTGCTTTTAAGGAATTGAACGCTCGAGTATTCGAACAAAGGGGCAAAATCAAAACTTGAGGCTCACGATCATTATCTGAGGCGATGACGTCAAGCAGGAAGAGTAAAAGATGAAGCTGCGGACAAACCTTTGTTCCGTGCTAGGTCATGGGTTATAGAATAAGTTTGCTTAGGCTACCGAATATGAGTTATTGAAGCACTGAGTAGGTCCAAGCCAGATAGAGAATATGTCGAGTCTTTTCCGCTTTATGACTGCATATAAATATAATTGCATATATATTAACCTCTATAATTACATAGTATATATTGGTTAGATTAGATCGTGGGTTGAGTTAGGGTAGCTAAGTTACTTGGGTTTCCCTTTCTCGCAAAGCCTACGAAAAACGTCACTTGTGATCAACTGCGGCCACCCAGGAAGAATATCCAATATACCTCCGGAGGAAGGCAGGGCGAACACGAAAAGAGATGTTGCCAAGACCTAACTGAAGCCAAGTTAATCTCCGGGAGTCCCTACATGGAGAAGTCACTTTCTGAAGTGTATGGTGACAAATTTAATCTATGAAAAGTGCTTTCGATTAACACACTTCGATCAAAATAGTCTAAATTCGCTGATAATTAACTTTTCCTAACTTGAAGTGCGAGCTTTCAATTCATCACTTGGAATCGAATTCCAACGACCGATGTGCCGGACCAATTGCAGCTTTTCAATCGTAGTGTGCGAATCGAAGACGTTCGAACTGTCATAGACCGCTGGTCCTTCCCAAACTGGACGAAGGATCGGTCGCCCAACCGGCCAACTGTGTGTTATCGACGAAGGTGTTCCCTATTCTTCACATAGGGCGAATTTCAATTTACTCCAGGTTTTTTTTTGCAAGTGCACGAGAAGAAGCAACGCAAAAAATTACGAAGAAAAGAAGGCTATTGCAACATAGGTATACAGGGTTCAAAAAATTCAGAATTCAGTCGAACGCAAGCCGCCGCACTATAGAAGCGCAAGTAAGGTCAGCGCAAACTGCCGATTACCCTTTACAGAACGGAAGTCCTACGAACAGGGCCCAGTTTTATCGAGAGTGTTGTTAACAAGCTTGAGCATCGCGGCCAGCATTGTATCTCACCCATTTACCGATTGTAAGTAAATCTGGCTTAATTTTGCATTACACACGCGATTTTAATATTTCCCCGACAGATGGCATCGTTTTAGTTCACTCCTTCCTCCCAAAACCTATGAAATCTGTACAATTATTCCGTTAAATATTTATTTGATTTGCATTCGATAATTATGTGTAATATCAAAACTTCATTTGTTACCACAACGCCTATTGTATTTTAGCCAAATTACAATTCACTGCAATTGTGAGTTATTCCTTTTGCACAAGTTTTACAACTACAACCGTCGAAAACCATTAATTTTCATATGCAGAAGCAAAACACTGCAGAAAATCTTCAGTAACACGTCAGAGAGAATACATTTTCACTTCCCAGCGTGATTGCACAAACTCTTTTTCATCCTGACCCCAAGATTAATGCTCACTTACCATCTCACACACCTGAGTATTATAATTTTTCGCCATCATATCGCATAGATCCACATAACTTCTCGGGCATCACGTGACACGGTCCACACTGCCCCGCACTTGGCCTCCAGTAGCCCCCGAGTCCATAGCCTTTGTCGGATATTGGCCGTTCAGTAAGGCGCAGTGGCTCCCTCAGGATTTCTTCGATGGAAACTTCCCCACATTGAGGTCATTACGAGCGAGATCGCGTCCTTTGAAGGTAATTGTGCCCAGAGCTTTTCTTCTCATCTCGTCGTCAATTCGTTCTTCTTTCTTTTTTTCCAACAAGTGAGCTTAAAAAGCGCTAAGCAGCTACAGTTGCCGGCGGAACTGCCCACACGCTAAGGAATGTGCTGAGCAAAAATCAAGAGAGGCGAGAAGAAAGCTTTTTCCATTTCTCATTTATTTTAGTCAATTTGCAGAGATGCCACTTCTCTATTTTCGGCATTTATGGAAGAAATTGCCATGAAATTTCAATGTAGGCGTGTTGAGAATGATATTTAGAGAGCGGAAACTAAGCCGACCTAAAAAACCCAACCCAACCTAATCTGCTTAGGTTAATTTCCGCTCCTGTAAATGTCATTCTATACACGCTTACATTCAAATTCCACGGCGATTCCTTTCAGAAATACCAAAATACCTTACCTAACCGGTACAAGTAAGGTGTTACTTTGATCAATATCACTAATCTCTATTCATCTGGGTCACTTTCGTCGGGCGCTGAAGAAACTCGCTGGCAAAGACACCTCCAATAATATTGACCTCTATCTTGCCCGAAATATTCCGTCACGTTGTTGCCACAAGAACTACACTTCACAACACTGGGAAGATCACCTTGTGCTATAAAAATGTCGTTAGCGGCATCGGTTTTCTCGTAAATTTGTTGAATAATCGACCAGCGCGGAGTAGAGCAGCCGTCACAAGTCATTTCGCAAGCGAAACTGGAGAGTCAAAATGGCGGCGGTGCCGAGAGAAACGAAAAAAAAAAAACAAATGATGTTCAAAAACTGCCAAAATAAAATTCAAAAATGACCAATTTTTGAATGCTAAATGATGTTTAAAATGCCAAATTCAAGGAATTTGGCAAAAACGCCAATCTGGCAACCTTGGAGACAAGATGTCGTCAGCGATAACGGGGTAAGCGAAGCATCGTGATATCACATATCCAATTAAATTCCCTTCAATTAAATTTCTTTTATTTTGATTTTCCGCTCCTCTAAATATCTTTGCCAAGATGAATACTTAATAATTATACAAAAAACATCGACGTAAATTTTAATATTAAAGAAGTGGCATGTCATCAATTTGTCCTTATTTGCAACAAAATGCAGTATGACATTCTGGAAATGCATGTGATAACGTAGTCGCTTCCAAGGTATTTACTGCAGTAGTGGGCATTAGAATTCTTTTCATTAATATTATTTTTTATTTTACCCTCCCACTCATTTTCAAGAATAATTGTATTCATCCTTACTCGTCTGTTTTCATCTGTTTTACGAGAATTCATTGATTAAAGATGGGGCCAATTACTAGCATTCGATACATTGTTCTATTTACTTCAGCTGTATTAGGTTATTTCAACTTCATTACATTACTTCAACATGATTTAACACTGCGTATAGCTACAGTACATTTCACTGCAATAGGAACGTGTTTTGTGCATAATATTCGTGTTACACGAACTTGCAGTCACCACAATCGAAACATGAACTTTTATTCATCGTACAACTATTGTGGATTTGACACGGCGAGCGCCAATGAAGAGAGTCAGATGCATTCATGAACGTGCCATGAGTGTGCGTAATTGAAATTTTAAAGTTTCCTTTGGTAATGCAGAATGATTTTCGCAAGATCAAGAGCTATTGCTAGTCAATTCTGGTCGCCACATTTGTATAAAGATATCGATAACATGGAAAGACTCCAACGCAAGCAACGAAATTGATACCTCAGCTGCGAAATAAGCTGTATGAATGTCGCCTATAAAAGAACTGGGTCTGATCTCTCTCGAGCAAAGACGTCTCAGGGGGCAACTAATAGAAACATTCACGTATTTGAACGGCTTCAACGACGTACCTACAACGGAACTCTTTAAAAGAGACCTCAATGATCGCTTGCGAAACAACGGTCAAAAACTCAATCATAAAGCTCGAATTAAGAACGATCTTAAGTCCTTAAGTCAGCAGTGGTTTCCCTATTTCATAGCCAGCATTTGGAATAGACTCCCTTCCGATGTTGTTAGTGCGGAGTCAGTGAACGCGTTTAAAAATCGCCTTGACATATATTGAAAGAGACATCCTCCGCAGCTAAGAACTCCTCCTCCAGAAGTCGCTAACTCTTAACGGCCAAAGCTTCCGAGGCCACTTTAATCCGTCGTCTTCTCCCTCCCGCTCCAACTACACAGTTTGATGTGTCTAAGCTCCGCATGTCAGCGGCTCTTAATCGTGCTTGCGTGCATTCATGATCTTCTCTTTGGCAGGGACTCTTCCCCCACTTTTTTTCTCTTTTCTCCTGTCCTCTATATCCTACTAACATAATGGCAATAGCTCATAGAAAGCCGGGGCGTAAGTTCCGGCTTCTCTTTGGGAATGGGCCTATAGTTTCGTCTACTGCCGCCTATCTAATCTAATGGGCATCCATTAATTTCTTGGCAGCATTCAAGAAACAAAATAATAGCTCTAACAAGCACGGTGTTAGTAAAAGTAATGTAAAACAGATGACTACCGTCGTTAAGTCTTCCAGAATAATTGTTCCTATGCATTTCTTGTGCTTGCGTGGCCGATGAAAGTAAACAAAACTACCTTCTTTCTTAGCTTCCCAAAGCTTCCTTTACTTATTATTTAATGCGACAACCGTTCGTTAGTTATCGTCACGGCTCACCTCATGATAAACCACCGGCAGTAACCATGGTAGTCCCAAGACTGGTAGCCCGTGTCTACGCAAGACAATGATCGCCGCCAGATGCTGCAGTCATTAATTTCAAGGAAGATGGGCAGAGGTAGCGGCGGTGGGATGAGCGGGTCCGGCAGACGTCCGAAGCTCACAGCGAAATGAACGAGTGGCAATTTTGCCGGCAAGCTCTTATGAGCGTCTCAGTAATGGAGCGACATAAAAGTATCAAGTATAATTTTATGGTCTTCACTTTTGGGAAGAATGAACCGGTTAGGCGGAAAGAAGGAATGGAGACTGGGAGATGCCGTGTTCACAATACCACCTTCCTACTCAGAGTAGTACATCAGGCGCATGAATTTTGGGAATATATGTATTTATTTTTAAACAAGAGCGTGTCTTTAAACGCTATTTGCCAAGTAAACTAGAATCCTCGTGGAAACATACATCCCGCAGCATAGCACAGCAGTACGCTACAACGGGTCACCAAATACTGAGACCCTCGAACAGACCAGACTTTGGGCGTGGACACACAAGCAGAGACATATATAGCGCTTCCCTCTCTCTTCGTTAAAGCTGTCCATACGTTAGTCGTTTTAACGCATTCATTCATTCATTCATTCACTCGTCCGAATGGTTTGTAGAGTCGTTGTCAGCACATCTTTGTGTACGTCATAAAGTTTTTTAAAATGTTATCCGTCGAATCTGTTTTATCTGCACGTAATGGATATCTCTAAAATTTGTTGTGAAATAAAACTTAAAAAAAAACAGTGTACTTTTTTGCCGTTTCTACTGCACAATAATGCATTCGACCGAGGGCATGAGTGAACACTTTGAACCGACTAGCGTGTAGATCGGTCATAACAGCGGCTCTAAGCATTTCACCAACTTCGTTACGCATACTTTATAAGAAATGTTTTTTATAATATGCCGCCAAGCATTCAAACGCAAAAGATCTATCTACTTAACCATTTCACCATCCTCGGTAGAGCTTTTCTTTGGAGGAGGAAGGGGGGGGGGATTTGTTTTTAGTCAAGCAATAGCGCATCCAGAAGTAATTTTTCTATGAATCTATGCAGTGTCGAGAGTCACTTTGGTTCCTTATCGTGCAGGTGAGAACCACAACATGCAAAAATTAAATAAAAAATGAATTAATTCAGCGGAAAACTGCACATTACTCGGGCTGCACCACGTCTCTAAAAGTAAAGAGGCTCCTTCGCTTGTACGACTACAATAGGAGACCGAACCATTGCATGGCACACCAGCGCGGCCTCAACAACGTACACCTAAGGCGTGTTCGATTGGGTGCCAAAATTAAGCAATCAGTGCATGAATTGTTCGAAACTCTAGGCAGGTGCGCTGGCTTCAGCCTGTTGAATTGAGTTTCAGGCACTACATTACCCTTGAAACTTTCAGAAACTCTAAATTACTCCGTAGAATGGAGTTATCAGTAGGCTCAACGTATCGCGTTGGTTCTAGCACTTGTAACACGGTGCGAAGTAGCAAAACCCAGTGCTTCTGTCTAAAGTTCCGAATAAGTCAAGCCTCCAAAGCCCAATTTTGGCTCCCAGTCGAACCTGCCCTTAATGAACCGATATTACAAAATTTAGATATACGGGGGGGGGGGGGCTAAAAAGTCCAGCATGATCAGTAAAAAACAAGAATGTCTCTCAGTATTCACGGTATGTGCCCTTACAGCTTGGAACCTTCCCCTACCCTCGCAAGCAGATAACGGAAAATACAGGAAGCACATCCTTTATCCAAGCAACATCTCTTAAGTCGTGAACACTTTTTTTAAAATCCTGGACTGTTCAACACAGTCGTCATCGGGTAATTCCGATTATGCATGAACATCTTCTGTTCAAGAACGTCTCAAAGTTTTCACGATACCATTAAAGCCGGGCAAGTTTTGAACACCCTTGTTACTTTTCATTTCGAAACAACTGTCGAAGGCTCTGTACAATTGGCAACTTCGCCAATACTGCCACTTGATCCCGGGGCAGTTAGCTCGAATTAACTTCAGCAAGAGCTGATACGCTGCAGCGTACAGTAGAAAAACAACTTTCAGAGCCTCAAGTTAGGCCTTCATTGTTAGTTCTAATCACCGCACACGGTTAAATGAAGCCGTAAAGCTAATGATGGGACAAACTGCAGCCCCTAGGGCCCCAAACTTGGCCGATCATGGCCCCTGGCGCCCATTTGCATTTCAATCTCTGGGCCACGGGCAGTGTGGGCTTCATGGGCAGACACCGCCGAGGCATGGCAGTGTCGGAACGTTTTGGTTGAAGCGATTATAGGGGCTTCGGCTTAACCTCATTAGTTACTTTCCTTTAGAATACCATGGGAGAAAGAATCTGCGAAGCAGAACAGCTTGCGTAACATAAAGTTAACGTAACCTAAAGAATATGATACGAACACTGCGAGACTAAGGCGATCGAGAGGACAATAACATGTGAGACCACAGTCTCGGAGGAAACCCACAGCCTGCAGCATAGCAAAACATCACGCGACAAGAGTGTGCCCGCACTCAGTCCCAACAGACGCTGTCAAGTGTCGCTCAAGTGCTGCTGGTAAACTGCAGCTTTAAAAATACGGCACATAAATAAATTTTCCTTGACTTTTTAGCATTGGCGCTGCCTTAATATTTCCCTATTAATTACCGGAATATTTTTACGGCATGTTGCCAACATCTCAGGGCTTCTCACTGAGCCAACTGGCAAAGATTTACTGCCGTACTCAAAATCTCAATTTACACTTCATCTGCCCGTGTTCCTTCCCAAAGGCTTATTTATCTGCCGTTAAGTTTGTTTTCTACCTTGGAGCCATGCAAGATTAACCCCATCAAACTTCTTATTCCCTCAGCAGGTTCAAGTTTCCTATTCTTAACAACTTAAACTATCCTAACTCATACGCTGGCTAAAAAGTTCTACAAGATAACCAGCTGATTTCCACATTGCCAACCCTACAGTGCATCCTCAGTTTTAAAAATCACCCTAAACATTACGATTCCTAACAGGCTTAACTACCTTCAATCATAGGACTTGTTTCATCCACAGATGCAAAGTACACTCTAACGTACCTGCGTCCCCATCCGGTATACTGCATATCCTACTTAACAAACCCCCACATTGCCCACATCCCCCAGAGCCCTCGCCCGTGTTGGGGTGCCCCAGACGAGGGAAGACGATGGGTGCTCTCTCAGCGGCGACTCCTCCTTGTTGATGTGCTTGCTCAGACAACAAGATTTGTTGTCTTTCATCTCACGCCCTGCAAAAAGCGGCCTCTTGGCAATCACAATTTTTCTCCCTAAAAATTCTAGCTTGGCTCAATGAAGCCCACGGACCTGCTGCAACAGGGGTCGGGCGGGGAGATGATGGGGATTTTCATCACCCGTTATCGCTAGATGTATAGATAAATCAACATGATTATATCTTCATTAGCGCTGTGATTTCTTCTATGTTAGTGAATGATGGCATAAATAATTATTTCAATGAAACGCTCGTTTCATTTACTTTTCCCGTGGATCTGTGCTCAGTGAACGCTTTCTCTTGCCTTTGTTGATCTTCTATGCAATTTGAGCAACGTAAGCTTAGGAAGAAGTACTCGCTGAGGAGAGCAAGTACACTGTAGTAGCTATGGTACCACGTAGAGGACCTTCAGACGTTTTCAGCTGTGAGATTTCAAGAATTTGGCGAGGCAACGGCTCTCTTGCTAATCAATCAAGCAAGTAACCAACTAATCAAGAAAAAACTGTGCATTACTAAATAGTGAGATATAATATACTTTTCATCATATTTCTCGGCTTTTTATTTCATAACTGGGGGGGGGGGGGTCGGCAACCAAAATGACGGCAACGAATACTTGTTGACTTTATTCCTTGACGCTGCCAAGCAATAAGGTAACATAAGTTAACTCTCAGAAGTGGTCGAAATTTAACCACTTGCCCTCCCCATTTTAGGTACAGAGATTAAGTAGGATACCAAGCTCAAGAAATACAACCATGAAGTCCATTCTAGTCCATTCTACGTGGAGAGCATCAGTAGATGATCAAAGAAAGAATATTGGGGAGAATGGATGAAAACAAAGTAAACAATAGACAGACGAGACGTGACCGCTAAAAAATTCGTTCTACTAATATCTTCAATTGAAAAGGAATTCCAGTACAGCTGTTGCTTGCCTCGTCATCCTAAAGTGTAGTTTTTTCCTAATGATAAATCAGTTAGAAAATCATCCCGTCACCATTAGCCTAGAGTGCAGAGTATAGCCTATCGCTACTACGCAGTTCGCACTTTTAAATATTCACCTCTAAAAAGTTTCACTCAAGTTTTCGGAGCATATCAAGTCTATGCGAGAGACGTCGGGCGGCATTGTGAGGTCTTAGGGGGATATTTTCGTCTTGAAGTAGGTCCTTAATGATGCGAAGCTGAACAGCCTTGCGGCCAGTCTGTTGTTGTGTACGGCCTTTTTATCTTACTAAGTAGGGACTTTTGAGGACTATGAGAGGGCCTCCTGTATCATGGCCACTGCCTGCTATATACTGGGCAGCGGTCCGTAGGAGTAAACACATGCTTCTATTATTATTGTTATTATTATTTGCTGCCGTAACGGTGACGTAGGTGAGATAGAGTATACGTAGTTGCTTCACTTCATAAACCCTTGCGTCGCCACATTGAAAATTTAGTTATGAACGAACATTTTGTGGTATAACATAAGCAACATGAGAACATTATCGACAGGGTACAATGCTAGTCTTGAATAATTAAGTCTTAATTAAGTAAGAGACACAGTTCAGAGGCGAGTTGCAATCAGGCCTTCGGTGTTACATATGCAACACCGGCCTCTAATGCGACACAGAGTGGGTAACACCGACGACAACTTTCCTAAATTTTAGGGTTATGAGCTGGGTAACAGTAACACTGTTTTTGTTTACAAACATTGACTATGATGCTTCTTAATTAATATTATAAAATGTATGCCTGCCATATATTGCTTGAATTCTAGGATGTGGAGCACTTTTCTGTAATTTTCTTAACTTTTTATCCTAAACTACAGCCAAAATAAGGCTCCGCCAGAAATGTATACGTTTAAGCTTGTCGAAAATTCCGCAACACTTTGTTGAGGCGCTGAGATCGCACGTTGCATTCGCTGCTACACGTGTAACACTGTGAGGGTAATGCCCACGTTTTATGGCAACATGCCGTCTTATGGCAACATGCCCAGGTGTCTTTGACGAGGTGCACAATTAAAGTGACTTAGGTGAGGTACATAGTTAAGGCGCCCTTAATAAGGTGCACAGCTAGAATTATATTTAGTAAAAGTACCGTCGAAGTATTTAAAGAGAGGTAGAGAGGGAACATGTATTGCGGTACAGTTATACCGCTAAAGTGTTCTAGCGTCAGGCGCACAGTGAAGGCGTGAGCAGTTAAGGGATCTTAGGTACGGTACACAGTTAAGGAGGTTAATGTAATACTAGACGACCCGTGACCCGTTGGGTCGTCATCACGATCGTCTTTGCTTTCGCAAAAAACAGGTGTTATTTAGCTGGACATAGACCACCCGCTATTCGGCCGTCCTCTCCTCGCCGTCAAGGAGCGGCCCGTTCGGTTCACTAT
>LQNS02278172.1:127412-142533 GCA_001587735.2 Parhyale hawaiensis | reverse complement strand
AAGATACGCTACAGTTACTTACCTTGCCCGACACAGCCTAAGGTCACGTAGCCAAGATACGCTACAGTTACTTACCTTGCCCGACACAGTGAGCTTATCCCGAGAAGAGATAGGCAGGAGGTCAGTCATTATGCAGCCTTCTAACGCGGTCATGATTTCCTCCACCGCACATCCACCCTCCTCCATTTCGCTGAGGTCATCAGGGTCCCCGGGATTCATCGTAGTCTCAATGTTCTCCTCCTTCGTTGGAAGCGCTTCCTCCTCTTCTGCGTCTCTAAGAGCCCACCATTTTTCTCGGTACATGCCTGTATGAAAATAATGCATATATTAAGCTTTGGATTCTTTGCATTTTTTTTACCAACAATTTTTCCAGTTTCCGTGGAGTTGGAGTAGTCTAAAAAACTTCTGAGCAGGAATTTTCTTAAGGATAATGAAAGTGCTATGAATGGATCGCGGTGATAAATAGATTTATCTTCAATTGGGCAGTTTTTCAGCCATTAGTTTTGAGGGCGACGTTACGAGGCGCTCACTGGGGTGCGGGCGAGACGATTACTCATCGTCATAATGATTGATTGAGAGATATATACTGGAAATGGAGAGACTGCTCATTAAAGCCAAAAATAAAGCTCCGAGACATATCTCACCCAACAGGGGACATGTTTCTCCCAGCTCGAAGCATGTCTCAGCCATCATGAGATACAGTATGTGTCTCATCAAAAATGAAACATGTCTCTCCTAACACGAGATATATTTCACCCAACTTGCGACATGTCTCATTCAGCACAACACATGCCCCGCATAACATGGCGCATGTTTCACCCAACACGAGGCATGCCTTGTTCAATATCGGGCATGTCTCAAAACACGAGATACGTCATATACAATACGAGCATGTTTCACACCCAACCCAAAGTAGGTCTCGCATCCAAAACGAGATATGTCTCGCACCCAGAATGAGACAGGTCCCACACTTGTACCCCATCACATACGGCCTCTGGCCTCGCGAGACACGACTGCCAATGGCCCCATTGGTATGCTGGCCCGGCAGGGGCCCCCTGACCGGCTCACCAAGAAAAGGACAACAACAAATTTGGGCCAAACTCTTCGTTGTGTCGACTGTACGCCATTATAGCAACTGTACCGGGTACCGGCATCTTCCCCGCTGCGGCGACTGTACGCCATTATAGCAACTGTACCGGATACCGGCATCTTCCCCGCTGCGGCGACTGTACGCCATTATAGCAACTGTACCGGATACCGGCATCTTCCCCGCTGCGGCGACTGTACGACATTAAAGCAACTGTACCGGATACCAGCATCTTCCCCGCTGCAGCGACTGTACGGCGCTATAGCAACTGTACCGGATACCGGCACTTTCTCCCTGCGGCGACTGTACATTATCACAACTGTACCTGATACCAGCATCATCCCCGTTGTGGCGACTGTACATTATCGCAACTGTACCGGATACCGGCATCGTCCGTTGTGGTGATTGTACTTCATTGCAACTGTACCGGATACTGGCATCTTCCCGGTACCGCTACCGGTGTAATACAGCAGTGATATTTGTACCGGCATTAGCATCCTAAATACAAGTGGGATTATGGAGAGCCTTTGGCCGCTCGTACCCATCGCCACAGTTGTTTTGATATTTCAAATTTTCTCTAATATAGCTTCAAAAATGAATAGGCCTAAATTAATTCGAATTTAGAAGCCATTCAGCACACAGAAACGACACAAGCACAGACTTTAGGATTCGCATAAAAAATGTTGATTTTCAATACAACATCGACCTCCAGAAATCCGATTAATAAACAAATACTGAGCGACAACCCACCACCAGGGGGCGCAGAAAGTTAAAGCAGGCATTACGACGGAATTACAGCGGCTAAAAAATTTATGTCGTCATAAATCGGCTTATAGCCGTTATGGGAATGCCAGGAATTCGAGCGAACTGTTAAATATTGGATTTCGATGGGGCGAAGGTTCCGTCTATAAAACGATTGTAAGTGTAGGTTCATACGATTGTCAGCTGCCCTATGTTCGTGCTTCACAGCGTCCGAAGGCACCACTGTGTTTGTTTAAACAGGAGAAAACTACCCAGATTCCCATGATGTTATTCGCTCGAAATTTGGAAAAAGAAGCATCCGAAACTTTCCAGTAACAGTCGCCAATCCTGGCTGCTGCAGTAACAGCTAACATTCCAAAAATTTCTCGGCGACCACACAGCTGTGTAACCCCACGGGCATAGTGCGGACTGGGGTTGTGCTCTGACTTGCTTCATCAGGCTAGTTGTTTTAGCTGATATTTTGTCGTCAGGAAGCCCCGTCGCCTTGTAGAAGGCGGCTACAATTACAACTCAAAGGCGACGTGTGCTACACCAGTGTCACCCGCCGCTTACACATATCGTGTCGCTATCACAACCCGTGGGTAACGTGTATTACACCAGTGCCTCCTCCCACGCTCGAACGATGTGGTCCAATCGTCACCCAAAATTCACCAAAGAAGATCTTGTACGGCTGGCAACCACCGCATTTCGGATAGCTGCATGGTTGCATTTCTCAGATTACAGTATCCGTAACTGGGTTGAAAAAGTACAGTACCGCCTTAGATTATACCTAAGGTGTTACTGCACTACTCATATTAGCCCTCCAATCGCAGCGTGCCTCTAGCTGTAGACCTGAGCGCAAAGTCTCTGCTCTTCAAAGCCCAACTGAAGTCTTGCAAAAACATCTTTTTGAGCAGACTGTTGCCATGTCATCAGCGCAAACGCCCTCTATGGTCTGCAAAAGACCGCGTGACTGCGCGTCTGCAATCTCAGCCCAACTCTCGTCGCTCCAAAGAACTCCGAGCAAAGACAAACAACGCGTTTAGTTCTTTCTGAAGTTCGCTGGCACCAAATTCACGTTTTTTCTTAAGTCCAAGTGCATTGCTCCGCAGAGATGTTTGCCCTGCACTCGAAAACGCAAGGAGAGGTAGAAACGCTCGTTGATAGGTACACTTGCCGTGGCTGCGAGACTTCTAATATAATATTATTTAATTCCAAGAGCAGTACTTTAATGGGGAAGTTTTAATAGCTATAAAAATCTACAGGAGAGGTAGAAACGCTGGAGGATATCCGCACTTACCGTGGCTAGTATACTTTTAGAATATAGTATATTATAGGAATTAGCTCAAACCTCATATTACAACATTACATGAGCTAAATGCTTTGCCCTGTCAAGTGCAGGAATTGTAGGAATGTTTATATTGCTATTGGAATCAAAGAAAAGACGCTTGTTGAGCACATTATCAGCTTGAACGGCGGACAGAAAACTACATCAGGGATTCTTTTATTGCTTCTCGGGTAAGGTGCTTCGAGTAGGCAGCAATTTATTGCACTAGTGGACCTGTGCTTGAAAAAATTCAAGTAACAATCGATATGTTTTAGCTCTTCTTTGACTTGCCGTTTCCATATTTTCCCACTCTGTGCCCCATAGGCGCATCACTTCTCCATTGATAGCACGTCTTTGTTCTTGAGATTGTAGTAGTCTCGTTCTTCTTTCACGTTCCCTATCCTCTTTCTTAATTAAACGTGCCTCTTCCAAAATAAACTCTTCAGTAAAACACTGCAATAAACTTGAATGCCCCCCCCCCCCCGGTCAGCTTATATGCAATGTTAGTGCGCCGTATCCATAATACCGTCTTTCATACTTAACTCTGAAGTCACAGTTCATTTACTACAGATAGTTATGTCAAGCAATAGAGCCTGTAGCACCTGCAGTTGCAGCATAGTGGTGTCACACAAAAATGTATCGGCCAATAGCGTCACTCCTTTTGCAGCGGGCATCCTGGGTAATGCCAAGACAGAGGCGTCTTGGGTAATTTCCAATATGGCGTCATTTGTGCGAAAGGTTAAGTGTGTGTCGCGATTGTATATTGCATAAACGTTGTTAAAATTGTTCATCTGCAGTTTATTGTGCTTTTCATGTGTGTATAACGATGACCGGACATATGCGCGCACGACAGATGCGCACACGACAAAACAGCACCCTGAGAAATGCGCACATTGACAAAACCGCACACGACAAAGGCGCACAAGACAAATACGCACCTACTATTTTATCGTTCTACTGAATCCTAGATGACGCTGCCCTGCGAATTGCAAGACTACGAATACAATGAATAGCTAGAATCTTCTCCAGAGATTCTAGAACTATTACCCTTCGTGAGAAGTCGTGTGGTCGGCTGTGGGGAATTGAATAGGCAAAAAAAAACATACATTTTAAATATATGTACTGTGTTGGTGATCCTGTGAATCAGTGTATTCGATTGAAGTGTTTAGCTATTTCGCCAAATGGTTAACCATGAAAATTGTTTGAATTCCAGGTTAGAAGATTTTAAACAGTGTGAATGATAACAGTGCTAAAGTGCCTCAGGAGCGTAGAAAGTGTTATATTGTTTTACTTTTTTTTTTGGAAAATAGTCTGAGGAACTTAAATGTGAACTTCCATTTATACTATGTAAACACCGCGCTGAAATAGATTTTTGAATCATTCTCAGCGATGTGTTCATTATAACCTACTTTTTCAAGCTGGAGCTTGTTCTTTTCAAGCCTTTAATCCCTACAGTTGTAGAGTTGTTGAGTACGCTGGAAAGAGCATTCTTACTAATTCCCTCTTAGCTCATCCATCTCAGTCTGTTGTTCGCATACACGCTGAATCTTTTAATGTCCCTGTAAGCTGAATGACATAAATGTGTTGGGAGAGCGCATCTGACCAAGTTACACTGCGCATTTCAGAGTCATTATGCATTCTTAAATAGAGACCGCAGTTGAACGACAGTCAGGCAGCCTTCCCGTTGAATATCGTAAAATGAATGTTTGTTCGTTTAACAGTTCGGTTCCCTCATATCGTAACATGTTTTGTTTTTCGGTCATTGTTGCCGTATCGTAATTTTCTGGTAACTCGTTTATAGGTTTTGATTATTAAATGTTGATATATTACACACACATATATACTGACCAGCTTAGGTTTCAGAATTAAGTTTTATTGATAAACTAGAGGTAAAGCCTAATAACAAGCAACGATTAATTGCTTATATATTTCGGCGTGGATGGTTGTAAAATCGGCAGCAGCAGCGGCTGCAGTGGTGGACTGTTTTTTATATTTATTTTGTTTTCGTATGGTCTATTAGTTAGGCTTGTTTTTACTTTTTTGTGACGTGAGAAGGAGGAGTTGCTCTCCTCTATAGGTCATTTCTTTCCTTTCCTACCGGTAGAAATAGTAGTAAAGATTATCCTTACTTCTGCTTGGAAGTGCTGCCAAGCGACTTCTCTGAATGGATTCAGCCTGAATATAGGTGGCAAAACGTTAACTAAAGATAGTGAAAGTTATAAAAGTTAACTAAAAGCTAGACACTACTAAAATGAATTACAGGAAATCTTATATACGCAGTCAAACGATAGAATAGTAGGTGCGCATTTGTCGTTTGCGGTTTTGTCGTGTGCGCTACTGTCATGGAACCGTGTATACCATTCTACTTTATAACTTGTTGTAATGCAAAGTTTTCGTGGTGAACGGAAATCGTCTAATTTTATCTTTTTAAACTCATGCGAATCATTCTATTCCGCGCAAAGCTTTCGCTTCAACTTAAGCAAGCATTTTCAGATGATTTTCTCAGTTCATTTTATTTCGCTGAAAATCATGATGCAATACAATACATAAAATTTAGGGTCTATTATTTTCCATTACCTATGTAATTAAGTGTAATGCCAGTATGGGTAGTTCCAATTTGAGGTAAAAAATTATAAAAAATTGGCGAGAAAGTTTTTCAGCTATACTGCAGTACATGGAGCCGCCGCTCGCGGCCTCATTTGTTAACACCAGCATAGTGATGTGGCAGTCTCCCATTGACTGAAATGGACGCCAGTCACGGCGGTCGCTGATTGGCTGAGATGGTGTCACGGCGGTCGCTGATTGGCTAAGATTGGGCGAAAGGGTGTTCCCTTAGAACCGTCATAACTATCTGTAGTAAATGAACTGTGACTCAAGTGCTCAAATTTCGGCCTCTGAAGCGAAATATGCACTCTCAGAGAAAGACAGTATGCTAGAAGAAATAGTTGTCTACTGCCCAGTGCCCGTGAAATCTTGAAGAGAAAGCTACATCGTCAAATTTAATATGAAAGGCAGTAAGCTAGAAGAAATAATTGTCTACTGCCCGTGAAAATCATCACCTCTTGAGTGCCACGTTGATTATTTGCCGAATCTATACGTCGTGACCTGAGAGAAAAAAACTTATGAAATCGCACTCCAGAAGCTGCAATACATACTCTCCCGATTTCAAGAGGTGTTTCAAGCAAGAAGTGCATCCATATGAAGAGATAAGGATCCAATCTCCACCATCTGCTGCAAGCTTATCATCGATCTCTATGGAAACGCAACTGAATTATAAAATCTGCAGCCTGGCTTATCTTTCGTCTATCTATTTCCTTCAAAGTGGACACGAAATAAATTCATTATATAATAAAAATCAGTTGTTGGTCGCTTGTTTGCTCCAATGTTGGTAAGTCTCTCCGTCACGCTCTATGGGACTAAGATAGGAGTAGATTCAAGGGCGTAGCTATCCGATGTAAGTGAATAAGGTAGTTGGAAAAATTTGAGGGCCATGGCTCTGGATCTCTGGCCTCTGGATCTTCGGCCTCTGCATCCCGAGCTCTATATTCTGAGCTCTGGATCCCCGGCAGTTAGAGAAGCTCAGTCTCGCTCCACAGTCTTGGAGTTTTCGTTCTTTTCGGGCACAATCCATTCCGCTTATGCTTTCATTAGCTGAATCATATCGAAGCAGTTCAATCTTCACGCTGAGCAGACGCCTTTTTTATTGAATTTGCATCGCAGCCAAATCTCAACGCTTGAGGTTCAACAATCATTTGGTAACCACAATACGGTGAGCCCTGGGCATTTCCAGGGAATTATTTTGACTGAACTATATTTTTTTAGTGCAAGTTAACGTTTGCCCAATTCTAAGCTGAAATTCACGCCTTATCTTGCAGGGGGGATATTTTGCTATCGCAAAGCTCATGGCTGTACAACTTGCGATTCACTAATGGAAGATCAGGCCTGCAGAAAAACCTATACGGGGAACCAAGCAATAAAAAGCACAATCACAAAATTTTTGCCGTCATTTTTGACGGTTGGGGCCTCTAGTAAATAATTAATTACATACACGAATCGCTTTATTATATAAGGATTGTGTAGACGCGTTTTAGCCAGCGTTCTCGGATGATTTTCGTAATCTTTTCCTTTGTTCTCTCATTGAATTGAGGCTTTTGGAGTCCATATTAAGCTTTACGCTGCACTCGTCCCTTGCCTTCAATGATCTTACAAGCTCCTACGAAGTTTTTTACCTTGAAATAATATAAAACAGGAATTTCTTTAGTATCTTAAATACACTGCTCATGCACTTCAATTCCTCTGCTTGAATGTAACATCTGAGCAAATAAAGTTCCATATAAGTTTGAAGAATATGATTTTCATCTTAGCTTTTTTCTCAACATAAACTGCACATTTTCGCCGCTGAAGTAGGCAACTGCGGCTTTATGGATGTTTATAGCGGGCCGCAACTCTTCACTTCTGGTTGTACCTCCACACTAACACGACCCATGGTAATGAAGAACTCAATACTCGTTCCTCGCAGAGTTCTACCACTCGATCTGCCGCGGTTCTGAGTGCAGCAACGTTAACGGCTTATGACGGACTAGCGCGTCGGCGCTGATAGAAATGACAGCAAAGAATTTGAGACGACCCGTCTTCATTTAATATGCCTATGTCACTGATATGCTTCTGAAATATAGGCTACAACAGCCGACTCAAATTGTAATAAAAGATAAGGGCACTCTTTCAATTTATATAAGAAGCACAATCGCTTCCCACCATAGGTCACACACAGAAAAAAATCTTGCTTTCGCGAGCAGCAATGCCTCAGTGAATTGAAATAAATTACCCGCCGCGTATCCATGATACCGAACCGGCCTTCAGTACATCGAAGATTTTGTGTTGAAGTGAAATCTACCCCATCAAAAGGAAGATGGTAAAATGGAAAGAAATAATGTCTACTGCCCGGGAAAAATCATCGCTTCGTTCACCCTTCCTTGATCAGTTTCTGAATTTGTACGTGGTAAACTGAGAACAAACATAGGGTTCGATGTATGGAGCTAGTTATGAAAAATGAAACTGCATGGCCGCGCTCAGAGAAGCTGGAATAACGTTACTGTTTCGATTTCAAGAAGTGTTTCAAGCAAGAAGTGCAATAAAAGAAGGAATACGGATCCCACTTTCGCCATCTTCTGGAACCTGGTCATCGATCTCCATAGAAACGCAACCTAACAACAAATTCTGCAACCTGGCCTATTTTTCGCCCAGAGGGGGACACAAAACATAAAAATCTATAAACATATAAACAAATAAACACACGACGGTGTTTATTATATTGTTTGATTGATGGCTAATAATAATATGGCAGATTAAACCTGCATTAACTACTATGGAATATCTTTTTATCACCCGCAAACGAAATGAAAGCGGTGATAATGATTTTGTCGAAGATTTAAGCAAATATGTATATATTTGTTTGTCTTTCCACCCAAAAAGAGCGAGAAGGAGTTGAGCAATGGGCTTAATATTTTGCAAAGAGTCAGGTGTTGTGCTCTGTTCACAAGACGCAGTGTGTGCTGTGGTTAGGCATACTAGAAACCGTATGCCCACAGACATAGTAAGTAATACCCTAGCATTCACATCTAACTATCATTAATATGCAGGCTTTTCGAGAAGCATTAAGGCAACGATGCACTTGGGAATATTTTTGACATACAAATCGTATTATTTCATCTGCAAATTCAGCAACAGTTGATGCAGCCATGTCTACTTTACCCTAGCTACGAACTAGTCATGACTCTCTCGTGGTTATCTGACATGAGGGCGTCACCGATATCGTCGCTAATATGAAAATAAAATAATCAGCTCAGTTTTGATGGTGATGGGAGCATCGGTCTTCGGCTATCGATTTGCCTCTTAAGATCGAGTTTTTGGCAGCCGCTCAGCGGTTAATATTGTTGCCTCACTCGCTGTCCCGAAGTCGAACGTTCTATAGCCCACGCCAGGGAGGAAAGTCTTAGTGTTTGGCAACGCGTGGTCAACATTTCTATCCCACAGTGAGTTGTCGGGCTGGGGAAGTGCTGATCTCGCTGTGTGTGGGGGGGGGGGGGCAGTGGCCAATTGAGTTTCTGTCAATGAAGCTATAGTGACAACAATCTGTAATCGATTGCAGCCGTACAATCCTTGTCTTATTGCAAAAGTGGAAGCTTTCGGTATCTCACAGTACACATCTACACGTACAAACACACCTACACACACACACACCTACACAGTACACACACGCACACACAAACACACCAGGCGCGTGCTGTCCAATAAATGCTCGGGGGCTGGCCAGCGAGGGTCATATGCAGTATTCCAAATTCGAAATGGAACGTGGAGATGCATAAGCCCAGCATGAATATGAATGAGCTTCGCTTAACTGATAGCGGTGCAGTCCGGCTGTACGGGGGTCGGGGTTATGAGGAGTGCCGGGCAATGGTGGGTGGGAGGTATGTGGGGAGTGCTATGTGGGAGGTATGTGGGGAGTGCTGGGTGGGAGGTATGTGGGGAGTGCTGGGTGGGAGGTATGTGGGGAGTGCTGGGTGGGAGGTACATATGTGGGGGAGTGGCGGGTGGGAGGTATGTGAGGAAGTGGTCTGGGTGTCTACATGAGACACTACAAATGCTGTCACTGGGCCAATTAACGCACAAATTTGCTTCATATTATTACAGTTATGTGCAGACAAAATGAACGTAACAAATCGGTAGCCTCTCATTGCTCTCTTCTTGCCCGCCATCGTCGTCATTCTTCTATGCAAAATTGCATGCAATGTTGTGTCTGATTATGCAAGTATCTGCCATGTACATGAAAATCCGTCAGCACTAAGGCGCTGGAACGATATGGATCCTCAAAAATATCGATATTACTGGATTGCCGCCTAAATACAATTTAGAGATGCCATTGAAAACTACGCCGTACACACAGTGGAACCGGTAATCGCGATCGTTTTTGATTACCTGCAAAGTCAGGCTAGAAACTTTGACACAAGCCAAGTAATGAGCACAATAACGCGACAGACTGCACGAACGCTGCTGAATAGCTGCCAATATTGGGCTGGAGCAGCTGGTAAAAACAAACCCTCAAGCAGACCGATGTAACAAATTAGATGAGGGTCGCCGGACCAAGAGAAATCATAACAACACATTCCATAAGCGAAGTTTAGCCATGAAACCTGCTCAGTCATCGTCAGTTTCACTAAGGAGAGGCTGCCATGCATCGCCTGACCGCTGCTGAACAACATCTAATTGCACCTTCGAGAAGTTTTAAAAACTGTCTTATGAGTATAACCAAGCCGCTTTTTTTAGATAGTTACTTTGAGCATCTAGAGGCATTTGAGCGCATACAGTACACAGAACTAGCACGACAGCAAAGTTACGCTTGCTTTTGCTAGTATTAAATTAGCACCTAACCTTAGCTTAGCAAAGCTGCAGTATCGCTGTCGTTACCACCTGGGCGCGGCCTTTTGGCAGCCGATTTTCCAATTCCAGCTTTGCACACCCATAGTCCTATTTAGAGACTCGATTTACTGCCAATTATCAGATAAAGTCACCTTGACCGTACATCCATACCTCAAAACCCACACATACTGGCCCGTGCTGCAGATATAGGCCCACTGACCCCAGAACCATGCACGGCTGCCGTCGATCACCGACTGTCAAAAGATATTTATTGTAGGCTTTGCGTTGAGCCAAGCAAGGCGACGGTAACGAAACACTCAAATTGGATCTGAAACTCTGATTTCTTTGGTGTCAACACCAGAGTCTAATCATTTGTGCCTTTTGACTGTAAGAACAGCTACTGTAATTTTGTTGAAGATCCGTTCATAACGTTTCGAATTCTGCTCCTAACAAACATTCTGACAAACATAAGTCAAACACATAAACAGACATACCGTTAATCACCAAAATTTAATTACTCATACTTTTCAATGTTATTAATAACTCCTGTAAATTTCACAAAGATCCGGTGATAACTTTTTGAATTAATTTACCAACAGACATAAAATCAAACACAGACACAAACGAACATAGAAATCGACACAAAATTTGGTCATTTACGCTGCGTGATATACCTAAGAACTCGTACAAAATTCATTAAAATTCGTCTACAACTTTTTGAGTTATGGCACTCAGAAAAAAGGAAGCAGGCAAACAAACAAACGGACGAACGGATACGTACCAAACGTTAATCATCTATTCCTTCCATCATACCTTACAATCCCTGTAAATTTCATTGAGATCTGTCAATAACTTTTTGAGCTATCTTCGTGACAGACACACTGATAGACATAGAGACAAATTTGATGAAAACATAATCTCCTCGGCGGAAGTAAATATATCCACAAAGACTCTTTTATCAGAACTAAAAAGCAAACTCAAGGTAAGGCAGTGCCAGTGCTCTACATTACCCTCATAAAGGGATATCGAAGGACCGCAATAGCAGGAAATTAGAGTGCTGCCTCTCAGGCGCGGAAGAGGGCGACAGTTCAAGCCTGCTAGCTAGACAGGTGAGTTTGGCGCAGCTTGGCTTAATGAGTCAACATTTAGCTTTCAGACACTATTCTGAATCTAGTGCCTATAACCAGACATGGGGAGGGTCGAGGGGGGGGTGGTTTATGGAGGTTGTTGCATTAGAGTCTTCCGTCTTTGGCGCCATAGGTACAACAGTCTGAGATCGGCTGCAGCCGTTCATTACTCTGAAGCCGGTGGGCACATAGGTATCGTATCTGCAGCATGAACCAGTGCGCGTGGGTTTCCCCGTTGGTCTGTGGGGGCAGGTTGACTTTACCTTTACCTAGAAATGCTCCACCGACATTAAGAAAACCCAACAGCACTTGTAAGTGCCATACGCTTAGGGTCAAACCTCACCATAGCCGGCGTATTAAAGCCCACATTTATGCTCGGTATTATTGCATTAGCACCTAAATTCAGCTGGGAAAAGCTGCCCAGAACTGCACGGCACTCATTAGAAAACTTGAGGGCACTTTTCCCATCAATACCGCGGTGCTGCCGCCCAAAATTAGGGCAGCTTTTTAGAAAGTTTTCAGCGGAGGAATGAGTCTAAAACAGGCGGCCGCTCGTCCAAATTAATTTTCCGCTGGACTTTAGCCTAAAATTTTTCTGAAATTAGCGAAGTGTTGAGGAGCGGAAGGCGCCTACGGGCCTGGCTTATCCAGACCGGTCAGGTGACGGTGAGTAATGCAAGGATGTTCTTACTCGCCTCTGCTGGTACTCTGGGAATGGTGAGTAGTTTGACCTTTCCAGGTGGGCAGCCCCAAGGCGAATTCCAATTAGATCCTCGAATTGCTCAACCAGGCCGGAACACGGTGGTGGTGAGTAATAATCCCCTGCTACTACTCACCCAAACTGGGCCACGGTGAGGGTGAGTATTATTTATCTGCTGCGACTCACTCAGACCGGGCCATGCATAAGATGAATGATAACCGTTTACCGCAACTCATCGAGACCAGACCGTGGTGATGGGTACTCGTGGTGATGGGTACTAATATCCTTCGGCCGTTATGTACTCATCCATATGAGGACATGGTCAAGGTGACATACCCCTGCTGGCGCAAACGACGTAGTGTAATAAACGGCTACTCACTACTCACCCCTACACTCCCGGCACTCATGGTGATGGTGAGTATCAACTGGTACTCACCATCCAGGTACCAACTGATACATGAGAAGCTGAGTATCCCTTGCCTTAGTGTGACTAACCTGCACGGATTTCAAGCAGTGTCTGACAGGCAGCTCATAGAGAACTGGGTCTGATCCCTTTCGAGCAAAGACGACTCAGGGGGCAACTAATAGAAACATTCAAGTATTCGAATGGCTTCAACGACGTACCTACAACGGGGCTCTTTCAAAGAGACCTAAATGATCGCTTGCGAAACAACGGTCAAAAACTCAAGCATAAAGCTCGAAGAACGACCTTAAGTCAGCAGTTCTTTCCCTATTTCATAGTCAGCATTTGGAATAGACTCCCTTCCGATGTTATTAGTGCGGAGTCAGTCAATGCGTTTAAAAATCGTCTTGACATACACTGGGAGAGCCATCCTCCACAGCTAAGAACTCCTCGTCCAGGAGTCACAAACTCTTAACGGCCAAAGCTTCCGAGGCTACCTTAATCCATCTTATTCTCTCTTCCGCTCCAACTACAATTTTTGGCATCTTTAAGCTCCGCATATCAGCGGCTCTTGATCGTGATGCATGCATTCATGATCGTCTCTTTGGCAAGGATTCTTACCCCCCTTTTTTCCCCTCTCTCTTTTCTCCAGTCCTCTACATCCTACTAACATAATGGCAATAGCTCATAGAGGGCCGAGGCGTAAGTTCCGGTGTCTCTTTGGGAATGGGCCTATTAGTTCGTCTACTGCCTCTTGTCGTATCTAATCTATTAGCCTGGTTTAAATATGTACACAATTTGTGTTTTACCTGCTTGCTCGGTTTGTTATTCTTTCCGTTTTGATTTGAAGCATTAGATGGGGAAAACCCTCGGCAGTAGATGCCTCCGAAAATTCTTGAAATTTATGCTCTGAAGGAGGCGTCTGAAGTAATGGCAAGCGGTAGCATGGATAGAAGATTGGACTCTCTACCAACAACGAATAATTTTTTTTGAGCTCGTAAAGCCCGCTGCAGACGATAATCTTTGTTCTGTATTTTCTTCACTTTGCCGCATTTGAATATTTCGTCGTGCGCATGCAGACAAAATTGTGGGCCGATCAAAAGTTCTAATAAAATGTTAGCCGTCGCATCCGCGGGCCTAGCAGGAGTAAGCAGCAAATTTTCTTGCGTATTTTCAAATTCTGCACGAATGGCTGCTCGGAAAGCAGCGCCATTTCTCGTCGTTTACTCAGACAAAATTTCACAGTCGAACGTTGTGAAGTGAAAACACAGGGGAAAAGACTATCGTCTGCAGCGGGCATAAAGCTCAGGGAAGAGGGAAAGAAGAGGATTGGGAAGAGAAGAAAGAAGAGCTGGGAGGAGGCGCGGGGTTTCTTTGCAGTTATTATTTTCTACCGGCATTTGATGACGACGCAGGCCCCAAGTTGAGATATAAAGCAAAATTCTTTCCAAAATTCAATGAAAAAAAATTACAATAATACAGTTTTGCGTGTGCCACAAAAAGTCAGATACGACAAACCTCACTACAAATCAACCTTACGCATATTAAAACAGAGAACACAATGTCGTAAGAACTCACTTTCGAAATTAAAACCCTCATTGTTTCACACACACGCACGCTCAAGTACATATTCATATTAACCACTCGCAAAACATTCACACCTGCAAGCCATAAATGCAAAACATGGTCACTCAAAGCATAATTTCAACTCATGATACGCAAAATCCATTAAAAATCCGCACTGCAAGTAAGCGCTTTTACGACTCATATTTCACGTGTACGGAAGAAAGAAGAAAAGTGGGGCTTATCATAAATTCAAATTACATGCCTCAAAAAAGGCCAGCAGAGGGCGCGCGTCTGTTCCCCGCAGTTTTAGTGCAATTTTAACTTTTGCTGTTGGGCTAATTCGGCGACCGCAACTTGTACGGAAAAGGGATGGCTGCAGAGCGGGCTTAGCAATACGCCCGACGGTCCATACCGCGGGCTTAGCAATACGCCCGACGGTCCATACCGCGGGCTTAGCAATACGCCCGACGGTCCATACTGCGGGCTTAGCAATACGCCCGACGGTCCATACCGCGGGCTTAGCAATACGCCCGACGGTCCATACTGCGGGCTTAGCAATACGCCCGACGGTCCATACTGCGGGCTTAGCAATACGTCCGACGGTCCATACTGCGGGCTTAGCAATACGCCCGACGGTCCATACTGCGGGCTTAGCAATACGCCCGACGGTGCAGACTGCGGGCTTAGCAATACGCCCGACGGTCCATACTGCGGGCTTAGCAATATGCCCGACGGTGCATACTGCGGGCTTAGC
>LQNS02278172.1:107664-126494 GCA_001587735.2 Parhyale hawaiensis | reverse complement strand
GCAATACGCCCGACGGTCCATACTGCGGGCTTAGCAATACGCTCGACGGTCCATACTGCGGGCTTAGCAATATGCCCGACGGTGCATACTGCGGGCTTAGCAATACGCCCGACGGTCCATACTGCGGGCTTATCAATATGCCCGACGGTGCATACTGCGGGCTTAGCAATACGCCCGACGGTCCATACTGCGGGCTTAGCAATATGCGGCACGGTCCGTGCGTTGGGCTTAGCAATATGCGGCACGGTCCGTACGTTGGGCATAGCAATATGCGGCACGGTCCGTGCGTTGGGCTTAGCAATATGCGGCACGGTCCGTGCGTTGGGCTTAGCAATATGCGGCACGGTCCGTGCGTTGGGCTTAGCAATATGCGGCACGGTCTCTACTGCGGGCTTAACAATACGCAGCACGGTCCATAGTGCGGCTTAACAACATGCGGTTACGGTCCGTAAGAAGGGCTTAGCAACACGTGGCACGGTCTGACTGCGGTCAAGCAATGCGTGACACGGTCTGTACTGCGGGCATAGCAATACGGCAAGGATGATGAGACCTTGCATGACTACCCCAGGGGCGGGGCCAAGCTGCAGTGCACCAAAGGAAATGGGTTTGTGACGTCACAAAAACCTAGTACATTAATAAGAAGCTATTTTACATTGTTTCTCCATCATTTTATTTGGGCCTCAGGGTGTCCTACATGTCCTACGATCTTTATAGTTTCACAAAAACATGTATCAAAGCATCTACGAACTTTTTTAGCTTTCTGAAGGATAAAATTCTATCATTATTATTACGAAGTGTCTGTAAAATGTGGCGCTAAGCTGTGCCGTCTCGTACGCGTCGTTAACAGATGATCCTCTCCTGAGTGTAAAAACTACAGCGTCATTTAACATTCGCCAGTTTCAACAACATCGTTCCGTAAGATAGAAAAAGTGTGGGGAATTCGGTGAGGTATTTTTTTTTTCATTTTTCCATTTTTTCGTTAGTTAAAGCGAGTCGGGCGAGACACCTACTGTTATACTGCTGCAACGCACGCAGCGTATAAGTAGGTAGCTGATGTATTTTTTTTTTTATTTTACCGAACAATTATTGTATGGCTTCTGCGTATTAGGTATCGTATAAAGTTTTGCTTTAAAATTACTTCACCGGAAGCAAAGTCATTTTTTTCTCTGCTGCTTTAATGTTTCCCAAACAAATCTTGTTAAAAAGTTCTTTTGAGATATCTCGGCGTTTTATCACAAGCATCTGAACCATTTTTCGTTGTAGCGGTTAGAAATTACTGAGGATAGCAGGTCATTGGTAGAAGACAAGAATAAATCGAAAACATGAAGGTTTTCAACCACATGATTCTATCTTCAGAATGCCATATTAGGTACTCTCGAGAAAACTCACTTGATTTATTGTATTTCAAAGACGATAAACTTAACTCTAAAAGTGCCTCTGACACATGCGGGCATTTGCCGGGTTGAATTTATGTGCTGCTTTAGCAGTCTTTTAAGCAATGTTTTTTTCAAAATTTTATCGTTGGGAAAGCTAAAGAGTTAGTAGATGCTTTGATACACATTTTTGTGTAACTATCATGATCGTAGGACATTTAGAACACTCTGGAGGCCCAAATGAAATGATGGAGAAACAATGTGAAATAGCTGCGTACAAACGTCCTTGAATTTTGTGACGTCACAAGCCTCATTACCCATGGTGCACTGCAGCTTGGCCCCTCCCGTGCGATAACCTTGTCAAGTCTCATCATCCTTGGCAATATGCGGTACGGTCCGTACGGTGGGCTTAGCAATATGCGGTACGGTCTGTACGGTGGGCTTAGCAATATGTGGTACGGTCCGTACGGTGGGCTTAGCAATATGCGGTACGGTCTGTACGGTGGGCTTAGCAATATGCGGTACGGTCTGTACGGTGGGCTTAGCAATATGCGGTTCGGTCTGTACGGTGGGCTTAGCAATATGCGGTACGGTCCGTACGGTGGGCTTAGCAATATGCGGTACGGTCTGTACGGTGGGCTTAGCAATATGCGGTTCGGTCCGTACGGTGGGCTTAGCAATATGCGGTACGGTCCGTACGGCGGGCTTAGCAATACGCGGCACAGTCTACGGCGGGCTTAGCAATACGCGGCACAGTCTACGGCGCTCTTAGCAATACGCGGCACAGTCTACGGCGCTCTTAGCAATACGCGGCACAGTCTACGGCGGGCTTAGCAATACGCGGTACAGCACCGTCCGTCTGCTGGGCGCTAAAGTGCCGATGTAACGCTTTATTGACCATAAGCAACGCACGGCCCGTTTCTTGTGGCTCTATTGGGATGAAAGTGCGGCGTGCCATGCACTACTTAGAGTAGAAGGACTAACAGTAATCTGAAGGTTAACGGCAAACATTACATCGAAGATATCGTACCTATTCATAATTTTCAATAAATCTGTCTTTAGACAATTAAAAAAAAATTGATACAATATCCGATGTAACTCAGAAAATCTGCAGATTGTTAACCATGTTCGCAGGAACAGATAATTAACTATGGTAAAGATCCGTTTAACCATTGGTTTGTTTGTTTGTTTGTCAATCTCTTTTTCCCAGCAAAATAACCCAACAATTTTACATTGTTTTCTCACTAAATTTTCAGGAACCGCTAGGAACGTTACGAGCTGCAACTGGGCAAACTTTTGCGATGATCTGTTCGCCCGTTTGTGTATTTAACTTTATGTCTGCCCCAATGTTTGCCAGAACATGACTGAAAAAAGTTATGCAAGAAACTTAACGAAATACAAAAACGGTTAGGAATTTAAGAGGCCCACAAGACTAATTTCGTGGTGACAAAAAAATCATGGATTCAGGACTAATTGCAACTATTCGTTAACATGTCACCGCTCCCAGAGAACTGTTCTTCTCTAGTTGCGTACCTAGCGTGTGCCGAAGGTCCCGGGGACGATCTCCAAGCCAGGTGAGCAATCCTTGTGTATCGCGTTCGAGGTGCTGAATCAGAAAATTTGCTTGGTGTGCATAGATACCGTGGGGGCACTTACTTTAGGGTAGGGGCGCGGATCGTTGAACCTTCCGTTAAATACGCCATAGTTCTTAGCAACCCGTGCATGGCTGCAGCTGTACTTACTTCTTTAGGGCCAGTTGGCCTATATCTGTTGCACGGACCAGTGCGAATGGGTTTCTCAGTGAAGAATGCAGTTAAAGTTGGCTGTATAGTACCTTTATCTTTTGAAATCATTATTCTTATCTCAATTATTATTATTACTATCCGTGCTGGTAAAATAACATGCTTCGGCGTCAAATAAAAGGGTGTAAAAGCCCAACTGAAGCAGAAAGCAGCGCCAAGATGCCCTAGCGAACTGGAACTGGCATCTTGCACTTGCGTTGAAATTCTTAATCATGATCAGGTAAGCAGAAACAACGCAGCCTCCATTATTATTAAAACTTCACGCTTGAGCTCCACGGACAGGTAATACAAGCCAAATGAAGCATCTTGCAACACCGGGAAGCCCAAAACGCTGCTAAAGGAAATCCAGCAAAAAACCATTAACAGCTGACTTGACCAGAACCACCAATCAGAGCAGCAAGAATGAAACGTTGCCAATACAATTTAGTTTTATCGACGTGTTCGGCAAGAGGACACACTACAGGCAGTCTTGCAAAGGTTGCTACAGCCCCTTGTTTTACGCAATATTAGGAACAATTTAAGATGTTCTCTTGCAGGTGCTCGATATATGCACTTTTGATTTAAATGTACTTTTATCGAGTTCCTGAAGGAAAAAGGTTTGACACTAAATAACAATACTTCGCAAAACATAAGAGGCCTCCATTGAGGAGGACCTGTAGTCAAATATAAGCTAGCGAAAGCCAATTTTCGAGCAGGTCGCTAAGCACTTGGAAAACTTCAACTGGAGCAGAGAAGTGCTCTTCAGCTCCTGCACCAGTAATGGACCTGCCTCTCCACTTAATTTATTAAATCTAATTTTGTCTCGACGGACAGCGGATGACCGTACTCTGACTACCAAATTGTCTATTAGCCCACAGAGATGGTGAAGGGGCGAAATAGAAAAAAATAGCTATTTCAATTAACTAAGCTACCAGAGAATATTCTGACAAGTCAGTTTCCCCATAGTACTCTTTCCATTTTTTATACCTTTACGCTTATCTGACGGGGTCCAAGTGACGTTACGCGCGCCACCCGTCTTGCGCTGAGGTCACACTGTATTTCGTGACCAACACTGGAGCTAGCAGCGAGTTATCCCCACATTGCACGTAAACCGCTTACAGCTGGTTTGTCCGGTACTTTTTCCAAGCACGAGTTCGGTATGATTTTTGAACTTAACAGATCGACGCTGAAGGGATGTCGCATATGGCGGGGCATTTTTCTTTAATACCTTCTCATCCCAAACAGTGAAGCTTAAGAATTTTCGTTGAAACTTCGAGGCCGCCCCTTCTGTCCAGGGTTTGTATTTTGTCAGTAAGACCAATAGGTTCCCAGTACCTAGCAACAATTCGCTTAGTCAAATTCACAGCAATCCTTTCCTGAAACTTGCAAATGAAGGATTCTGATGCACTCGAATTTCCGTTGGTTTGAGTGTAGTTGAGGATGGCAGGTTATTTTTGACATTGTAATTCTTTCTTATCTCGAATTATAGCAGCACATTTTCTCAATGTAGTTATTCATTATAATTTACTACATTCTCTTGCCAGTAATATTTAGACTGCGTTTTCAACGATGCACTTTCTTATCAAGCGTAAGCATTATGATATGTTATCCATTATCGAACCTTCTACAAATATATTATTTTGTAATAACACAAATGGTTTTCCGTATGTATTTATGTATGTATTTATTTAGTTACCTCAGCCAAGGAGCCAATGTTTTTGCCGGAGTTTGTTATTGCGTCTGGCTGTCGGTCTATTAGCAACAAAACTTGAAAATCTTGTGGACGGATCTTCATGAAATTTAGAGGAACTGTTAAAATGTCAGGAGGAACGAATACAAGTTGGGCGAAAATCCGTCTGTTCGTTTGTCTTCTGTCTACTAGCAATATAACTGAGAAAGTTATAGACGTATCTACATAAAATTTACAGGAGTTACTGATATGTTACGTTATATAGATGAGTCAGATTTGATGATGAACTGTAGGAAATTCTCGATTCTGGCTTGCTTCTAAATCTTCGTTAGCATTGTGCGGTTCAGTGAACTTCGGTATTTTCCGGGAGCTTCTATAGTTGTTAATAACTTCATACTTTCTCTTACAAGCGCTAATCCCAATAGTTTCCAACATAGTTTCTTACATGTACTCACCCAGATAATATTACCATATATAATTTTATGCTCTTTTTATAATTACCTGGATATTATTTCACGCATTATTTTACCTGTAATTAGTAACCTTAATAGTTTCTTACCTGTAATTATCCACTGGTAGTTCTTGCCGTACATTTTCTTCTTATAGGCCTCACAAAATATTCTTCTCGCCCATTCCTCATCGAAGTTGCCAAGGATGATACGCACGTCCTTCTCGAACAGTTTCTTGAGCTGGTCTTGGAGCTCGTCGGCGATCGACTGAGATTCAGCGATTTCAAATCCATCCATGGAGTCCAACAGGTTCAACAGGTGGTTGTGGGACTGCAGACAGAGATAAGATAACAGATTTTTTTAATACTTTTGGCCAATAAACACAAACAAAATAAAAAAACATTACTAGTCCATCTACAGTGTCCAAGAGACTCAACAGGTGGTTGTTTGACTGCAAGTAGAAACTGACAACAGAATTTTCTAATAAAACTTCAAGTTTTGGCGGTACGTGGGAAAACTTCATGTACAACGTCCAGCACTCTTTGGTGTTTATGTCATCCTCCTGAAAACTGCTCTTATACAAATGAATGTTATAGATCCTTATATATAAAATACTTTTTAGGGTTTAAACGATAGCTACTTCACACAGTCTTGCGAAAATATTAGTGACCATACAACACCTTTTTTGTTACTGTGGTGAAAGCATATATACACAGACGTATTCATTGAGGATACGTAACTCATTAGTATATATATGCATATTTGATTAAGATTATTGAGCTGATGGGTGGTTATAGCTTGATGGGTTGTACGAATATTAATTACTTGCAGGTATTCAACTTAGTGAATATCTTTTTGCTCAGAGTAATGCGCGCACTTTGGCAACTGAGTCTCCTAGACTATTTTTTTCAGATTTTAAAGTCGAAAATGACACGGTCGAATCGAAACATAGGTTTTGACTCCTCTTTGGGAACGGACCACTTAGTCCTTCATTCTTTAACATCTCATATAATCGAAGCAAATTTTATTCACTCAAGTCGTAATCTCACCCCGTCCTTGCATTTCAATGACAGCGTCTCTTGTTTGCGCCCGATTGACAAGATGATTCAACTTGATTTGTAGTTAAAGTTTCATATCGACACGACAAAACAAAATGCTTAACCCATTAAGGCCGACGGTGCCACAGGAGGGACGTTTCGCAAAAATTAGGTTTCTAAATAAAGAAGGGATCAGTGATTTTTGGACCTATGAGCGCCGCGACTATGAGACGGGAGCCGGAGGACTACAATTTAAGACTATCTCCAAAATCTCAGAGAAACGGAAACTTGGTCCTTAAAGGGTTAACCAATCGCAGCAATTTTCACTAATCAACTTTCTATAGCTTGTAGCGTATTTAGAAAAAGACCAGAGTTATCAAGTTATCTGCCTGACACCAGTATAACTTCGACGTTACAATTATTTAAGTCTCGTAAATCAGAGGTCATGTACACTCTAAAGCTTGGTGTGCACGTGCAGATAAATCTTAAGGTGTGACCTTGAGATCTGAGCGAAACGATGAATGGGCATTTTCGTCCTACGTTGCATCGTCGTAATATCGATCTGCTGTTGGTCGGACGTGCCTCCTTGGTTTTACCACCTGCCATGCACTCTTGCGATTTCGATCTGACCAGCATGCATGTCTAAACAGTAATCTTACGATATCTTGGTAGTTAAATTAGCCAGTGGGAGCGTCGAGCGTAAACGTTTCATGATTGTTCTCTATTGTAGGTTTTGTCTCGTTATTTTTTGGATACGTTATTAAGGTTAAGTTAGTTAATATCACATCCAAAAGTGACGGAACAAAACCTATTCTAAGTTATTGGCTAATACCTATGTTTGCGAATAGGCAAATTTGTTCTAGATATTCGAACATTTTTGCGAATGTCTTAGGTTAGGTTTTGTTCAGTCATTTTAGGATATGTTATCAAAATCTTAATCATTTTAGTAAAAATAACCGAATAGAACTCAACCGAACTTAAAATATTCGCTAAAATAGCTGACTACATATACCGGAACGGTAGGTATTTAATTAAAATTTGAAATAAAACGAAAGTGATTTAAATCTTCACCAAAAAATAATGGTTTCAATCACTGTTCTAAATTCGCTAACCCTGAGAGAGAAGCAAGATATTATGCCAATCTATCTTCTTGCCATGGCCCTGCTACTGCAGTGTTCAAACAAAGTCACGAATTTTTCCCTAGCTTGTTGATAGCTCCATCACTAGCCCTTCTGTTGTGATTCCTCTCCAAGTTAACATGCAGTTCATCCGTCACCCGTTAAGTTTTGTTCTGTTGTTAACTGTACAGGACTTGAGATAAATCGGATCGTTTAAATGCGGTGGAGTTTTCATCCGATCCAAGGTCTTACGGTTCGTCTCAAGACTTATCTGCACGTGTGAACCAAGCTTAACGTGCTGGGTTTTGCGCCGACATAACGCAAGGCTGTAATGAAATTTCGATCTTTCTTTCTGCAATTGATACAATAACTTAACCCTATGTGCAGAGGCAAATAGGTTTTTATATTGACATAAAATTAATCTAGAAGAAAATATGTTTTTAGTACCTTGACTAATATTTATCTGAATTCCTACACACATTAACTTCATCGGAAATTCCTGTTTATGAAGTAAAATAACCTTATTACCTTTTTACATCAGACGCCTATGCATTGGTATTGATTTATCTACGTAAATATTTTATGTACGTATATTTACACTGTAAATATGTAAGAACAAGCGTACTTCATAATCGGTGGTTTGAATAATGTTAGTTCTACACGAAGTTCTATTTAATCAATATGGGATTAATATCTTGTATTTCCAGCTAAAATTGCAGTAAGCACAGTGACGAGCAGCAAAATAGCAGTGAAGAAAGGACTGCTAATTTCTTGCCAAGTACAATCACCCTGAAATTCACTAGCACGTCTCGGATACACATTGTCTATTATTATTTAATATGCCTATGAAGGTTAATTTACATTGCGACGGCTTTGCACTCTAGTGAAACATGCCAAAAACAGCAGCCTATCAACGTTTATCTCACTTTACTGCGTTAATACTGATAAGATTATGCGGTGAATTCCTGCCAGACATGCCAAAAAAGTGCTGCAGATAATCCTTATCTACCAGACGAGCAGTAAACACCGAATTGTCTGATAAACTCAACAGGGTGCAAAGATTTTCTTTATCTGTGCGGCTAACAGTGAAAAAAACAGGCGTCTTGTTCAACGAATTGATCAGCAGGTCCTGTCTGGGAGAGAGAAGTTTATCAAAACATTTCTTATCACGAGGTAGTAAATATTTTCTTTAAATAGTGGTTTTACTACTATATATACTGCGAAAAAACGTGTTATCAGCAAACGTGCACACCCTCCTGTGCACTAATAATAGTGCAGTTTAGGTGCTGCATAGGCACCCAAAAGGTAAAGGTAAAGTCAACTTTGACTGTACCTTCCAATGGGCAACCCACTCGCACTGTTTTGTGCTGCAGATGGAGGCCAACTGGCCCCAGAGGAGTGCGTACACCTGCAGCCGAAAACGGGTCGCTAAGAACCGTGGCCCCAAAACAGAAGGTTCAATGACCCGAGCCCCCCCTACCGTCCCATTCATAGTCCGACAAGTCGCTCGATCCTAGCATCTTTAGCACTGAAGTCAGGCACGCATGAGATGCTGCTGCCGTGGGCAATTATTGGATGCACAATCACTGCACCCAATCGGAAACTCATAGGCATTTATGCGATGTTTTTCCGATACCGCTCACTGTTTACTGGAAGGCAGCCGATAAACTTCCATAAATTCCCGATTGGGATACTACTACTATAGTCCAGTACTACCACACTGTACTGTATATCATTGCGGAAATAGTAACAAGCAGCTAACAATGATACAGACAGCTAATAATCTTTATTATAAAGATTGGCTAAAATTCCCTAGAGAATTTATTCAATACTATAAACTTCTCTAAGATATTGATATCAAATGTATGGTGGCCCATCCTTACAAATGATTTAAATTATTGTACTCTATAGCTAGAGCACTAGGCGTCAAGTAGCAGAGAAAATCGTGGCGCATTGTGTTTGCGTCAGTCAGATGTGGCCGCTGTCAGGGACAGACGGAACCTATACGGCGGTCTGTACTGCTACTTAACTACACCCGTGACTGTGTCGTATTATTGGACAGTATTGGGTATGTCTGTAATGACGTCACCATGTGATGCCACTAATGACGTCACCGGGTGGGCCGGTAGTGTTGTAACAGTGGTAGCTAAATAGTACGTCACCAAGGAGGGCCAGGTGCGTTATAACCAACGGCGGTAATATTTTAGCAAAAAGCCCACCCACCCCTTACAATTAAATCCTGTGTTTCAGTCAATCGTTAACGACAGGTGTATAATGAAACATTTGGACCATTGACCGTGGATTTTCGAGCCAGCGTTAGGAGGCTGTTTGTGACGAGTCTGCTTTTGTGACGTCACTGTCCCAGTGAGCAGGCCCAATATATTCATAACTATGTACTTCATTAGCGCAAATATTATCTGCATTTTTTAGGAAATGCATCAGTTTATTCATGTGAAGCAAAAAAAAAAAAAAAAGTGAAAAACTGTGTGGGTTACCCATGGCTCGGTTGTATAATATTAATTGCGTAAGTTAATGCACTGAAGGTCAATCTTGTATGCCTGGTACGCTGATGAGAGCTACATGGTAAATGTGTTCATCGCATTCATATTAAGTAAAAGTAGAATGCCTTGTATTGCCCTCGATGAGTTCATTTATCACATTCACATTAATACAGCAGGAAAAGGTTACATATTGCACTAGACGACCAGTGACCCTTTGGGTCGTTATCACGACTGTCTTTGCTTCCGGAAAAAACAGGTGTTATTCAGCTGGTCATAGACCACACGCTGCTCGGCCGTCCACTCCGGCCCGTACTGGTCGCCATCAACAGCTTCTTTGCTTCTCTAACGAATATTCAACACCCAGGCTGTAAGCAAATTTAATTTATATATTACGTATTCTAGTTGTACTTTCCGTAGCAACTTTGAAATTATCGTGCCCGTTCTTGCAACCGAGGAGCTGGTTCTACGTCCGTATCACAGATACAATCGAATTAAAGAGCTAATCCATGGAAAGAGGCCCTAGTTCCTCAAATTTCTTCCCGTCTAAAAGTGAAAAAGCTGTATCAAACAAGACACAAGCAAGCAAGCAAGTAAATAAACAAGCAAGGATCACAGAGCTTTAATATAATATAGATGTTCGAAGAACTCAATCATCACACTCATATTTATCTCGAAGCAGCACTGAGAAACGCTAGGATTTTCATAATTTATTCATTGAAAAACTCAGACTTGCGATTGAAATGGAAAACAGGCACTGCGACCTCGCAAAGGAGAAGATTGCTACGGACGTACAAAAGAAGCATGCCGCGCTATATTCATTATGCAAAATTCAATTACTCGCCTAGAATATACCTTGAGGTCACGATGAATGAAATTTGCTATAATTCTTATTACCTAAATATAATTTATTCATAAAATTACAGTGATATTTGCTCGTAATTTTAAGCTAAGGATATTTTTCTACCTGTAAATTTTAAAAATTCATAGCCTACTCAATTTGTATGAAGAAGACTAATCCCAGAAATTGTAATTGGAACTATAACTGAAAAAATAATCTTGACTCTTATTCGAGAAGGCCTAATTGCTTTAGGCTAAAGAAATAAGTATATTTTCATTTTCAATACTTCTGCAACATGCTACGTATAAAGTTTCCTTATTTCAATGGATTTTAAATTTTATAAAAGATGGGATTTATTCCTGCGATACTATTATAATGCCGTAATGATTATTAACTTTCTTTGAATTCCTAGTAATTAATAAACGACGACTGCATTAATAGCAGCTACTTCGGTTCTTTGTTTCTTAATCAAAACACAATATATTGTAAGCTCCACCATGCATTTATATATTGATTTGTTTATATACATCATATATATATATATGCATATATCGTTTAGGTCACGCTTTTAACAAATTGGAGACTCAAAAACCACGCCAGTTTGGAGGATTTTGCGATTCTGTTGCGTCTGATGGAAACCAATAAGCGAAAATTAGACCACATTGCAAAAGATGGTCAAAAAGAGGAATGCTTATCCTTAAAATTGAACACACTTCTTGCTCTGTCAACGTTGGAATCCCAACAATGAAGAAATCTACAGCTTCTCATAGCAATCTTTTCGCATCGATTCTAATTCTATATTTTCTTCTTACACAAAAAGTTAGTTCTTTTTAGTTCACAATGCGCAAATTGATAGACGATCATCGAAGCAAGGTGAAGTAGATGCAGCAGTTATTTTGTCCAATTTGCTTCTTTCCTTTGACGAAACAGCTTTATGCTTGAGCGAACCAGAAGTCCTACTACACATTTTGTATATAGGGCACGATGCTGAAATTTAACATCAGTGCTGCGTGAATGCTTCCAAATAAAACGTCCATCATCATTTGCATGCCACCTTAAGGTAAGGAAGGATTGTACTACTCAGCTGAAATGAAACGGTGAGCACTCACATCACGTGACTATTTGTGTTGGCACTGGTAGTGCCTCCATCAGAAGCACATCAGTACTAACGGAATGTCATCACAAATTCGTCGCCTTCCATTTTGATGGCACAGGCACTTTAGCAAGTAATATTTCGGGCTAAAGTTTGTTGCTAGGCTGAATGAATTATAAAGCGGAGTTTGAGTTGTAACTTATTCAATTGAGAGAGACGCACTTGTTGCTTCCCTTTTCAGATGTGGAGGAAAAAATGATACGGCATTCACAAGGAGTAACCTCATTATTTGGACTACTTGTTGCTTGAATATATCATTACTGAACAGGTGCAATAAGAAAATATTGAAAGAAGGTATTCGTAACTCGAGCTAATACCATGTGTTATTACTCTTATGTGCTAGCAGCGATGCAGCCAAGAACAGTCGGCTTGCCTTGAGCTGTATTACCTCCGCCAGGGAGGTTATGCTTTTGTTACGTTTGTTTGTTTCTTTGTCTGTCACTAAGATAACTCAAAAAGTTGTAGACGAATCTTTACGAAATTTACAGGGATTGTTAAGCATGTTATGAGTTATAGATAATTAACTTTTGGTGAAGATCCGTTCCACCGTTTGTTTGTTTGTCTGCCTCGTTATTCTTATATCTGTAACCCAAAAAGGTATAGACGAAGTTTGATGAAATTTACATTCTGTAAGTTGTTAGGTACATATATCACGAAGAGTAAATGATCAAATTTGTCTAATGATCTGTTCGTTTGCTTGTCTCTGTATTTGACTTTATATTTCTTAGCAAAATAACGCAAAAAGTTATGAATGGATCTTTATGAAATTTACAGGAATTGTTAAAAATGTTAAAAGACAACAATGATCAAATTTTGGCGAAAAACGGTTGGTCTTTTTGTATGTTTGACTTTTGTTATAATGCTTGTCAGCAACATAACCTGAAAAGTTACGAACGGATCTTCTAGAAAATTACAGAGGCTGTTATTAATGTCAATAAGCACAAATGACGAAATTTACGTGCTGATAGGAAGAAAATCGTGGTTTCAGAACCAATTTCAAATTTTCGTTATCGTTGCCTTACTTGTACGCGTTTTCCGAGTGCTCTGGTTAGTATATGTCATGAGTCAACCTGCTCCTTGCTGACTACTAACCACATTACACAGGGGACAACAAACTAACCTAAAGACCCATTCCCTGAGAGAAGACGATGTTGAGGTGTTGGGTCATCGTGGGGAAACTGTCATACTAAAATTAGATTAGTGAAATCAAGGAAAGAAACAGGAAACTTAGCTTCTAGGATGTCATAATGAGTTGCAGAGCATTAGTCGTAAAATTGATATGCTCCAATAACATGTATCAATTCTGTACTGCTGCTAGAGGGGACCGACCAAGTCCTATGAATCATCGTCTTTCTGTGACTGGGCCTCTTCGTCTGTTTCTTATCATAAAAGAAGTTTTTTAAATATCTCATTTTCGCTTCAAAATGAGACAACACACACTGTAGACATACAGCAGAATATAACACAGGTCTACTGTCTCTCAGACTACTATCTCTTTCTTCTTCAAAACTGTATAAAATAAGGTCAGAGCTATTCGAAATGAAAAATAAAATGCTACAATTTTTAAACAAAGAAGGCTAGGCGATATTATCATCTATTGATAGGCAAAAAGTTCGAAGTCGGAGAAACAGACATATGTATTCCAATTTTATAAATAGTACTGCAACAGATTGTATAAACAGTGCGGCCGTTTCACAATGATGATTAAAAACCATAGTAAGAGAAATTTTACTATCGGCATTGAGCTTTTCGGCATTCATACGAGGCAGGGCGTGTTTGGCAAATAATTTTAATACTTTCGTTTAGATGCGCCAGTGCACCGAAAACAAAAGTTACAGCTGCGACGTTCACACGCAATTTTGCGCGAGGCTCCACTGACTTCTTCCAAAAGATTTCCTGAAACTAAGTCAGAAAAACAAGAGTCCAGTTCTGGCACCAAGTCGCCCTCTGAGACGCGTGCGTAAGACTTCTTTTGTTTTCACGCTCGGGTGCAAGAAGAGGCTGACGAGGGAAGCTGATTAACATGCAAACGAGTGGGACTTCTAGAGAGGGTAAAGAGGGAAATGTAAGGGCGGTAAGCGTGACTGTTACAGGAAGAAATACAGTTAGGCGCTTTCTCATGCAAAAACTTCCATTGTCTCGGATTCTCTGTACTTTAATTTGGAGTCTGAGACCAACGTGGACACATAATTTGCAATTTAGAGTCAAAGAAATTCAATTCCTGATTTTGTACAGAAAAACATTTTTAGCAGTTCAGTTATTTTAAAAAAGTCTTAAAAGAAAACAAATTTTCTAACCATTCGTAACATTAGGACTTAACGTAAATGAAGTAATTTTATCAATCAGTTTCTTTGATATTTCCATAGTTAGTTATAGTTAGGAAGTTAAGCCTCCGTTCTCGATATTTCCATAAGTCCCTACATAGTTTTCTTTGCATACAATTACATAAATAATTTCCGATAGAAATTTTTTTTCTGACATGTAGTTACTTTAAATTTCCAAAAGTTGTTGCGGGTAGAAAAAAGTACATGCAGATTCACTGTAATTTTACAGTGACATCGCCATGCTTGTCAGGTCATTCGAGATTAAATAAAAGCAAGAATTGGTGGGACCTCGAACAATGTGCTCTTCTCATTACTGGTAGCAAGAGCAGTTTATAAGAAAGAAGCAAGCGCAACACTTCAACCAGACAATGTACTATATTATTGAACAATATCTACGGAGATTACATCCTACATTGAATTTAGTTTACTATGCAGCGCAACACTCGAGCAATTGTGCCACTCTCCACGTCACTCATCCAAGTAACACCATACCTGCTGATCTTATTGCCAGCACAGCCTATATTTCTCAGGAGTTACAAAATTAATGGCGAATACTATCTACAGTCATAGTACTTTAGAATAATATAAGAACGTAAACATCGATTGTATTGCACGACGCATAACTAGGGAGAAAAATACGACAATCGTTTTCTTCGGCTTTTCATCTTAACCTCCCTTCCCCCCGGTGTAGAGGCTGCCATTTTGTAGGTAAGTTTTGGCTGCTGTAGCAGCCATTATGTAGGCGCAGTTTAAAACGTGCTGTGAATAGAATCGAAGGACAGCAATACTAAAGTAAGGGACTACTAAAAATATAAACACAAAGACAACAATTGGACTCACAAGAGCGTGTCGAGGCTTGTTCTGGTACAGGGTCCCAATGCGTGTCCAGTTGAATCTCTGCAGCAGCTGCAGCCGAGGCTGGTTGAAAGCTTTCTCTGATGGTGCCATCCGAAAGAAATTTGGATACTTCACGGCAGAGAACATAGGGTGTGTTTCGGCGTACGACAACTGAAAGTAACAGAGTTTCTTGGTCAGCTGTAAAAGAATTCTCAATGTTTATATAAGCTCAGCAGCTGAAAAAAAACATGTTTATATTTTAGGGTAGAGAACATGGAGTGCGTTTCGACGTGTGACAGCAATAAGTACAAAAAGTTTCTTTGTCAATCTAAGTAACATTGTTTTGAAAATGATACTGCTGATATAAGAACAACAGCTAAAACGAGGCAAAAAAAAAAAAAAGCATACTAGTTGATGACAGCAAGACAGCTGCAAAATCGTTTATATTTTTCAATATAAATACGGCAGCCGTAGCGGAAAAAGAAAATTTATAAACACAATATTTCGGTGATATTATAACCAGATCTCTGAACTGAGTAGAAACTACAATTAATAAACTACGCCGAGACCACATTATGCAGTCGAACTCACAGCTTGATGCATGGATGTGTATCAAGGAGCTTCTATAGAGAAGGAGGGAGCCCTGCGGCCCAAATACAGATTCGTCAGTGAGTCAACCAGATCTCTTATGGCTGTGAGATCTCATTGGTGGATGTCACGGGGAGCAGTGCGTTTCACGAGGGAGGAGCAGACAAACCGAGAAACTGATATGCGATTGGTGCATACGCGACTGGCTGCAGCCATAAGAGACTCTATGATACATATTTAAACTTGGTAGCATAGATACAGTAGCGTGAGCGACATTTGAGCTGCTGCACATCCTAGCATAAAGTTCTGCGTGCGAATGAAAGTGTGGGCCCGGCAGGACGTACAGCATATCTGCTATGGAAGATCTGTCTTGGTATTTTGAGCAACACTGCAGCAGGACCGTAAGGAGGTGGGTTTTGTTGAATATCGTCACGAGCATCTCTAGCGGACAGACATATAGACAGACAAAGAGAGACAGACCAAAATAAACTTGCATGTAAGTTTTGTGGAAAGGCGCTGTTATATCTATGGTGTATCATTGATGAGTGGTTAATAGTGAATTAATTTTATTGACGGCAATTCCCGTGTATTATTGCTTCCCGTAATTGAAAACTTCTCTGAATATTCTTGCTGATTAATTACATAGCTATTCAAACCAATGCTTTCTCAAGCCCGCCTGCTTGAATCTATCTTTATATAAATTTTTAAGTTTTTAACGACTCGGAGTTTAACGTTGCATGCAATGCGGAGACGCTTTACAACTTGACGTTCAATTTTTCATGTTTATAGTTTATAGAGGATTTCCCTAACCGCGAGTAATTTTATTCCCTATATTTTTTACTGCAACCCCTCCCCCTCAGTGAAACGGATGCGAGGCTGTATTAGTGACAGCATAGGGTCTCTGTCCGCGGTTTCTAATCGACGGATCATCATAGAAAATGCACGTATTATGCATACAACTATACATTTTCTATTGGAGAAGCAGGACTTCAAAATAATAAATAATAAGACCAAAGGCAGTAATAAAACTCTCCTTCAGCATTGCAAGATATTCATCAAGCTTCCGATTCATACACGAAACACCCTCGATCACGAAGATTAGAAGCTATAAATTTACGTTCAAAGTAACGGATTGCAGCGAATGGGCTGGCATTAGAACGAGTGTTAAGCCCCCCCGCACCAAAACACTATAACTGTTGAGTAGCGGTGAGTGAGACGCTCTATTTCTTTGTTATCTGAAATTACTGCCTAGTTTTATTTTGTGCGCAAATGGTAGGCAATTAGCGGGTCTGCGCGGGCGTCGGGTTCTTTATTAGCCATCAGCACGCCACACAGCCTGCAGTGCGGGGCAAAATCTGTATCACTTGGGTATCTTTTGGCTGTCAATGTAGTATTTTTTGGTGTGGTGATGGATCAATTGATTTTCGATTGATTTTTCGATAATTATGTAATGACCGGTCCACCAAGCTTTGGCCACTGCAACCACTTGCCTTCAGTGGCGATGCATCGCTTACTGGAGCACTCTGAGAGTCCATACCTCCGCCAAGGAAGGCAACGGTTATGAAAAATTAAAATTGGTTCTGAGACTATGATGTTCTCTGTATCAACACCAAAATCTAATCATTTGTGCCCTTCAATAGTTTTAACAGCTTCAGCAATATTTTTTTGATGATCCATTCATAGCTTTTTGAGTTATGCAGCTCACAAGCATTATGACAAACATGAGTCTAACATACAAACAAATACGCCGATCTGCACCAAAATTTATTCATTTATGCCTTTCTACAATACTAACAGCTCCCATAAATTTCATAAAGATCCATTCATTATTTTTTGAGTTATTCTGCTAACAAGGATAAAATTAAAGACAGTGACAAAAGAACGGATCGTTACAAAAATTTGATCACTTACTCTTCATAATATACCTAACAACTCATGTAAATTTCATAATAATCCATCCATAACTTTTTGAGTTTAGCATTGAGGAAAATGAGGCTGACTAACAAACAAAAGGATGGATGGATCTTCACCAAAAGTTAATCATCTGTTTCGTTTACGGTACCTTAACAATCTCTGTATATTTGGTTAAAATCGGACCATAACTTTTTGGGTATCTTGATGACAGACAGACAGACAGAAAGACAGACAGGCAGACAAATAAACGGACAGACAGAGAAACCTGACGAAAACATAACCTTCTTGGCGGAAGTAAATATCGATTAAGGTTGGCTAGATTTTTTTTTCTGATCGAGGCACTTCAAGGCTATCGCCTGATTAATTCCTAATTAGCTGATCCTTTATTGGCAGCGAACGATTTCTTTCTGAGGCGAAGCTGAACTGACAAGGGCATTAACCTGCCAACGAACTAACCAGGGTTGCGAAGACGAATAGCTGAAGTCCTATTCCGACTGCAACTTTGTAACCCTGGGACTAACCCGAGTGCATTTACCATGCAGGTACGAGCTATTTGTAGGTTATTCATGCGAGACTAAATACTGTTTAAAACTAGAGCACTCTGAGAGCGCAAACCTCCGCTAAGCAAGGCAACGGTAGCTAAAAATTCAATTTGTCTCGGAAACCATGATTTTCTTTGTATCAACTCCAAAACTTAATCATTTGTTCTTTTTGAGGGTACACATTTACACCTTTATTGTTCACAATTCAAACATCAAACAGTACAGTGTACCATTCAAGAACATAAAAACTAGTTTAAAACTGAAAACTAGCCCACTAAAAATGCATACGCAATTATGGGCACAGGGCATTCATCACTCACCATACTTACGTAAACAATAGTTTTTAAATTCCCTCTTAAATGATTGATGACTCATTGGCAGTATTAATTCATCAGTTAATCTGTTGAAAATGCTAACACATTGGAAAACAGTAGAGTTTTTCTCAATTTCTAGTCGAACAACTGGCAGATTAAATCTGTTACCCCTAGTGTTATACTGGCTGGTTGCTATCAAATTGCTAAAATGAGTATCTAAATAAGGATTTCCCCAGTTATAGCCATACGTAAATAACTAAGAAGAAAATAATGATATATATCTCTAAATTTCAATAGCTTCAGCTTCAAATACATATCATTGGTAGACATCAAAGGAATGTTGTTGCTATCCCGTTTAACATGTAATATAA
>LQNS02278172.1:85851-107079 GCA_001587735.2 Parhyale hawaiensis | reverse complement strand
CAGAAGGGGAAGTATTGAGAGCCTACCTAACTTCACAAAACTAACCTTCCCAGCAGGAACTGCGGCCAGATGCTACATCCCCTGCGGAGAAGGCACTCGGGACCCTTGGGTGCGTGATGCCCAAACATATTGTGGAAGAGGAAGGGTCTGCCACAATATGCCCATGAGGGCAACACCGCATTATCTGCAAACAGGATCGTATCAGCATTTTGAAAATGAATTATATCATTGATAAACACATTAAACAATAATAATTGTTAATAACAGTTTGTGCGATTTTCTTTAAGATCTGTCCATAACTTTTTGAGTTATGCTGCTAACATTATGAAAAGCATGAGTCAAACATACAAACGAAGGTCAGCCTATTTACACCGAAATTTATCATTTATGTCTTTTAACATGAATAACAACTCCTATAAATTTCATAAAGATTCATTCATCATTTTTTGAGTTATTGTGCTAACAAGCATAAAATTAAAACAGTGACAAACGAACGAACAAACGGATCATTACAAAAATTAGGGCATTTACTCTTCGTGATATATCTAACAACTCATATAAATTTATTAAAAATCCGTCAATTATTTTTTATTTATGGCATTGAAAAAAATGAGGCAGACAAACAAACAAACGGATGGACGGATATCCACTAAAAGTTAATCATCTGTTGCTCCTAACATGCCAAACAATCCCTGTAATCCATAACTTTTTGAGTTAACTTGGTGACAGACAGAGAGAGACAAAGGGACTGACAAACCCGACGAAAACATAACCTCATTGGCGGAGATAATAAATTAAATCTCTTTAGAGAATCAACAAAGGGATTTTGGTAATTATTTATTTCTGAAAAAGAGCCCTATGGTAGTGGGAAAGTGTGTCCCAAATTGCTACGAAGTTATAGTCTTATGACCCCCTAAAAAGGGGCCTAAAGAGGGAGGTTTGGGGACCAAATTATCGATTGTGAACCGATTTGTCTGAAATGTGCACAGTATATGTATGTTTCGAAAAGAAACACATTTTGCTCTCAGAACTTTTTTCATATGGGTCTTAGTTTTTGAGATAATTTGAAATATACATAGTTATATATATTCTAAAATTTCAAAAGAATAGAACTCAATGAGTTTTCACGCAAAAAAAAAGACACTTTTGAAATCCTTGAAACATTTCTAACAAAATTATGGAATCAGATTTTGCCTTTTCTAGTTCGTTTTCTTTTTATATGCGATTTTCGATCGCCAACTAAAATATAGGAAAAAACAAAATAATTGGTTTTGAGCTGTAATAAAAAAAATATGAGAGCAAAAATGGAAAATCCGACTCCATAGTTTTCTTAGGATTCCAAAACTGTCATTTCTTTTTAGCATGAAAACTCACTTAGTTCCATTCTATGAAAAATTCCAATATGTACTTATATATATCCCATTATCTCTAAAACTAGGGCCTATTTAAAGAAATTGCTGGAGTGAAATGTGTTTCTTTTTCAAAAATGCATACTCTGAGCAACTTTCACAACAAACTGTCCACAAATAATAAAATTTAAATATCTGGTTTGTGCACTAATATTTTTGTGCACTAATATTTTATGGGCAATAGAACCCCAAAGAGGGGTCACTAATCATGAAATTAGGCATGCATATTATTTGCAGATGCTAATATAGCATGAATACAACATTCAAATTTCATCAATAATGCAAAAGAGTGCATTATATTTCATCACATTATTTTACGTTTTTTGCTATCATGTAAAATGTGATTTCTTCCACCTAAAAATGAATAGAAGTCAATGAGTTTTCATGCTAGGAAAATACAAAGACAGTTTTCGAATCCTTGAAAAATTCCCAACAATCGATCAGAGCCAGATTTTCCATCTATGCCCTCAAAACCGAAAATTTTGCTGATCACAGAACTGAAAATCTGGCTCTGGTTATTTGTTAGGAACGTTGCAAGGATTCCAAAACTATTTTTTTTCTAGCATGAAAACTCATTGACTTCTATTCTTTTGAAATTTCAAAAAAAATATGTAATATATATATATACGTCGTTATGGCCTGATAGAGGTACATCCCTCCCAGAATCTTACAGGTTAGGTGCCAGGACTGGTTCTGCTAATGTCCTATATCATATATGGGTCTTTATACGGGTTCGCTACGATCTAAGCTTCTTATTTCACTACTGGAACCAGTCCTTGCCTTCCTAACCACAAGGTTGGCGGGGCGAAAGCTCATTGCAAGGGGGCTGGTTCTAGGTTGGTTGGTCGGGGTGGATGATTGCAGCACAAAAAAAAAAAAAAAAAAAAATGGAGCGTTTAACTATCGAGAAGTGGGCGTGAAACTGAACGTAGATTTATTTTCCTTCCAAATGAGACCAAATTCAAATGAGACCAAGTTTGCATAAATCTACGGTGTTTATATTACTGTTTTTCATGTTTTGAAGATTGAGGCGGTTAGGTGGCCAGGATTTTGGTACGTGTATCGAACCAGAAGGCCATCTAATAGGCTGTTTTTCAATATTGTTGGCCTTCTAATAGCTCAAATCGACGTTTATAGATATATATATAATATATATATTCCCCATTATCTTAAAAACTAAGGCCTACATATAAAATATACAGAAGCAAAATGTGTTTCTTTTTCAAAATTACAGATACTGTGAAAATTTTAGAATAATCGGTCCACAAACAAAAAGTATTGAAAAATTTGGGTCGATCTCCTTAAGAGGTTGGAAGCTCATTGGAAGAGCCGTACACAATAAATATTGTCATCATCTTGAGCTGGCACAGTTTTTAAATAGCATTTACCGATTCCTTTTTCACACAGGGCGAGGTGTTCTTCGTTATAAAATATATTGCCGACCCTGGCGATACTTCAGTAATTTTGTTTTTGTTTCATCATCAGGGGTAGCGACGATGTATAACTTGAAGACAACATTCTACATACATACTCACAAACAGTTGTTTTTACAATAATTAAAAAGAGCCCACAAAGAAATGTTTTGTATGCTGTTTAGAGAATTGCTGTAATGCAGAGTTTACTACAATGATTACATAGCTGAAGTATTCATGCTTATTGTTGTATGCAGATACGTAGAAAATACCTACACGATGACATCTTTTCCAATATTAGCAGAAACGTAACTGACAGTCCGCTCTGTATTGTGGAGAGTTTAAAATATGCTAATATTCTTAGCAATAGGGCTGGTATGTGAAGAAACTGGAGGCTAATAACAAAGTTACTCGCCAGAGCAGGCTCAAAAGCCACATTATATGAACGGCTAGCTGAACAAGCATAGTAATTCTCATAAAAATATTAGTTGCTGCACTATATGTGATATGCAAGTGTTGCGTAAACCTAAAGTTAGCACAAAATTCTCACACAAACAGGCACCTTATGCAACGCAAGATTGAACTGACAGGTGCAGTGAATCCTTCAGAGTAGAATTATTACTGCCGGCATGAACATACAGTAGTTTGGGCATCAGGGCATAATATTGGCCTTCATTTTCGAAGACGGACCCGCTAGTTCCTGATCATTCCAGGCAACGATGCTGTTCAGTGTAAAATCCCAATTGTGAAGTCTCAGGCGATTATCCGATAGGATCCAGTTCCGCTCGCTGTAGACAGGATAAATAGTGATAATTTTCCATTAGGGATAATAAGACGATAACTATACTAAGAATAATGACGTCCCAAAAGTAGCAGGTTTTTCTTACAGCCACGGGAAATCACAATTTTGTCGTGCACGTACAACACACAATCTACAGATTTCGTGCAGTGCTTGCACACGGAGACACGTTTATCGCATCAGTGCACGGGGACACGTGCTGGTGCTGGGGACACCAGGTGCTCCGTGTCGCTTACCTGCGTAATACGCCAATGTTTGGAAGCCTTAGCGATAGGGTCGGTGACGTGAGTACAGGCGGCGCCGAACAGCATCACCTTCACTGGGTCCTTGTAGACGATGTCGAAAAACGCCTTCGTTGCAATAGCCGTGTTGCACTGGAAGGATATCGAATAATGACAACATTAGGAAATGCAGCAGAAATGCATGTGTTTTCTTAGCTCCACACTGAGAAAAGTGAAATCCTCATAACCAGAACCTAGCATATCTATTTCTCCTACACTGGAGGGAAATCGTATGTGTTTTACTATTTTATTTTACTATTTTACTATTTTATTCCCGCATAGTTTTAAAAAAGTTGACTGGTGGATGTCTCCTAATATTTAGGAAGGTGGAGAAAGTGTTAAAACTAAACTGTAAGATATTTATATAAAAAACGCATACGATAGATTGAAAAAATTAAACTGTTCAACTCTGAAAAAACAATTTTGTCAACTGTTGCATTTTTTTGTAATGGGACGGAAGTTTAGACCACTAAACCCTTCAAATAAAAAAAAAATGGTGATTTTGGCGGGACTGTCGCATCAGAGAAACGTCCAGTTTTTATACTTATATTTGTACCCAGAGCTTGGCAGGCCAGGGAAGCTGCCAAGCTCTAGGTACAAATATGTATCGATGTCTAAATTTAATGAAAAAATGAGTGATAATGTTCTCATACATTTCATGCATGTGCATGGCATACTCAGTATAAGTAGCTATGATATTAATAATGAATGCATAAGTAAGTGAATAGTTGTGACATTAGGAGACAGTTCCGCAGATGTTCAAGTGTTTTCCTTATTGGTACTACGTGCCACCGAAGTGCTGCCAACCTCTGGCAACTGCGTGCTCGTTTGCTTGTGAACGTTGCTTGGAGTTTTGTGATTGTTATTGTTCTCCAGGTATCGCACCACTGGATACTGTGGAAGCGACGAATAGGAAAATGCACCTAACATAACTAGGTAACCCAAGAGACTAGGGAGACTTCTTCCATTTACGTAGGTAACATACCAGGCTAAGGGGACTTCTATCCATTGCTACGGTAACCCACAAGCTAATATAAACTTCTTTAAACATCGTTGGTATTGTACTATTTTATCAGCTTATGAGAACTCCATTCTTAAACTTTGCTAATCTACAAAGTTACGAGAACTCTGTTGTGTTACCAACGCAATCCACCAGGTAATGAAAACTTCGTTGTATTACTTAGTAATCTCTCAGGTTATAGGAACTTCATCGCGTCGCGTAGGTAACCCGTGAGATTATATAGTAACCCCAAGGCACAACCCAGGCAACACAGCGCGCTCCAGCACTCCTCCATTCCATTACCCAGGTAGCCCAGCTCTGCCTCTTCTATCTCCTCGCTGAAGAGAAAAATATCTCCACGCTGTCAGGTGATGGCCGCATAAAACGTATCCCCAAGATAGGATTGAAAAATTCGCCTTGAAACTGGATAGCGCCGCCTCGGCTGCCCAGGCTCAGATAGAACCGGCAGTAAATGTCAGGGCAAGACGGCTCAAGCCTGGCCTCTGAACCTTTAGCTCGGCTTCAGTTAGACGCTCAAGCCAGCAGCTTATTCAAGGTATTTTATATACTCAATAAAATGTGGGAGACCTTCGTCCGTGATGGACGGTGAGATCGGGGTGGACCTTGGAATTGGTGACACCAGGAGGAGAGCGAGATTTGGACCTATTCCTACGATGCGACAAACTTACGTCCGCTCAAGATAAGACGTGCCTTTCCCAACGTTTTGAGGCCGTCTAATGATAAAAAGACTAGTGCAACAGACGAATGAAAACACATTTACAATGTACTTTTTATATGTTATGCAGCTATGGATGCAGCTGAAAGCTGTTCAAATTCTACTGAACAGCAACATTATTCTTCAGTGATATCTCAGACCCTCATCATCCTAATTACCCCTATCTAATTATGAAGGAACCTGTGCAAGTTCAAGAGAAAAGTAGCCTCTTCACTTATGATGCCTTCTGAACTTTATCATGCATAGAAAGGTTGAAAATGTCCTAAGTCAGGCAGTGAATCTTCTACCTAAGACCTCCCTAGAATTAGCAGCTAAAATTTGAACTTAACTCCTTCTCCTATTCTCCTGCAGCGTAACCTAACTACGTATCTGGCTGGCCACGCTGGCTGACCTTATTAAAAACGTCGAGCGCCACAAGCAAAGCGAATATAGCATACTGTGAAAGAAATGAAAAGCGGTAGATAAGATACGACTGAGAGGGTTTTCTTGATTTTGCTGTGCAAGTGACAAACTTTTTCAAGGAGCGCTAAAGAAGACAGCTATGAGCCAACTTCGTTCCATCAAAAATCAGAGGTTCTTACAAGTTGAATTTCCCCCTACCTTATACTGAAAAGCGTAACGCGCAGACCCGTACGGACGTACGGATGGAGCCTCAAGCAGAATTATATTATAGATAAAAAAACTAGAGTATTCTGAGAGCGCATACTTCCATCAAGCACGGCACCGGTTACGAAAAACTATTATTGGTTCTGAGACTATGATTTTCTCTGTATCAACACCAAAATCTAATCATTTGTGCCCTTCAATAGTGTTAACATCTTCAGTACCTTTTTGAAGAACCGTTCATAATTTTTTGAGTTATACTTCTAACAAGTATTATGACAAACATGAGTCAAACATACAAACGAACAAACCGATCCGCAGTAATATATAAACATCTATGCCTTTTAACACTACTAACAACTCCTATAAATTTCATAAAGATCCATTGATTATTTTTTTAAGTTATTGTGCTAACAAGCATAAAATTAAAATACAATGACAAACGAACGAACAAACAAACCGATCGTAGCAAAAATTTGGTCATTTACTCTTCACAATATACTAACAACTCGGGAAAAATTTCAAGAAAATCCGTCCATAACTTTTTGAGTTATAGCATAGAGAAAAATGAGGCAGACAAACAAACAAATGAATAGACGGATCTTCACCAAAAGTTAATCATCTGTTCCTCTTAACATACCTAACAATCCCTGTAAATTTCATTAAAATCGGTCCATTAATTTTTGACTTATCTTGATGACAGACAGAAAGACAGACAGACAGACAAACGAACAAACAGACAGACCCGACGAAAATATAACATCTTTGTCGTAGGTAATAAACAGTATGTATTAACGGGTTAAGATTCAATTTCTGGACGGGTTGAGATGCATGATGCATGATTTGGACCGGTTGAGATGCATATTCTGGACGGATGAAGATGCAAATTCTGGATGGGTTAAGATGCAGTCAGTGCTGATCTTCGGATAAGACAGAGAGAAAGTGGCACCTAAAGGAATACATGATGCATTGATTATCAAGAGTCGATCTTTGCCAATTTCAGTGCCGTAAACCACTACCCATCTCCGTCCTGTGTGGTCAAAAATTGGCAAAAATTTACAATATGATAAAGACCAACGAGTATTCATCAGTTTATTCATTCATTTGTTTATCTGTAAATTTTTCATCATGCTTTGAGAAAATAGGTGAAAATTAGGTCAGTTGGAGATTGGCCATTCTCTCATCCACTGTATAACATTAATAGCGTTGTTCCTACCTTCGTGTGTTACGCCCTTCATCAGTAACAGAGAGCAGGAAATTAGATACAAAATAGTTCGGTTGCATCCAGGTTACGGAAGATAAAGTCGAGCTCGGTTGCATGAACGTGCACGTCAAATTTAAAGGTGATACGGGCAATACAATTGGAATACGTCACATATATGTTTCCCTTGCACACAGGCAGTGTTAAATATAGCTTTCAAAGCAAAGGAGCTGGTGTTGGTGACCCACACGGCCAGGAGTGAACGGGGACATGTAGCGCGTTGTCTATGACCAGCTAACTAACACTTGACTTTTGGGAAAGGGGAAAAAATGGCGATAACGATCCAACGGGTCACGGGCAGTTTAGTATGCTATAAAACTTGATCATATTTGTTCATTACTGTAGAATTTCAGGGATCCAACTTGAAAAAGGCCCCGCTAGACCGTGAAATTGTCGCAGGTGCAGCTAGTGGTGTATGAAAACAGGTAAAAAATTGATCAGGTTGCAGTTGATTGCAGAAGCAAGTAACCTCATATCTTCATACATTTCTTGCTTGGCTAACGTTGAAATCCAAGCAGTGGAGATATCTACAGTTTTCTTTGCTCTTTATAGCAACCTGATTCTTTGTGTCTTTTCGTATCCAAACTTCAGCTGGTCCAAGATGACGTCAATCTTCAGTAGATGATGGATGGAGTAGGCGTGAGAAATCCTTCCGAGTACCGCAAGAACAAGAAGACGAGCGGGGAACACGGAAATTTCGTTGCAAGTATTATTTTATTACTAACTGGACTTCTCCTTTGGCAAGGCAGCTGTGACTTGAGCGAAAAAACTTCTAGTCACATGATGCTGTGGCGTATCTATGATACACAACCCAGAATATTTCAAGAGTGAGTGCGTGTTAGAATGAACCAATTTTTCTGCATGTCACAGAAGGGCACGAAAGGTTGCGCTGCTCAGCAGGAGTAAAACCGAGAACGTTCACCTCAAGTGTCTCTAGCTAACTGGATAGTTACAAGGCATCTTTTATGAGCAAAACTTTAACAAAAGCGTGGTCAATAGAGCAGTATCGTCACAAATTACTTATCGTTAATTTTGACAGCAGGGTACCTAGCGTAAATATAAATATTAAGAGCCGTCAAAAAAAAATTGTCACTGTTTAGCCAGTTATTTTCTCGTATCCAGGATTCAAGAACAAAAATAACTGATGCATCAGAGAAGACTAATTTTCAACAGATCTGGATGTACAGGGGAGGGGGTAGTGACGTCATTGGTGGCGAGCAAACACTTCACTCCTTGCCGAACTTAGCTGCAAAATTTTATATGAACCCGGTTTCTCATATAATGTTATGAGCAAATAATTCAACCACTTTCCGTAATCATCTGAAGTATATGGTCAGTATAGCGATTTATTCACCAAACTGAGTAGTACACAGCATTGAAATGAGATGCGGTTCGGAGATTAGCAGGCACACAAATCGTAAAGTAGATAATTACCCATCAATCGATTTTGCGACATCAGGAAGACTTAAATAAGAGAATTCAGTTGCCGTTGTCATTCTCTAGAGTGCGGGTAGAACAAGAATCACTAACAGGACAAGACGACATCGCAAACTAAACTCTCTAGGTGCTCCTCTACTATTTACAGGCTTTTTGCACTTGTAACGTTATAAGATTGGACCGAATGCAATTCCTTTACAAAAGGAGGAATCACCTTCTTCTTTCTTTTGTTTGACGGACCCGTTAATGTTCTCCTACCCTGGGCGTATCTTTGATATGAATAAATTCTTTCAAAAGCAACAGAAAAATAAAAACAGAAGCCGAAACAAAATTAGATCTAATTCGTCTGCGAAGGAGATGCCATTTTCTACTGTCCAATAGAGGAGGAGGGAGCCCTGCGACCCATTCACAGACTCGCCAGCGAGTCAACCAGATCTATTGTGGCTGTGAGACGCATTCATGAATCTCATTGGTGGAAGTGACTGGGGAGCAGCGAGTTTTACGGGGAGCAGCAAACAAACTGATATGCGATTGGTGCATACGCCGACTGGCTGTAGCCATATAAGACTCTTGAGCTTCACGGACGAGGCTCCTAGCTCCTTACCCTCTATTGCAGCTCCTTGTGTCTGGCTTACAAGTTTGTGTTCTTATAGCCATGAAGCATCAATGACACGGATAAACAAGCTATGTGTATAGCCCTTACAATTCTTTCAAAAGCAACAGAAAATAGATGCAAAAATAAATCTACAAGTTTTTTTTAGCTCCGTGCTGAATCGATTTCAGCCTAAAGAAACACAGACATCAGAAAAGGAAAGGTAAGCAGCAGCAGCTGCAGCCTATTGCGTGACTGCGCCACATACACAGAAATTAAACACAAAAAGAAGCGCCGGACCCGCAGCAGCTCCCAGGCTCTATTTGCCATTGGTTTGAGTCTTGAAAAATATCTAGAGTGCAACACACAAATATAGAAAATATATGGTGAAACCGACATGGAAACTGAGGGTAGTGTACGAGACGGGAGTCAGACAATTTGTTTTGTTGGCTTTGATGACAAGTTGTTTTCCAATGCGGGGAATTTTCGAACAGGCTGGTACACAACACTGAAACATTGTGGCGTTATGCAATTGCACCAGAACAGTCGCTGCACCGTATTGCACCACAACAGTCGCTGCACCGTATTGCACCACAACAGTCGCTGCACCACACTGCACCGAAACAGTTGCTGCACCACATTGCACCACAACAGTGCAGTGCACCACAACAATGCACTGCACCACAACAGTGCAGTGCACCACAAGACTCCTATGCAAATGGCCCCGCAAATAAGATGCGGTTCTGTATCCTCTCAGCAGTCACCGCAGAGGCAAATTAACGGCGGATTTTAGCCGAGTTAAGTCCGATAGTGCGGCGAGGAGGCTGAAAAATGTGCAACAGGTAATAAAGGCGCGATATTTACGCACCTCTGCACTGCAGGTCTGAGTAGTGCAAACAGTGCTCTCTGTATCTTGCTCTAAAGTTTACAGTGGAACTTAGAGCGGAGGAGGTCGGCAAGAGATAGTAATGTACTGTATGTTTGAATATCTGCCTCTTGACTTGTAACAGAGCAGGGAATGGAGCAGGAATGCGAGGAAAGGTACTAATTCTCCCATTATCTACACCTATCTCTGCGTTCAACCAAAGAATGGGGCAGGACGGCGATAAGTGGTAGTATTTCTCCGAATATATTCCTTCATTGTTATCAATGCGAAGTGAAAGGCACAAGATTATTAACTGATAACTTTGGTCCGAATTACTTGTTTAAGTTTGCGAAAGTAGGAATCGGAGATAAAGTGAAATAGTAGTTTTTTTTAAATACTATCGCACTAATTAACAAGGAAAGGCAACAATTAACACTGGCGTCGCTGATCGCTACTCCGCAAGCCAGCAGACGGCAGAAACCCCTTCGTGAGACCCAGGGGCTGATTTTATATCATCTTTAATTCCATGTGGTCTACCAGGACAGAATTTTATATCCGAAGACAAAAAATACTGGAGTGTGGAAGATGGAATAATTGTGGGGACATTTCCGAGACTATGTTGGAGCCCATGCATGCTTAATTTTAGTTCAATTCAGAACTCCACAGACTTAAAATTTCACAATTCAAAGAAATAATTTCTTTTCAAGTACCAAAACAAATAGGACATTCAACTGAACACCAGCACAAACATGACACCCATCCTATTACAAATGAAAAAAACACTTCTACAGAAGCACAATAACAAAAGCAAAAGAACAAGTCAGTCTCTCAGTGCCATCACTACACAGAATGTAGAGATTTGTTGCAAGGAGCTCATGGAAGCGCGCGAGGTCAATAATATTCAAACGTAATTATAGAAATGCAGGTAATCCAAAGAAGACCCGATCGCTTCAGAGGTCCCCTTAGAAAAGGCGCTAAGCTGACGTGTTCAGTTCACGAGGGGGATAATAGGGTGCAGTCAACGAAGGCTTATGAAGAAGAGGGGGTACGCGTGCTTGAAAGCCTCCACTCCTCTATGAAAATTCTATACTAACACTCAACTAATTTTTACTTTCTTTCAACAAAATAATAATAACAGTTGACTTGTACAGTTAATACATCGTAGACAACATACAACGAATTAATCGCGTGAAGTGTCTTGCCAGTAATAAATGATTTTAGTGCAAGACTGATATAGCCATACGTCTGGCAGCGAGCATCTGGATTGTATGGGAACGGCAAATCTGTAGCTGCGATAGACAAACCACCAGTGGATGAGGTTACTGAGTGGTGCTGCACTGCTCCTGGCTGCTGCATCAACTTTGGTGGACTTGAATAATAAGAAGGTTCGAAGCGCCAGTAACTCTACTCTTGGTTGAAAATGTTGCTATGTACACACTGACATGAAGAGCTACAACACTGTATTTGTCATTATTACCTCTGCAAAGAAGGTTATATTTTCGTCGAGTCTGTTTGGTTATTTGTCTGTCTGTTTGTTTTCTGTCACCAAGAAAACTCAAGAAGTTATGGTCGGATCTTTACGAAATTTACAGGGATTGTTGGGCGTGTTAACAGTGACAGATGATTAACAATTATAAAAGATCCGTTCAAGCGGTTGTTTGTTTATTTGTCTGATTTTTTTATCTCAGTACTATAACTCAAAATTTTATGAAGGGATTTATAAGAGATGTCAGGTATATCACGAAGAGTAAACCACCAAATTTTTGTGTTGCTCTGTTTGTTTGTTTGTCTCTTGATTTATTGTTTGTTAACAAAATAGCTAAAGAAGTTATAAACGGATTTTTGTAAAACTTACAGAATTGTTAGAAATGGTACAAGGCATAAATGACCAAGCTTTGGTGATGATGAATCAGTCTGTTTGTGTGTTTGATTAACGTTTGCTAGAATGTTTGTCAGCCATCTAAATCGAAAAGTAATAAACGGATCTTCAAAAAAATTATAGAAGCTGTTATTACTGACAAAAGGCACAATAATCGACCAGATTTGGGCGCTGATAAAAAGGAGATCTCAGTTTCAGAACTAATTTAAATTTTTCGTTAACGTTGCCCAAGCTAGCTTGGCAGAGGTATGCGCTCTTAGAGTGCTCTAGTTACTAATGTTATTATACATCACTGGCTCCACAGAGTAAATAAATATTGGCGAAACTAATGAACTAGCAATTAAAAAATGGTTTAAGGAATATTAAACATTTGTGCATGTAGCCATATCCCCCCGAGAGGGATAGGGTAGTTATAGGGTTAGGTTAGTTAGGTTCGCCCATCCTATGTAATGAGGAGCAGCGCCCCCAAAAGGCTTGCGGTTGCCTTGGCCATTAGCTAGGCCTTGGAGAGGTCTTTCTTTCGTGCCCACTTGGCTTGCTTCCGTTTTCATACTGTTGCTGATGCTACTTTCTTCTATTTTTCACCTTCTTTTCCCACCTGCAGTTCCCATGCACCTTGATCCTCCCGAGTGAGAATACCCTCTTGCATGGGATCCACGTAGCTGTCGACATATTGTATGTTCCCTCTTTCTTCCTCGGTGAGATTGCCTTAGTTGTGGAGACGAAGGCTTAAACTACTCTATAATAATAATAATAATAAAAAAAATGTGCTCGTTTACAGACATCTTGTGCAGTGAAATGCTTGATGTTATTTCAGAAAACGATTTTTTTTTCTGCACAACACTCTTAATTGTGCTTCAGAGGTAGCTCTTAACGTTGTTAAGTTGCTTCCATTTCCATAGTGAAGGAGTTTCATTCTGGTTAGTAAAATATATTCTAAAAAATCGGTGCATTATTATGTTTCAGCCAAAATCTGGGCAATAAAAAAACTCTGTTTTATCTGTCATTCTCTTTATCAGTTACAAGCTTGAGTGAAATTCACATTCAGAAAATTTGAGGTATCATGCAAATATCAGCAAAGTATCATTCATCGAAGGTAGAGGAATCAGAAACGTAACACAATGATATCTGGCTTGGGTCTGATAAAGACTTATAAAGGTGGCGGATCATATCAAGTGCCCCTGCACCCACACCGTCCTCCGCGCAGGGTCCATATATGCACAACACCACGAAAGTAACAATTTGCTCATAGACTGGCCACGTAAGATACAAGATTAAGATCATTTCAAGTTACCTTAAACTAACACCATCCCTCCCCCCACGGGGAGGGGTCCAGAACCCCGATATCGAGCTACAAACAGCCACCACAAGGACGTCAGCTCAGCCCACCTCGACATTTGCATGATGTGCCGACCGCACCACGACCTTCCGATGCGACCCTGTCCCTGATTTATGGCGTATCCTTTACGAATATTGGAGGCCTTCCTGCTAACCCTTACACGTGTCATGCTGATAAATATGCCTGAGTGTCATGCTGCACCCGCCGCCAGCGCCGGAGCTGGAGGCAACGTCTTGGCTTGCTTGTGTCATGCTGTGCCAAATAATGCTGCTGCTGCTCGGTCTACAACGCTCAGTGTGGATGAAAATTGAGAGGATTGCGTTGTGTTGAGTTTAAACTGTAAAAGCAGCTGATAATTGTGGAGCGATAAACTTTGATGAGAAAATAACTCGATTAATGTTGTTTTCCTAATTCAGTCGTATATAAACGTTCAGGTAGATTTAGTCTCTGTCGGAAATAATGGGTATTAACTCCATGTCTACGAGTAGAAAGTGGCCGGCATAAGATAGGTATGTAATAATAACGAATAATCGCCTTAAAAGTTCCAAGGAGCTTTTGGATGCATAAGAATCTGACTTTCTACTTTTTTGGCAATAAAATAATCTGACATGGAGAGTACAGCAGTATAAAATATTGACTTTACATCAGAAAATAAAAGAATTACTTGTTTTTCGAATAAATAATCTTATATGTATTTTTTTTGTGAATGCAAAAGCGTTTAAATTAGGACAACGAAATAATAGATTCACACGTTTCGGCAGCAAAATACACTGATATGAGAGCTGAACTATATATAAGATTCCTTTGGCTAAGAAATTAACAGTTTAACGTTCCATTCGTATTAAAATTTTTAGGCAGAATGCTGCAAACTCTAAAAAAAATATTCATAACACTTCAGTGAGTTAATTATTTGTCTAATTTACGCTTACTATTTTCGGATAGAGAGAGTATTTGCAATAAGTCTTACAAGAGCGCAACAGTGCCAAAGTAAACTCGTGCAATTATTCCAAATGTAATGATCGAATGTATAGAGCTTAATACGCACGCGTTTTGTGAGGTTGTTGCCCCTAGTCAAAATATTTTCCAAGCCAGGACGCTGTCCCAAGCCCAAGTGCTTTCCCAAGCCAGGACGCTGTGCCAAGCCAAAGTGCTTTCCAAAACCAGGACGCTGCTCTAAGCCAAAGTGATTTCCAAAGCCAGGACGCTGTCCCAAGCCCAAGTGCTTTCCCAAGCCAGGACGCTGTGCCAAGCCAAAGTGCTTTCCAAAACCAGGACGCTGCTCCAAGCCAAAGTGATTTCCAAAACCAGGACGCTGCTCTAAGCCAAAGTGATTTCCAAAACCAGGACGCTGCTCTAAGCCAAAGTGATTTCCAAAGCCAGGACGCTGTCCCAAGCCCAAGTGCTTTCCCAAGCCAGGACGCTGTGCCAAGCCAAAGTGCTTTCCAAAACCAGGACGCTGCTCTAAGCCAAAGTGATTTCCAAAACCAGGACGCTGCTCTAAGCCAAAGTGATTTCCAAAGCTAGGACGCTGTTCCAAGCCAAAGTGCTTTCCCTAGCCAGAACGCAGTCCTAAGCCCAAGTGTTTCTCAAGCCAGGACGCTGCTAAATGCCCAAGTGCTTTCCCAAGCCAGGAGGCTGTCCCAAGCTCAAGTGCTTTCCAAGCCAGGACGCTGTCTCAAACTAAAGTGCTTCCCAAAGCCAGGACGCTGTTCCAGGTTAGAAGGCTGTGTAAAATTTTATTCCTCTCTTTGAGAGGGAAGCTTTACCTTAAATATTCAGTTCTTAATATAGGCTGTATTCAGCCTTTGTTAACGTAGTAGCAGCTTACTTCTAGGTACTTCTGTGCCTAGTCGAGAGTTTAGTTCTTAAATCTCCTTCGGGCCGTTCGGTTCAGTTCTTAAATCTCCTTCGGGCCGTAATGTGCAGTTGTTAAATCTCCTTTGGGCTGTTCAGTCGAGTCTTAAATCTCCTTCGGGCCGAAAAATTCAGTTATTTTATCTACTGCTGGCCGTTAAAGTTGAGTTCAGATCTTAAAGCTCCTTCTGGCAGCTCTGTTCAGTTCTTAAGCTTCTTCTTGCGATACAGTTATTAGCGTGACTTCTGCGGCTTCTAGTATTTGTTAGGAGGAGCTACGTACGCGAATCGCGTTGGTTAAGCCTTGAACTACTATTAGATCCTTGGGCGCAATGTGCTCTGATTTCTAAATGAGTGGATCGTTCTGGATCTAGTTCGCTCGTACCTCAGAGCGGTTGCCGTGTTGGATTCATTGTGCCGGTCAGAAGTTCTGTGCTGCCCTATAGATTATTTTAACCATCGAAATTTAAGAAACAAAATTAACATTATGAATTAATTTACCCAAATTAACTGGAACGGCGAGTGTTGGCATCACCCAAGTCCGAACACTGTACCAAGTCAGGACACTGTACCAAGTCAGGACGCTGTACCAAGTCAGGACACTGTACCAAGTCAGGACACTGTACCAAGTCAGGACACTGTACCAAGTCAGGACACTGTACCAAGTCAGGACACTGTCCCAAGTCAGGACACTGTCCCAAGTCAGGACACTGTCCCAAGTCAGGACACTGTCCCAAGTCAGGACACTGTCCCAAGTCAGGACACTGTCCCAAGTCAGGACACTGCCCCAAGTCAGGACACTGTACCAAGTCAGGACACTGTACCAAGTCAGGACACTGTACCAAGTCAGGACACTGTCCCAAGTCAGGACGCTGTACCAAGTCAGGACGCTGTACCAAGTCAGGACGCTGTACCAAGTTAGAACGCTGTACCAAGTCAGAACGCTGTACCAAGTCAGAACGCTGTACCAAGTCAGAACGCTGTACCAAGTCAGAACGCTGTACCAAGTCAGGACGCTGTACCAATTAACGACACTGTCCTATACCAGGACTTTGCTGTCTCACGAACGTTGATTTTGTTGACCGTAAAACTTGTAGGCAGGGACGCAGGGCGCTTTATAGTTCTGCCTTGGACGCGAGTTAATGGAAGCTGCTCCATTAACAAAATTTGGCAGGAAACTCAAGCTCAAGAAAATGAGAAGGTGGGCCATCAAGTCTGTAGTTTTGTGGGGTCGTTTGCTGATTGGTGCCAGTGGAAAATTAAATGGAAAGTGCAGTGATGAAAAACTGAAATGTAAGAGAAAATTCTGCGTGTAGTTATGAAAGGGAAGAAAGAATTTGCACGCGTTTCATCAGAGCAGATAAAATAAAACTTCAGCATTTATCGAGTTTACAAACGATTTTTTTCCGATGCGTAAAAACTTTTATTATTCAGATGTATCAATAGCACGTTATTTAATTGAGTGTGTAGCTCGCAGTTTCCGGAAATTTCCAAATTTCAAGTCCAGTCCCAAACTGGATTAGATAGCAGGCAGTAAGCGGACAAACAGGCCCATTCTCAATAAGCCGCCAAGACTCACGCTTTAGCTCTCTATAAGCTCTAGACGTTATGTCAAATTAAAATAAATTAGATATCTGAGGGAGGAAACCCTCAACCAAGGGGGTCACGGCCTTTTCCGGTGCGACACAAAATTGATATTCTGGCAACTGAAAAAGCTAAATTCTAATAGCGCTGTGCGCGGCCTATAGCGGCCTTCCTTATGTAATATGACTGCGACCCAAGTACATTGTTTGGAGGTGTTACAGCCAGCGGATCTCCGGAAATTTGCAGGAAAAAATGTACAGCCATGAATGTTGTGATCCTGTTGCTCTTTTAATATTGAAAAACATGTAGTTGCAAAATCCTTATATAATAAAACGCTTCGAGTTTTTATTTATTTATTTCGTGTCCGCTTTGAAGGGAAGAGATAGGCGAAAAATAAGCCAGGTTGCAGATTTTGTAATTCAGCTACGGTTTTGTAGAGATCGATGATCAGCTTGCAGAAGATGGTGAAAATTGGATCCTTATCTCTTCATCTGGATGATTTTCTTGCTTGAGACACCTCTTGAAATCGGTACAGTATGTATGCAGCGTCTAGAGTCCCATTTTATAGTTTCTTTTTCTCTTAAGTGACGACGTATAAATTTGGCAAATAATCAACGGGGCACTCACGAGGTGATGTTTTTCACGGGTAGTAGACAATTATTTCTTCAATAGTCTGACCATTTTATGAAGGCGGTTCGGTCGTGGTTAAATTCATCTACAGCGGGACCAATCCTATGAATATTTCTGAGATTTCTCTATATGCAGTTAGTGGGCGTGTCTAAGATATGGGCCGAACAAAATCTCAGATATACTCATATAATTGGCAACGCTATAGAGGAATTTGACCACGACCTAACCGCCTTCATACAATGATCAGACTATATATAGCTTACTGTCATTCTTATTAATTTTGACGATGGAGCTTTCTCTTCAAGTATTTTACGGGCACTGGGCAGTAGACAACTATTTCTTCTAGCGTACTGTCTTTCTCTGAGAGTCCATATTTTGCTTCAGAGGCCGAAATTTGAGCACTTAATTCATTGATGCAGAGAGTTAAGTATAGAAAACGGTATTACGGATACGGCTCACTAACATTGCATATAAGCTGACTGGATGGGAATTCAAGTTTATTGCAGTGTTTTACTTGAGATATTACTTTGGCAGAAGCACGATTAGTTAAGAAAGAGGATAAGGAACGTAAAAGAAGAATGACACTACTACAGTCTCAAGAACGAAGACGTGCTATCAGTGGAGAGATGAAACGCCTATGCGTCACAGTGACAAGAAAGACTTGAAGCAGAAGGGTTACAAAAGGAAAAAAGAGTTGCTAATAAGCGTGAGCGGGAAAATGTGGAAACGGCAACTCAAAAAAAGAGAGTAAATATATCGATTATTGCATGAATTTTTTTCACTCACGGGGCCACTAGTAAAGCTATGAAACTTATGGCCTTACATTGTGACCTAAAACCTGCTCAAGTATCTGATTGTAATAACGATTACATTGGTTGGCTAACAGCGTCGCTGTTCTTAAAAAAAAGAGAGGGGAGGGGGGCACTGAGAGGGAATTGCAAGAAACAAAAATGGCCGCTAGCAAATAGCCGCTGGTTGTAAAGTTTCCTAAAAGGGGGGTTGAAGGAGACCACATGAGACGAAAATGGCCGCAAAAAAAGCCGCGCCCAGCTCGACTAACTGCACCACCTCACAGCAGCGTTTGCAGGCTGAAGTATCCCACCCGACGCCGACTCACTCCTCGGCATATCGTCTGCAGGGCGAGCAGAGCAGCTGTAATTTTCCGTATATTCCTGAAATGATGTATCTTGCCGTCAAAAAAGACGACAACAATTTTCTTTTCTGCCTCTTCAGTTTTCATGCTTGAGGTCGCGTTGGTGCTATCAAGGATACGGTGGCAGATAATTTAAAAATATCGAAATAGCTGGAGGGTCCCGCCAGTTACGTGTTAGCAAATTAACCCTTTAGTGCCTACAGTACACATATGATGACATTACATGAAGTGTTATTCCTACGAAAAGTGATGTTCTGTTGAGGCACTAAAGGATTAAATTACCAACCCGTTCGCGATAAATTAATAGCCAGCTTCTATCGTATGTATCTTGGAAACCATTGCTGGTACATTTTATTAATTGGGGCAAGAATAAAAACACGTACTCCTCCTTTCTTTGGCTAACAGGCCTCAAAACCGCCTCCAAGATACCGATAAACGTAACACTAAACATGAGCTGCGCAATTTCTTCAAGCATGAAAGAAAATAGATAGCTAAACAAGCAAACAGATCAACAAACCAGTCAATAGCTCTTTGAAAAGATAAAAAATGTGCACTTTCAAACAAAAGAGGTGGTGTATTGACCATATTCACAAAGTATCACCAGAGCACATAGCGAATCATAAGTGTCCAGGAACAGTAAACACACACACTGCTAATACACTGGCCGGCTCTCCCTATCCGCCGGGGCTGCATAAAAGCCTTCATTTCCCAGCTTCCGGATGATAATGAAGCTTGCTTAGCATCATTACTAATAGGATGATCCGTGTTGTTATTAGCAGGGGCGCTGCAGCAGGCGAGAGGGGGAGACCGACGGCAGCTTCATTTGGTCGAGATATTTGACCTGTAGATGGATAATTAGGGAGCGCGATTAGGCCATCAGATGCATTACTTACATCCGCAGTAATACGGTTATCGAACACGTTTATGTCATCAGATGCATATGAATGTAGGCGTCATTATGCCGATAGCTTGTGCTAATCCAGCAGTCTACGTAATGAATGTAGGCGTCATTTACGGCTATCGAACACGATTAGGTCGTCAGATGCATTACTTACATCCGCAGTAATACGGTTATCGAACACGATTAGGCCATCAGATGCATTACTTACATCCGCAGTAATACGGCTATCGAACACGATTAGGTCGTCAGATGCATTACTTACATCCGCAGTAAATACGGTTATTGAACACGTTTATGTCGTCAGATGCATTACTTCATCCGCAGTAGTACGGTTTAGAACACGTTTATTTCATCAGATGCATTACTTACATCTGCAGTCATGAAGATTTTTCGGCCACCTGATACATTACTTGTATTCTCAGTAATGCCATTGTAAAACATGATTAGGAGATCTGATGCATAATCTGCAGCTGTAGTAATGAGACTATTGAACGTGGTTAGGCCATCAGGGGGCAACACTCCGACCAGCCATAGAGTTGTTCCGCGCAAAATTGCTCTGTATTAGCAATTATAAACAAAAGTGCCAGTGGCTGACAAGAAACATGTTTGGCATAGGTACCTACGTAATTTGATTTTATCCAGCAATCACCTCGTGTCGTTTCAGACGACGTCCAGCGTGTATAGTTCTTCAGTGTTTGCTTTCACTTCTGGGTTGTTACTGAACAGCCTCCCATGGGTGGCATGGGAACTCTCCCCCTTCGTACTCTAGCAAATTCCCCGGTCTTGCTCCCCCCCCCCCCCCGGATGGATTAGGCTCAGAGCAAGGCGTCAGTGACCACCAGCTTAGGCCGGAAGGTACAGCTGTCTGTAGAGTCAGGGTCCGGTGGATGGGAATTTTTGACCGCAGAAAGGGTGAGGTGAGGTCTTCTGATAGTGCAGGCTAATGTTGCAGGCCGCAGTGCTTGTTACCACTGCGTACGGAAGTGGGACCTGGTGTCCAGAGCAGAGAGACCGAGAAGGATGGGAAAAGAGTGGATTGCAAAGGGTTTTTTTCGGTCACCACTTCCCGTTGCATGTATAGGAACTTTTAGTAGCACCCTCGTTGCTGGCGCTCCATTGAGCAAGTACGTTACCGGTAGGCCTATGTGGCACCCCTGGGTAAGCTTCCATCCTTAGAGAGAGTGAATTACTGACGACAGGTCGCTCGAGTCAAACTGGAAGAAAGTGTCAAGTAACGCATGTTGTAGCCGATGAGGGAAAAGACTTGAAATTACAAATTAGAGGCTTATAGAAGTCTCCTAAGGGTAGCTCCCTGTGTCGTTCCAGACGACGTGTAGCGTGTACTGTCGAAATGCTTGCACTCACCTCCGTGGCGTTCCAGACGACGTGTAGCGTGTACTGTCTAAATGTTTGCACTCACCTCCGTGTCGTTCCAGACGACGTGTAGCGTGTACTGTCTAAATGTTTGCACTCACCTCCGTGTCGTTCCAGAC
>LQNS02278172.1:63593-79824 GCA_001587735.2 Parhyale hawaiensis | reverse complement strand
TAGCAATATGCTATGTGGGCCATGAATTAGGTAGGGTTGTAAAAGGCTTTGTGTTAAAATACCATAGTGATCCGACAATTCGTTTACGAATTATTAGCGAAAAACAGTGTAACACTGCCAGTGAAATCCATAGTAGCGTCTATCAATTTTTCCTCATTATCCTTCATCAATGTTTCATCTTTCGCTTCTACTTATCTCGCACTATTGGTTTCTTCTAACTATTAATGTTTGATTGTGCTATGCACTGATGCATTCAATTTCCTTTTAAAGTCGTCGGTATCACATAAACTTTCCTTTTCTCCTTCATCTTCTTTTCCCCCACTCGTTAATATTTTTTAGCCTGCGTCTAAGTTATTGCCATTAACGCAATCTCGCTAATACCCACGTCTGGTCTTGCACGTTCCACGTTCTTCCCTGCACCTTCATCATCACTTTTTCTCTCTCGTTCCTCAGTATTCTCTGCTCGGGCTGCCTCGCTCTCTCTCACTAACTGCTTCGCTTATCTCTCTCAGGTGGATGAAAGACGATCTTCTAACTTCGAGCCCACGCAAGTCTTGCTCAACTTTTGTGATGGGCTTGTGATTTTTCGTCTAGGGTCAAAGACAACAGAGCGATGAGGCCGAGACGAAGCAGAGATCATGTTGCCCGACAGAGACGAAAACTTTCTCCTCTCATTGTGAAGAAGAGAGATCACAGTCAGAGACTAAAGTACTGTTAGACGTATGGCTTGGCAGAGACGAGACTTTTCTTCTCAGATCGTGTACGGTAGAGATTACATTCAGAGACTACGAGCTAAGAGGCATGGCATGGCAGAGTCAAATGCATTTTCTCTGACTGAACAGTGGAGGTTACATTCAGAGACCAAACCCATGGCCTGGCGGAGACAAATGCGTTTTCTCTGACTGAACAGTGGAGGTTACATTCAGAGACCAAACCCATGGCCTGGCGGAGACATGCGTTTTCTCTGACTGAACAGTGGAGGTTACATTCAGAGACCAAAAAAACTAGTTTAGAAGAGAGATGTGACTCCACAACTAACGTTCTGTGATGGGTGGAAATCACATCTGTAGGTCACGATCGCTGTCAGAGTGACACAAACGACAGTGAGAATCGTTTGAGTTTAGAAGTCTCCAAAGTCTCCGAATTATGGAGCAAATTTAAACTTGGATCATCGTTCTGCTGCTTAGCACAGAAGTTACAGTACTTTTGAAGTAACCAAAGTTTCTGAATAAGAAAATTTCCGCAGGAAAAGCATTCCTAACGCGATCAAATTCCCGAGTTGACCAGATTTTTCCGGAGTATCAAAATTTGTTAGGCGATCACATTTCCCGAGTGTCAAAATTCCCAATGTAAACAAATTTCCGGAGTACCAATATTCTTCTAATGTAGACAATTTCCGGAATACAAAAATTCCCGAAGTAACCAAATTGCCGGGATATCGAAATTCTTTAAGCGAAAAAGTGTCCGGAGTATCAATTTCCCGCAGTCACTAAATTTCCTCAGCATCGAAATTCCGGAGTAACTAATCTCTCAGAGCAACCGATTTTTTTAAATAACCAAACTCTCAGGGTAACCAAACAACCAAATTCCCGGAATTTTACAACTCCCGGAGTAATCATATTCTCGCAACAATTACATTTTCCGAGTAACCCAATTTGCACGAAGCAACCAAATTTCCCTTTTTATCATCACGCGTCCATTTCACTGCACATCTCCCTCGCCTCTACACATTAAAATGGGACCGCAAGGCGTCGCAAGACCGCCCATTCATTACATCTCCATTGCGATCTGATCATTTTTCACAATCTAATTATGACTGATACGATTGCGGGTCGCATAAATTAGGCTCCTGCCGACAATGGCGGTCACTTATTTTTGTGCTGGCGTTTTAAGAGCGCATAAATTTGGCGACGCGTCCGTGTAATGGAACGCCGCGAAATTTGAGTCTGCGGCTGTTGGGTAACGGGCTGGCTGGCGACGGCGCTGTTGCGCCGAATTTGTTACTTCACCAAAATAAGTATTTTCGAAAACTAGCGCGCGTTATCGTGCACCTACAAGAGCTAATAGCTTCGGTGGGCCACAGAGAACTGAACACAGACGGATATTTCTTTACTACTAGCGGGACACATGAATATCCTACTCACTTAATGGCAATAGCTCTTAGAAAGCCGGGGCGCAAGTTTCGGTGTCTCTTTGAGAATGGGCCTGTTGGTTCGTCTACTGCCGCCTATCTAATCTAATCTAATCTAATTCCACCGTTAATTAACGTTTTCGCCCACTTTTGTTTGACATAAGGTAGTGTTCCTGTAATGTAACCTACCCCGTCCAATCTTAGTCCGCCAGACGAACCCCCGTCTACCTTAACACACCTTGTCTAGCGGACTCTAGCCTGTCTTACCTGTGAATCTTGCATGCAACGGTACTTCTTGCATTGTTCTCCTATATTTATGCATGCCTTCTCTACGCTCTGTTTTTCACTGTTTACAGATAATGTAGCCGATCATCGTTTTACGCGTTTCAATTTTTTGTCAGAGTGTCAGATTTTTTTTACTACTACGAATCCCGTAGCTATTGATCAGTAGCCCATGATTTTCCTGCTCTCTTTGATATACAACAAACAGACTCGGCCAGTTTCTTAAGCAGCCTAACCTTCTGTTCTCAAGATGTCATTGTATTTCCTTAATTAAACATCATACATTCGCTTGAAAGAATACCTTAGAGCCGATTTCTCCAACACTACCCTCTCCATTCTCCAGCAGCGTATCCTAAATACGTATCTGGCTGGCCTTTTAAGATCGTCGAGCGCCACAAGCAAAGCAAACATAATATGTTTTGAAAGAAATGAATAGTGGTAGATAAGATACGAGTGAAATGATCATGTCTTTGCTTTGAAAGTGACTGAAGATTTTTCAAAAAGCGCTAAAGAAGACAGCTATGGTTGAACTTCATTCCAGCGAAAGTCAGAGCTTCTTGCAAATTGAAGTTCCCCCTATACCTAATGCTGAAAAGCGTCACGTACAGAGAAAGGACGTACGGATGGACGGATGGATGGATGGATGGATGGATGGATGGATAGACGGACGGATGGAGCTTCAAAAAGAATTATAATATAAATTTTTGCGAAAAAATTAATGAAAGCAATGACGTCACAAGTGATCGTCTCTCTCAAGTCGTATGTTCGTAGCCATGATACCGGCGCTACTTAAATATTTTTTGCAGCTCCAAGCGACAATGATGACGTCACAACGGTCTGGAACGAACGATTTGAGGTGCTTTAAAAAGTTGTGCGTCCGTGTATTCCTTTGTCTGTGCAGACCGAAAGCTATATTTTACGTGCTGTAGGGGCACACCAAAGCAGGTAATTCTCGTCGTAGCACGCCACTGTGCCTTAAATTTGGAATAAAACTTTTCCCAGCGTAGGCAATTACTTGCGACATCTCGTGGCCGGCACTGCAGTCATTTGCCGCTCAATCAAAAACTAAACCAACACCGCAGGTTCGAAGTTACTTCACTCTTTCTGTCCCTTTTTTCCCCCTTATGCCTGAGCCCCACGGGGTCGAAATTAAGAGCAGCGTCACTAGTTATTGCTATAGCTACACTAGCGGTATTAATGTAATTTGCGTTCAGTAAACTTGTACTATAAGTACTGTATTAGTCCTTAATTCAGTGAGAGCAGCTACACACAAGGAAATTTCTCAACCAAGCATATATCGTTTCAGGAAAACTACCGAAGAAATCTTTCTTACCTACTAAATGTACTACAAGCAGTGAACTCGGTATTTGATGTACTAAAATATAAAAAAAAATCATATGTAAAATAGCGCCACTGCCGTGGCAGAATGTTCGAGTGCGAATCTCACGCACGCTAGTACGGAAGATCGAACCTGTCCACCAGACAGGTGACTTTTTGCGATACTTGGCCTGCTGAGTCGGCACTTCTGATATTTAGACGCTGCTACGGAGGTACTGACCTGAACCAAAATGGGTATGATCGAGAGGAGAGGGCCCAGTTTACGCGTGAGCTCCCGACTCTTAACGCCATAGTTAGTTATAATCCGAGGTTTAGGTGTCTGTTTCCGCACAAAGACGATATCACTGACGAAAGAACAAGGGACATATAATGTAGTATGTCGATAGAAATGGGGGACCCGTGCACTAAGGTGTTCCCACACAGGAGCAACGCGCATGGGAACAGAAAGTCGGAAAAGAAGAGGCAGAACAGATGAAAGCAAGATTACTAGGAGTATGAAATCAGAAAAAAGCAAAGTGGGCCCAAAGGCAGACTTCCCAAAGGTCTAGCTAATGGCTAATGTTACCAACATAACCCCCCTGGAGGCGCTGCTCCCCACAACATAGGATGGGTGAACTTAACTAACCCAACTCTATGACCCATCCTATGCCCCCTGAGGGGTCTCGAACACCATAACTCAGACAATCTGTGCTCAACTGCAGCCGTACGCTCTTCTGACGCCAATAGGGAAGTAGCTGCAGCACGAACAAATGTGGGAGCACTTCCCACTTGGTGTGCGCTGCCAATCTGACATTACTTTTACGGGAATTTTAGCACGGAGGACTTTTTCGCTCAACCGCACAACTAAACAAACGTTGTCGGTTGAAGCGCTTGATTACATGCACTAAATTTTTTTCCATACGTAGGACAGATACGCTGCCCATCACCGAGGTTCGCTACCAATAAACCAATTGCATAGTTCTTCAATTATACCCTACAACATATCATTACAGTTTTCCACTGTAATACAATTACATCATTAAGCCATCATCACTATCACTGCTCTGTTACTCTTTACCGAGCAGCTTGGCTCACCCTCAGCCCTCATACACAAGGCTGGGCTTAAATCTCGGTCCCCGCTCACAACCTCAGTTCGTCCCAGGACCTCTACAGCCCACAATACGCTGTCACGGCCGTGACAAGGCCTCCTATTGAGCGGCCGCACATCCAACATCTGCAACGATCCGTCCGCTACGCCGCAAATCAATGTATGTCAATACCAGACACGGCCGCCACATCGACGGTATCGGAATACGCTGCCTCGACTCTCTTAAGAGCACCCCATCAGCCTCATCGATCCTGCATTACCGAAGCACTCGAACCTAAACGGCTGTAGTTTCTTCGCATGGTGTTAAAAGTTGCGCGAGGAATGAAGCTTAAGACCATACTGAACGTTTACGGAGTTAGATACTGCAGGTTCCAGCGGTTACGTGCACTGTGGAGACGACAACTCACTGTTTGTTCTCCCGTTTTTCCTCAAGAAGTGTAAACAGAAGCGAATCCTCCGCAGGTAAAGTTAAGTCGAGTGCATGACGATATCTGGACTTCGTCCGAGATCCTGTCAAGAGGCAGGCAAAATCAAGCCTTCAATGCTTCATTAATCCGGAAATTAAAGTAGTTGCGATGGCTTCGACCAGCATCATAAGTTTACTATCAAGGGATGAGCAGGAGACTTGCAAAAACTTTATCATGCTCTGTTAAGGGGCCCATTCACTACACATGCCGCCAACTCCAACGCAAGCACATGCAAGGTTGGAGCGGCGACTTGTGCAAACTTTCTTCCCCACACACTGCGGAACCCAATCCCTCAGTTAGGCTGGAAGATCGCGTCAGTCGGCAACATCAAGGAGATTGAATAAAGATATTAAACCTCCTTGTGCGGTACAAACTGTAAGCTCCGCCCACAAATATCAGGGAAATCTTAACAGCTAAACTCATGCGCACAAATTTGGCTTGAGTTGGAGCATGAGCATTCCAACACACTACGCAATTTGGCATGGGTTGGGGTTTGCGCACTGAGTGTGAGTTGGCGGCATGTGTAGTGTCTGGGGCCCTGAAAAGGGAGTTTTCAGCAGTCTAGACAGTAACGGGGTTGTTTTCAACACCTGCAACACGTTCCAAAGTGACGAAGCCGAAGCTTCTGGCTGAGGTGCCTCACAAGTCACGTCTCGAAATTTTAATACCGCTGGCCAATCGACCGCGCCCAAAGAATCAAAGGAAACTTGGTTGGCTGAAAGTTCTCGGCTGTAAAGTTACTGTCGAAGAGCAGAGCTGTAGGTATATTTCACCGTGACGGCCAATGACTGTTAACTACTATGATAAAATTTATAATCCAGTAAGATAGTTGCCGAATCAGACATTTTTAGGCAAATAGTCGATGCCTACTGGTGAGATCGAATAATATAAATTGTTGACCTAGAATTTGTGAAATTGGGTACAGAGTCATGTCTTTTCTTCTCGCTTGGGTAAGACGCGAGTCATTTCTTTTAGCGTAAGACTAATTACTAGCAGACTAAAATACGCTAACGTTGCTTCGTGCAAGGCTTGATACGAAAACGAAATTTTCGGTGCGCCTTTTCAGACGAAGAATTAAGCCCAGTTCACACGTAAGTCTCTCGCGCTACGGCCATGCTTCAACACATTACAAGGCATCGTCCCGTGTCCCTACAAACACAATAGTTTGTAAACAAAAAGTTTTGTTAAACTGTTAGACGTCACATTACTTTACTGGCACTGGTAAAATCTATGGCATATCTTCAGATTGAATTTAGAGTGAACTAGAACCTAGTAAACTGTGCAGTTTTCTGTTGTTAAAACGGACACTGCAACGCTTTCGAATGCTGTGATTTTTGTACGTCATACAAAAGACTTATGTGTGAACTGACCTTTGACTTTCATCAACTTGAGTTTGTAATAGCATCGTGTTACCTCGGTAGCAATACGCTATATGAGTAGAGTAAGAAGATTTTTACTTGCTATCGTAATACGTAAATCTTACAAAGCAGGTAGGTTACATCACTTTTAGGAGACGAGGGAGCCATACCATCACGTTCGTATCACACGGAGTCACTCGTAGGCTAATAACCATCGGAACTAATAGCTGTCGGTACGACTATGAGGGTAATTTTCTTCATTTGCAGCATAATTGCTCGCATTATCTGCGTGTTCCGGGGCTCAATGACCGCCCGTTTCGTATCGTAAGCAGACAACAGCTGTAGTTCACTGCTGCAGCGCAGGCAACATTGCTCAGTTTTGATCGGCTTTCGCTCTGGCTAACGCCAGTACAATTAAAGGCCAGGAATATGCATCAAAAGCAGGTTACAGTTCGGTATAGTGTTGCGAAAGCATGCAGTATTGCGAATATCGTGGGTGTCTCTTGTATGTTTCTGTGTATCCACTTCTGGTTAGCGTTAGCTGCAAGCGGGAGGCGATGTGTGTGTGTGTGTGTGGGGGGGGGGGGAAGGGGTGGTTGGTCTCACCGGATGCCGAAGATTGCTCTCGCGGGCTCTGCGTGTTCGCGTTGGCTCTCGTAAAGCCCAATGCAGATGAGAAGCAAAAATAGTCAAAAATGCATTTCGCCCCCAAAAGCTCCACCAGACTCGATGAAGAAGTTGCCTGAAGAGCGAGTTCAGCAGGATGCGTCAAGGCGAATCTTTTTCGTAGCTTTGGAGCAGTTCAAAGCAACTTACAGTCCAGTTTTCCCTATTATCTGTTTACTACTATGGTATGCAACGCTTCCATTTTTCTTAAAACTTTACGTAACGGGAAGGCGATTGTAATTGCAAGGTCAAAGTATAAAATGCATTTGTCTCCAAGTTACAACGATGATAGTCGCAGAGAACTTACATCTCAATATCTTGTTTATAATCTAAGATGTAGCCAAAATATTCAGTTGCTGAGTACTATGCACGTTGACTAAAAGACCGGCGTGTAAAAAAGCAATAAAATTTATCAAACTAATGTTTACAATTTCTTTTCCATGCAACTTCTAAAAACTTTACCCTAGAACATTGCAGCTGCAAAAACTCTTCACCCGCTACGTGTGCATTGATATGTCGTGCCAAACTTGACGATCCGGCGAGTTTGTCTGGTCGAAATCAGCAAAGATATCGCTCGTCTGCGCACGGCCTAATACCACTAACAAAGTCGAGAGGAACTTAAACTTGTTTTGAAACAGCTGACACAAATTAAAGGGAGAGAGTACTACAAGTCACCTCCAGGTGTGCACAGACAAATGCGTATCTAATGCAGTCGCAATACCAAACTGAAACGCCTCATGGCGTAAGACCATCACCCGATGTAGGGGCGAATTGAACGAAGTCATTTTTGATGAACGAAGATAGGGCACAGCTCCAATCCCTGGGTAGAGCTTCAATAATAACAGGAAAATATGGAGCGCCTCGTGGCGTGAGACTTTCTGCCGCGGTGGAGGCAATTCGCCATGGTGGAGGAAAAGTGAACGCTGTCATTTTTGATGGCCAGCTAAACCTAGTTTTTTGGCACGGATCACATCTAGGTCAACCCACCAAACTCCCTACAAAAATTATGAACATTGCTCAACTCCTTTGATCACTTTTTGGGTGGACAGACATATGTATATTTACAAATATATACAGTTAAATTTTCAACGAAAACATTATCACCTCTTTCACTTCGTTCGCGGGTGATAAATATCATGTTCTTTTGAAAAAAATAGAGAATAAAATGGAAACAACGACTGCAGATAGAGCAACAGAAACAGTTACATGATCCAACACGGTACCGGAGCAGTACGGGAGCAGTAAAGACATTTCATAGTGTAAATAACATTGAAGCTCCCAGAACAGCGTATGGAACGGCAACGAAATATCACCAAAGTTTAATCGATATTCGAACACGCTAGCGAGATAATATCGGATGTAAATACTTTACAGTTCAAAGAACACACAAGCACAATCATAAAAGAATACCGCGCACAGAAGAGAACTCGAAGTCTGGACAATGTACAGGCACGATGGCAGGGGTCGAAGAGCCCCGAAGGAAGAAGTGGAGTCTCACAAAGAGGATGCCCAAGGGGCCACACTCGCGTACCTCTATCGATAGCCAAACAAAAGATGTTTGCAGCTAACCTGTTGCGCTGCAGAAAATCCAATAATGGACACAGTTCTGCACACTCAAGCAGGTCAGAACTGCGAGCAGACGGTGCTTCCTGTTGCGGTGACAGGCAAGTATTCTGTGCTGTCTTTAGGTGTATGTTGCTGCGGGAAAATAATGGTTTCAGACGGTGTTTTTGTTGCAATAAAAAACAAGTATTCTTTGCTGTCTTTGGGTGAATGTTGCCGGGAGAAAATACTGGTCTCAGACGGTGCTTCCGTTGCAATAGAAGACAAGTATTCTGTGCTGTCACGATATATAAACTGGAGTAGGAAAATGCTAGCTTCAGATGAGGCCAAAACAACCAGGTCATTCGATCTCCCCAATCAAATAGTTCTAAATTGAATTTGAAAATTAAACTAAATTAGAGCAATGTTCTATTACTAAGCCATGTAAATCGCTTTGTTGCAGGTTGTTATTTGTTTTTAGTTTCTGAAGTAATAGAAGTCACATTGGTGAAAGTTGGTGCTCTGAAAAACAACAATCAGGCACGTAAAGTAACCAGATGTCACTTGAATTCATGCAATATTTTAAAAGTTATCTTTTTCTGTATTGTGAACTAATTTTAACTGTAAATCGCTTTATTGCAGGTCTCTGAAAATGATCAGAAAAAGACGCTTTACGGCTGCCAGAATGGAGTGGACTATTGTAGGCCTTGCATAAAGTTTGTCTCTCATAGCATTACCCAAGGAGCTAGGGAGAGTTCGAAGATCTTTGTCTTCATACGTGGAGAACCACAACACCAAACCCAGGAAAGATAAGAGCTCGAGAAGAAGTCTTTCACCTCGTGATATTCGAAAAATATGCAGATAATTCAACAAGCCTTCAAGCAGCACCAGCGATGCCATATTTAACCAAGCTGACATTGCTACTTTGTCTAGAATATCCCGATGCAGTACCTTGAATGAATTGGTGAGGTATATTAATTCCTTCGCTAGGCCTCTTTTAAACAAAACCCGTAAGGAAAAACATTGATTAGGCACGAAAGTACATGAAAATTCAACTTTCAAAATGATCTCTTTACGGATGAGGCTACAGCTACATGTGATAGCTCGCACGGATGGATGGATGAGCCAACTTGCACCGTCCTCTTGGAGCCCCTATTGTGCAACTATTGCGACGCCAACAAGAAGGTGGAAGAGTTCGGTATTATACGTGACGAACTAATCGGACATTTCCGAGTGCCAGAGGGCGTCAAACTTACAAGTCAAGCGTACACAGCGTTTCTAAATGAGCATTTGTCAACATGGCTCGGTGACCAACCATTGTCACGTCGTCGTCAAATGACTTTCACGCACGACAGTGCTCCATCGCATTCAGAGAAGGTTACCACTTCATTCCCTGGAACTCTGGAAATCAAATTAATTAAAGCGCTTTGTCTTATGACCAGGCAACCTTTCTCTCCTGATTTTAATTCGATTGAACATCGCTGGTAAACTTTGAAATGGGGAGTTTATGAAGGAGGAACCCAAGTTAGATCAAAAGAACCTTTGGCTGAAAATTGTTGCTGGTACCGCATCATCTCAAATTCACCGACTGACGTCCTCACTAGACCAAAGACTCGTTAACGTATTTCCCAAGAATGGAAGACCAGTCGACAAAAAGCATGCTTCTCTAGCGCATAACTGTTGATTTCATTTATATTGTTTGTTTATTTGTTGCTGAGGGGTTCATTGTTCAAATTAAATACAATTATGATGTTGAAATACTATTTTTTTATTACCCTAAATATATATATTTTCAGCGGCCTGCAATAAGTTAACATTGGTTCAACATACTGAACAATTCATTACTTCTATAATATTGCATAAATTTCAGTAAAATTTTATTAGTTTACGTCCATAGTAGTGATTTTTGAAGGCACTAACTTTTTTACAACGTGAGATTTATATTACTTCAAAAATCAAAAAATTAAAAAATCATTAACCTGAAATAAAGCGATTTACATAGCATAGGGAGCAATTATGTTGAGAACCATCCTTTAAAATATTATAATATTATATGAGGTTCTGGCAATAGACTCATCTAGGGTGATATTTGTTGGTCATGTTAGAGGAATACTGTTCAGTTCGAAGACACTTGAGTGCACGCATCGCTGTTACAACAAAGTGTATTGAACATAAATATTCCTAAGCACTAAGTAACTTCAGTAAAAATTATGGTTAAATATAGAGTTTAGGCCCTTTTTCGATTTTTCATATTTTGACACTTGATATAGCTAAAAGAACGCATTTAAAGCCTTGTTTAGAATAAATTTCCGTCGGAAATGCTTAGTTTTCAAAATGTTTAACTTTGAAGTTCCCATTGCTTTTCTATGAGAGAATCACCGGCGACCCCATACGAGCGAAATCTAACCTAACCCAACTCAACACTGCCCGACCCGACCCGCTGGATTTGCTAGCGACTCAGTAGGAACCTAACCGAACTTATCTAACCTAAGGTTAGGTTTGGTAGATTCGGTTAGGTTCTTATGGGGTCGCTAGCAAGCCTATAATGACGCCGATTATTTTCGAAAAACAATGGGAATTTCAAGGTCAAATATCTCGAAAACTAAGCATTTCCGACGAAAACGATATTCATGAAAAAAGTCTTAAAATGTGCTCTTCTACTTACATCAAATGTCAAAATATGAAAAATCGAAAACGGACCTAAACTCAATATTGACCAAAATTACTATTTACTATCCAAGTTCATTTTTAATAAGCTTACCTAATGCTCTAGGTGCAGAGAGAAAACAACAGTTACTGTCCTAAAATTTAAACTTAAGGCTTAGAAACGAATCCTACTTTTCCTATAACGGCAAAGAAATAACCCTGTAGCAACTGTTAAGCAAAATATGCAAGCGTATCCAAGCTTCATGTGATGGCAAAGAAATAACCGCGTAGCAATGGTTAAGCAAAACATTGGGGCGTATCGGAGGGACTCAATGCGGCGCACTCAGTATGCAGGGAGCACAACAACAAGCGTTCTCTATGGCATTCCGCGGCACATTCTGAAGACAATAGACGCTTTGTGAGCAGCCAAAATTTTAATGCCAAGTTGGATTACTTGGAGGGTAGGATTGGGAAGCCGCTGCGAAAATGGTCTTTTATTTGCTTGCCTTCAGAAAGCGAGCAATGCCAACTTTCGTATGTAAAAAAATGGGGTAAAAAGCTGGCAGCAGCTGGTGGTTTTGTTGCTCTCGAATGAAACTTGCACGGGAGACCTTGCGTGCTGCTGTCGCTGCGGCTTTACATTGCCATGGATCGGCATGAAATATGTGTCCCATTGTAACTATTGCACCCACTTAGTCTATTTACGATTGAAGGTTTCTTTCAATCCCATCAATCATCAAAGACAATTAAAATACTTTCATAATGGGTAAATTTTTACTTCAGCTCCGTCACCAGTATTTATACTTTGACACTTTTGATAGGTTAAAGGAGTCATTTTAAGACATTTTTACGAATATCATCTTTTGGGGAAACGCTTCGTTATCGAGATACAGCGCAAGTAAGTTCCCATTGTTTTTCTAGGGGAAAAACAACCGGGGTTATTATAGGCTTGCTAGCGGCCCATAGGAACCTAGCCGAACCTACCTAACCTAAAATAGGTTAGTTTTTGTTTCTTGGGGTCGCCGGCTATTTATCCCCATAGGAAAACAATGGGAACATACTTGTGCTATCTCGAAAACGACGCATTTTTCAGCAAATGGTTTATTGAAAAAACTCTTAAAATGGGTCCTTTTACCTATATGAGTTATCAAAATACCAAAAATTCCTGACGGAGCTAAAGTAAAATAATAATACCTAATAAAGAACAATCTGTAAGAATATATTACTAGATAGACCGCCTGTCACCCGTTGGGTCACCATATAACTAGGCTAGCCTAAATATTTCTTTTTTTCTGCTCGATTCGTGAACTTGGAGTTGGTTATATCAGATTATTCTAAGCACCAAAAATACAGAGAGACAAATATGTTTTCTGAAACAGTGCTGCCGAGATGTAGATGCCTGTTGCTAAGTTTTCTACCGTCTTAGGTGCTGATACTGGGCACGTAATTGAAGTTTCAGAGTATAAATTTTTAGAGCACTCAGTATCCAAATTATGACGCTCCTTGAGTATCCCTCATAGCTCCTGAACGATCATATGATCATGTTTTGCCAGCAGGTTCCACCAACTTACTTGTGCTTCAATAAGTGGCTGACGCGATCGTGCAGGCCACTCAACTGTGTCTCTTATACCTAAAGTGACAACGAGAACAGAGCTTGGTAGGAAGCTGCCTCAGAAAGCCACCGGGGAAAGGCCACCAAGCTCAGGTGCATCCCCCACTGATATCTTCTCTGATATAATCTTATTAAACCTTCAACGCTCGAATTTCGTCCTGTCTTATAGCGCAGATCGAGTGCACGGTGGCATAAAAGCAAACAAGTAAGATTACACTGGTCAACAAGCACTTTGCTACTCTTTCAACTATACTTGAATCAGTTCCACTTTGTTAATCCTCATCTGACGCTTGTTCTTGCTCATCACGTTCTATTTTCCAGTAGTAACTCTCCGTTTCTTGTATTTCATCAGTGCTTTTCCTACAGAACGCCCACTGGCAACATTTTCTGACGTATCGTATAATGAATGCTATTCCTACGAGAAGGTTAAGTACAAATATCTAAAGAACCTCACGTGCGAGGAAAAATCTAGGCACAGATTTGGATTCAGCGTACCTAAATTAATGAGATACACCTACATTTACTCAAGTAGCAGAGACGAAATTAAAATTTGTTGGCTAGTGTTATCAGAGTTTTATAATTATACTTGTCTGCCCATGACCTATTGGGTCACTAAAACTTATCCTTAAATGAATTTTCTTTATTTCGTTATTGCAGAATTCAGAGAGACGAAGATTTTTTCTGAAGTGAAAGTACAGCCGAACCGTATCCAGGATACCGTTGTTCACCGAGCAATATCAATGATTAACTAAAATAACAACTTGAAGCATTATTTTTCTGAAATCTCCGAGTTTATCTCCGCTTATTTCCTATGTATAATAACGAAGAGTGTGTGCACGGTGACATACAAGCAAACAAACAAAGAAACACGCAAGCAAACTCGTAAGATTATCAGAGTTTTATATGTACTAGCTGCACCTGTGAAAATTTCACGGTCTTGCGGGGCATTTGAGGTTGGACCCCTGGAAATTCTACAGTAATGAACAAATATTATCAAGTTTTATAGTATACTAACTGCCCATGACCCGTTGGATCGTTATCATCAGTTTTGTCCTTTAGCATTAGTCACGTGTTATTTAGCTGGCCACAGACAACGCGCTATTTGTCCCCGTTCACTCCTGGCCGTGTGGGTCACCATCACCAGCTCCTTTGCTATGAAAGCTATATTTAACACTGCCTGTGTGCAAGGGAAATATATATGTGACGTATTGTCCAATTGTATTGCCCGTATCACCTTTAAATTTAACATGCGCATTCATACAGCCGAGCTCTACTTCATCTTTTGTATCATGGATACAACCGAACGATATATCTCATTTCCTGCTAGCTGCATCTGATGAAGAGCATAACACACGAAGGAACGTAGGAACAACGCTATTAATATTATAGAAGATAGATATCAACATTTATAATGTAGTGTCCGCTTTGCCTGTATGGGATACGATAGAGAGAAATTCGACTTAAGAATTAAAAAGCATAGATGTAATGAAATGACCGCTGTACAGTTTGACTCATATTTTTACTTTGCATGAAGACAACCTCAATAAGAGCAGCAATTTCTTTGTCTTCTTGCAGTTCGGCGTGAATTTCGTATCGATGACTGAAGGTCTTTTCAATCGTACGGTATCCATGCTACGGTTGTCACTGTGGTGTAAAATCACGGCTACAGGCATGAATAATGAAATTTAGGCAGAGATGTCGATGCAGTTTTTTAGTCGTCATAGTATTTTAGTCTTTTTTTATAGCAGGGTACGGCTTTCAGTCGTATACTTGTATCCACTACATAATAAAACACAGTGGTTGGTCGCTTGCTTGCTTGCTCCAATGTTGGTCCGTCTCTCCGTCACGCTCTATGGGAATAAGATAGGAATAAATTTAAGGGCATAGCGATCCGATGAATGGGAATAAGGTAGTTGAAAATTTGACAGCCCGGCTCTGGATCTCGGGTTCTGGATCTTCAGCATCTGGATCCCGCACTCTGGATTTCGAGCTCTATCTTCTGGGCTCTGAATCCCCGGCAGTTAGAGCAGTTAGAGAAGCTCAGTCTCGCTCCTCAGTCTTGGAGTCCTTTCGTGCATAATCCATTCCGCTTATGCTTTCATTTGCTGAATCATATCGTAGCAGTTCAATCTTCACACTGAGCAGACGCCTTTTTATATTGAATTTACATCGCAGCCAAATTTCGACGCTTGAGGTTCAACAATCAGTTGGTATCCACGATACAGTGAGCCTTGGGCATTTGCAGTGAATTGTTTTGACTGAAATATATTTTTCTTAGTGCAGTGCAACTTAAAGTTTGCCCAATTCCAAGCTGATATTCACGCCTTATCTTGCAGGGGGGGGGGAGATACTTTGCTATGGCAAAACTCATGGCTGTACAGATTGCGTTTCACTAATGGAAGATCAGGCCTGCAGGGATGAGACCTATAATACAACAAAACCAATACTGGGAGTCGGAACAATAAAAGCTCAATAACCTAATTTTTACCGTCATTTCTGACGGCTGGGCCCTCTAGTATATACTAGAGTACCCTCTAGTATATACTAGAGTACCCAGCCATCAAAACGACAGCAATTACCTAGTAATGAAGCTTTTTATTGCTCCTGCTTGCAGTACGCGTTTTGCTGCAATATATGCCTCATACCTGTATGCTTGGTCTTCCATTTATGATCATCAATAAAATAATCATCAATAAGAATTAATAAAGAATGAAAGAAACAAAGTGACAGCATAAGCAATGTCGTCCCGAAGGCCTAGTTAAGCGGGGAGGAGGTATCTCCAGTACATACTGACGCCAGTCTACGATTATCAAAATGTGCTAGTCAGTTTTGTGTCTTTTTTTATGAGTATGGGGCAGAGTCTTACGGCTTCTAAGAAATATTACTTCGAGGCCACAAAAACACTTATTAGATCAATCCCAGTAGGCATGTGAGCAGCCGAGCTGATAGAACAGTAGTACAGCCGTCAGAACAGCAAGTGGGCAGTCAGTAGAACAAGGAAGGAACAGTCGTACACCCATAAAGACAGCGAGTGGGCAGTCAATACAACAATGATAGAACAGTCGTACACCCGTAAGGACAGCAAGTGGGCAGTCAGTAGAA
>LQNS02278172.1:52965-63058 GCA_001587735.2 Parhyale hawaiensis | reverse complement strand
GTACACCCGTAAGGACAGCAAGTGGGCAGTCAGTAGAACAAGGAAGGAACAGTCGTACACCCATAAAGACAGCGAGTGGGCAGTCAATACAACAATGATAGAACTGTCGTACACCCGTAAGAATAGCAAGTGGGCAGTCAGTAGAACAAGAAAAGAACACAATCGTACACCCGTAAGAACAGCAAGTGGGCAGTCAATAGAACAAGAAAAGAACACAATCGTACACCCGTAAGAACAGCAAGTGGGCAGTCAATAGAACAAGAAAAGAACACAATCGTACACTCGTAAGAAGAGCAAGTGGGCAGTCAATAGAACAAGAAAAGAATAGTCGCAGCTATCAGAGCCAAGAAGCCTGTTGCTCAGCAGCCCCAATGGCCGCCGTCCTCAGCCAAAGAAAATCTGGTCCTGAAGAATGAATGGGCTGGTCGGTCGGTCGGTCGGTCGGTCGGTCGGAGGGAACATCGCTAAACCTCCGTCGCAGGTCATTCGAGGAAAAATGGTGCTGTGGATCAATGGAAAAATGACTTAAGAGCGAGAAGAATGTGATCTCTTTTATATTTACCACACTAGCTAGTGTGACCGGCGGCAAAAAATGACGGCGAAGAAATTACAGTGATAGTCCTTCGTTGTTGATACCAGTAGTGGTGGTTTTAGCACAGAGTGACAGCCGTAGCATTAATACCCTTGGAACCTACATACTTCTGTCATCAGAACAAAATGAATGTCGAATTTTAGGTAGCTATAGAACTTCAACTGTGGTTGATTGAAGTATCTTTTGTTCGATGAGAAAACAAACGGCACAATTGTTGATACCGTAGCATCGAGGGATAACGAAGGACTTAACTCACATCGCCTATTCAAGCTCATCTACAAACTTTAAATACACCCGACATATCTGGTATTTTCAATTCCATCCAGTGCGAAGACAAAAGTCGTTAATCGTTCAAACCTGCCAGGTGATCGTCAGTCAAGACCGCGTGGTTAGCAGTATCTTGGATACCGATGGAGGGGCCACTAGAGCACTCTGAGAGCGCATACCACCGCCAAGCAACGCAATGGTTTAACAAGAGCACACAGAGTAGTATCCAACGTCCGGACGACTTAAAGCAGCTATCAGCCTCAGTGTGCACTACCTACCAGTAGTTTCAATGACGCTTCAAGCAACAAGGCACATGACATAATTATGTACAACCGACGGTAAGGCATATTGCTACCAAACAGGGGCCAAACAATGGGCCGCAATGCACTGTGGTTTGTAATGATAGGATTAACTGTTCTTTGTATCGAATGCAAGTCTAATATATATTAGGCTGCGCAAGTGTACCATGTCCCGATATGTACCTAATAAAATCTATTAACTTAACCTATTTATTTGTATGCATCTTGATTTATTTTGATAATGGGCTCATTCATTCGAGACTCTTCTGCAAAATACCGTCTGTATTTTTGGGCATGGGACAACTGGAATTTAAATGATTGAAACAAAGCTGTAATTCAAAGCGTGGTTCAACAGCACCCCCCCTCCTCTCCTCTATTTCGCATACGGCAGAGACAGGCAGTATTACTTAATCACCGTTTCTTCTTTCTATTCTGCCAATTACTTCTGCGAGCAGAAATAATTTATTTTGACTGTAGTGGGGCTGTTCGGGAAAAGAGTGACTGTGCTTTCAGAAGGGAAACTGGCAGCACTGACCGTTATTTACAGGACTGGAAGATCAGCTGCAGTGGGTGGAATGCATCATCTCTATAGGGGAATGATGATCACGAGCATGAATGCTAAAGAGTTGCTGATTTTTGTTCTTTGATGTTGTGTTTGATGGCGGACTTGCGACACAACTGGCAGTGGCGCAGACACAGCTCTTGTCTGAATGCTCAAGAATGCCAAGCCTCGACATTCCTTACTTCGCCTGCTAGCCGAGAGCTCCGTAAGTGCAGTAAAGAATGCAATGCTCTTACTTTAATTAACCGTGTTTGTGAGACAACAAACGCGGCTCAGTCACAAACACTTTAGTCATATTTGAGAGACACCAGGCGCAGCTCAGTCACAAACACTTCAGTCATATTTGTGAGACACCAGGCGCAGCTCAGTCACAAACACTTCAGTCATATTTGTGAGACACCAGGCGCAGCTCAGTCACAAACACTTCAGTCATATTTGTGAGACACCAGATGCAGCTCAGTCACAAACACTTCAGTCATATTTGTGAGACACCAGGCGCAGCTCAGTCACAAACACTCACTCTAATCATGTTTGCCTGAGATCAAGCGTGCAGTGGCCAGGAACGTATATTGATGAGGAGGATCACTCACATCGCGCCTCTGAGGACGGTGATGAATGTCCCCCGTCTGGCAGCAGCTCACTGATGGAATCATATCAAAAAATTCCGCTTGTGAAGTGCAGGTTCCTATTCATGTGAGGTAATAAGGTCATCTGTGTTCAAAGGTGGCCATGGAAGACCAATTTGATAGTTGACGGACTCGCTGCTGGATAATTCGTCCATCGACCTGTGTTATCTACGATGAAATGAATATCGCTATGCTGACGGTACTGAAACAGTGAAATATAAAATTGAATAACTGATGTTGAAAACGTAAACACTGATACCAAAACTCAAACACTGATGCTGAAAACTGACACCACTTATCGTCTGTGTTATTTTGCAAAAGAAGAAACTCATGCAGGGCTGTTCAAGATTCATCAGTTCGAGTACTAATAACGTAGTTACTCTATCCATAGTCTTATTGTCAACTTCAACTGGTGCTTGGCTTCATCATAATATTGAACTAGAGCAGTATTATCAGTATTAACAGCTTCTGTAATTTTCTTGGAGATCAGTTGATAACTTTTTGAGTTATTGCGCTAACAAACATAAAATCAAACCCAGCGACAAACGAACAAGCAGATCATCAGAAAAATTTAATCATTTATTCTTTGTAATGTACCCAACAATTCATGTAAATTTTATGAAAATCCATGAATTACTTTTTAAGTTATGGTACAAAAAAAAAAGCAGAGAGCCAAACAAGCAAACGGATGGGCATATCTTCACCAATAGGTAATCATCGGTTCTTTCAAACATACCAAACAATCCATGTAAGTTTCATCAAAATCCGTCTACAGCTTTTAAAGTTATCTTGATGACAGACAGACAACTGGAATTTAAATGATTGATGAAGGAATTTAAATAATTGATGATAACAGACGAACAGCCAAACCAGACGAAAACATAACCTCCTTGGCGGAGGTAATTAAACCCTACTGTCCCTGGAGCGGTGTCTCTATTTGAGGCAGGGCAGGCTGGTTCAGGAAGGCCTTCTGTCCTTCAGTTGGGACTAGATTTCGTTGTCCATCACGGTGGTCAGCCCATCATTCGTGACTAAGTTGGTTGTCCTGAAGGTTTTCGGTCCTTCAGTAGTGAATTGGTTTGGTAGTTCATTATGACTTTCTGCCTTTCACTTTCATGTGGTTTTGTAGTCTATTACGCTTTCTGCTTTGCATGTGTGTTTGGTTTGCTGGCCCATTAAGATTTTCTACTTTTCGGCTGTGACTTTAATTGGTAGTCTGTTAAGGCTTCTCTTTTTGGATTATGATTTGGTTGGTAGTCGAGTAAAGTTCAATCTACTAATCCACGCTTGGAATTGCCTTTCATTAATCATAAGCTTTCGCTGAAGCTACTACCTATTTGTAATTACCATTTTCACATCTTTTACAACAGAATTGTGACCCCAGTACTCGAACAATCTATTCAGACGAACCCAATCGCCATGAAGAAAATCAGAAAGACAAAAGAATGGAAAATCGTTACTAGAGCATATTTCCGTTGGTCGAAAAGCTGAAGTTTCTGAAGTCATTGCAGCTTCCTATACGTTTCATCCGCTTCGTGAATTTTCCTTCAGCCGGCCCGCTTTATGGGAACGTAGTCCCCCTACATGTAATAAATCTGTGTACTTGTGTACCAGACATGTACGCACTTGAGGAAATTAGAAAACCGCTCACCTTATGAGGAAACTACTTAAGTAACAAGAGCTTGTATTTCGAATCTAATATTAGGAAGGGTCCTTGTCTGTTGCCCTCAAGGCAACTGTAAAATATCACGGGGAGTAAAGTTAAGCATCGTAGGTTGTTTATGGACAGACCATTTTATCAAGGCAGTTCGGTCGTGGTCAAATTCCTCTATTGTGGTGCCAATTCTGTGGGTATTTCTGAGATTTTTCTATATACATGTAGTGAGCGGGGTTAAGATATGGGCGGAACAATATCTCAGAACTACCCATATAATTGGCAACGTTATAGAGTACTTTGACCACGGCTGAACTGCCTTGATAAAATGGTCAGACTATAGTAAAGGCAAATTATCCACCGACAGACATACGGAGTTGATGTACCTACCAGCTGCAAACTGACTGATAGGCAGGTTTCTTAGGCAAGTGTAACAATTTCTTTTGAAATTATCTGTTTATGTGTATGTAGTTCATAGTGACACAATTATTGAAATTTAACATCAATAACATAGTAACCGACAAAATGCAATTAAATCTATACTTGATAAATACTATTATACAGGTGCAAAACTTTTGAAGAGTATCTGCTATCGTGACGAGAATTACACTGTGCCCACAACATCTTTTCTGGCTCCGAATTTAATAACTAGCAATAAATAATTCATCAGTAGGCGCTGACTTTAGACCAGCAGCTGAAGCTTTTCCAACTCGTCAAGTTTTTAGATATTCCTGCTTGACATTCCAGTGGGAATAGCAATGTATGGAACGCCTACGAACGCTCCCAATGGACGTTCTGCAGCAACAGCAGTGATGAAACTAGAAAGTCTCGCGGTGTAAGACCATCACCCGCGGTTTGAGTTAATTTCACCGCCGTCATTGTTGATGGCCACCTAATGCTAGTTTTTTTGGCATGGGTCACGTCGAGGACAGCCCACCAGACTCCCTGCAAAAATTATGAACATTGCTCAACTCCTTCCACCACTTTTTGGGTGGACAGATAAATATATATAGATATTTAGATATTTATATATACTTAAATCTTCAACAAAAACATTATCAGAACACTCACCGCGTTCGCGGGTGTTAATAAAAGAAAAAGCACGGGTTTCCTTAATAGAGAAACGTATCAGATAGACCAAAATGGACTTCATCACTGATATTACAGAAGAGAACTTATAAAGATACAGTTGGCAGACGTTTAGCCGGAAAATGTTTGTTGACCGGTATTATTCATGAATATTTTTTGAGACACAGAGAAAAGAGAAGTATCAACTATACGAAGGATGCTTACATAGAAGTATATCAACAAAGGGGTCATAATGAGCTGGGGAACTCCCCTCAGCCTATTACTCTTTGACTGACCTTCACGCTAATATTTATTAATAGTCAATGACTGTTCTTTCTTCTCCAAGCTCCGCACGGACAAAAATTCCAAACCCCCTTTTTAAGTCCTAAAAAGTCAATTTTCCGTTAGAGCAAATGAAGTTACGTGTATTAATACTGACAAAGAAATAAATTCTTGAACACATATAGTAGCATTAAATGGAACAAAAATGATTTGATGTTTTGCAGCCCCTGGAATGCTGCTTTACCGGAGCCGTTAGAATTTGTTGAGGTAAATGCATCCTGGAATTTCATCATAATCCTAATTCTTCCTTCCATCACAAAAAAGCTCGAAAATTGCCCAATATTTAGCGTTTCCTAGACGTCATAATTCGGTTTGGTAAGGTAAGTTTGTTAGGCAGAGCGGGGGAGTTTTGAAGGAAACTAATGGTGGGTGGGCGGCCTCATCGAGATCTCAGAGTGACAAATTGCCGCACCAGGGATACACTTCTCTTCTATTGGGATGCTCCGGTCTTGGTTCGGTGTTCTCGCCCACTCAACATAATTGGGATGCGGTAGGTAATGCTTTTCAGAAGCCTAAGTAATAGAGGTAATTTGCCAATAAGGAGCTTCATGCGCTAATACACGTGTAGTGGTTGATTAGAAGAAGTTGACTGAAGAAAGTAGCGAGAGGATGCAGAAAGATATACAACTTATCAAGAGCTTATGAAATGAGATCATTTACCAACTGGGAATGTTAATGCCCTGATTTAGTTTACTAGTTGGAACCTTTAGAAATTTCACCGAACAACAGCATTCCTCCTTCTTCAACGATGTCTCAAACCGTTGTCATTTACACCAAGTGTAAAGAAATGTTCAAAATCAGATGGCCAATCTTCTACCTACGACCTGCGAGCAGCAGCAACAACTGAAATTTGAACTTGACTTGTGTTGTTCCCTCCTGACATCGTATCACGGATGCAAGAATTTTTCCTTATCTAATATTAAAAGCGTAACTGTCGTACTATATAAGGAAGGATCGTATGGAAGGACAAGCAAAAAATTTCATATAAATTAGAGTACCCGCAGTCATGAATAATGGCGAAGAAATTGTGATGATACTTTTTACGGTCACATTTTTAGTAACTGCCAGAATATAACAAAACTAATGTATTTTCATCTGTTTATTTATTTGTTTATATTTCTATTTTCTGTAAGGCTTGAAGTAGAAAAGGCAAAAAATTAGGCCAGGTTGCAGATGATAGCGGAAATATACGGCAACCTTGAATGAACGTCATTGCACTGTCAACGTTGCAATCGAAGCCCTGAAGATATTTGAAGCTTCTCTTAGCTCTCTCATGCATCCTGATTCTTGGTTTCTCCCCTCACATAATTCGCGGCACACTATATTCTTCCAATTTGAATTCATGCGTCAACGAAACAGTCATTCGCTGAAAAAAAAATCGACACACATATAATATTGGCGTACTATCCATGATACAGAGTCGAAGTTCTTATTTTGAGTGTTGCTCGACTGCATATAAAACGTAATTACCTTTTGTCCATGTCAGAAAAAGAAAAGAAGGTAGTCTATATTAAAAATGAACGTTTCGGCTCTTCGGTCATCATCAGCAATCTGGAATCAATTCAAATGCATAAAAATCATCATAGCTATAAGCACACAGTCGTAAACTAATGAACTAATACACTAATCATAAAATCCCTAAAATGATAATAACTTAACCAATTACTATCTGGAGTGGATGATACAACTGCAGGTCGTTTAATTTGGGTTTTAGCTTAAAAATGAAGAGCGATTCTAAAATACGTAAGTCTGAAGAAGATTTGCCTGAACCTAAAATCTTGAAATTTTCGTCTTTTACAATACACTTGCATTGCTCTGCATGAGATCTAACGGATGATGTTGGGGGATGGGCAAGTATGGAGCCAGTTCTGAAGCTCCTGCCAGCATGCTCGAAAGTCCTTACTCTAAGGGTACGCGTTAGTTTTCGCCCTAATTTTTATTTTAAAACTCTGCAAAGCAATACAACCTAATATCATTAAGAAAAAAAGGGTTTCGCTACTCGAGAACTGTGAAGCTGACAACGCTTATCCCTGATGATCCCTAATTAAGTTGAGTGTGTATTAACGAATGTGTGGCAAGGGAGAAACATCAGGAATTCTTCACGGCCGAGTGCACTGCATAGTTTGCTCTTAAAGATGACTTGCACGTTCAGAGAACTTGATGAGAGCGTTCAGTTCTCATGAGCAGCGCAACCTTTCCTTAAATTCTGTGACGTGCAGAAGAACTGATTCATTTAACAGGTATGTACTCAGGCCTCACTCATAAAATAATTGCGGGCCCTGTATCACGGATACGTCACGACATCACGTCAGCCAATTTTCTCGCGCAACTGAAAAGCTGTTTTGCCAAAAGAAAAAAATCAAGTTGGAAAAGTAATTGTGGCAACGAAATTTTCATTTTCGTCGTCCGTCTTATTGTTCTTACGGTATCGTATAGAATATTTTACCCCCCCCCCCCTCCCCTCCAGCTAAAGTTTGAATGTAGAAGAAACTAATAACCAGGGTGCCTTAGAGAGCTATAAGACGAGCCGTGCATAATATTATCTTAATTGCTTGAAAATCAACGTTAGCAAAGCAAGAACTGCATTTCAATATGAGGCTACATTCTTCAGCTATCAACTATAACCTCGTAAATTTTGTACCTGTTTTTATCGAATGTGACAGAAGTGCCAGAGTTTGCAACTTGGCATAATTTTTGTTAATCGCGTTTTCTTAAAGCGTGACAGAAATTGGACAGATAAGTACACATTGGTCTGCATTATATTGCTTGATAATGATTGAAATGTGACTAGAATTCGCTTCAATGGATACAGACATAGATGATTTATAAGGTGCTCAAAATTGGGCGTACTTCTTTTAAAGAAAATTTTTAATTCACTGAAATAGTGAAAATAATGAAATCGTAATGAACTGATGTAGTAATACAACGATGTCAGTACACGATATCGCAATACACTGATACGCAGATATCGAATACAGTACACTGACATAGTAATACACAAACATTGTAATGCACAAATATCATAACACACTAATGCAGTTTCTAGGAAATTATATTTACAGTTTATTGTAAGAAGGCCAGAGAAAGAGCGGCAATGCGTTCGATGGTACAGGAACTGGTGAAATAGAACCCTACAGGAATCTCTTGGCCCTTTGTACACATTAATAAAAGCGACAAATAGCGCTCATTGTTCCTGTGTGTAGCGATCGGTGCTTCAGGCGGTCAAGAACAAATACGGTCATGTGCTTGGAGAAAAACAAAGCGCAGGAACACATTTTCTAGAGGAGGTTAAAGAGGGAGCTGTATGCAGCAGGTAAAAAGCTCAGTGATTTTGTTAAATGAGATTTATTCCATTGAATAAAGGAGATGTATATTAGACACCGAAGCAGTACAAGTCTACCGAGATCCTGGCTTCAACATCGTTGCAAATGTCTTGAGTACATACCGCACTAGGGAGCATTGGCGGTACTATGTAAGGATTTTTTTTTACATGAAATAATATAAATATTTGTAAAACACACACTACTAGTTAGCGAATATGTTACTCTTTCTGTTACGACGGCATAGCCCATCGCCAGCGTCAAACTGGATTATCAATACCAGTGGTTTGTCTCTTTCTCTGGAAATTTTGACAACATTTTCAATAGCCAGTCTGTAGGTTGCGGCAGCTTTTCTTGCATTTTGACGCTTAAAGTGTGGGTGTATTCCTTCAGAAGTAGATTATCGCAGGGGTAGATATTTAGTAGTGAAAGTGAGTGGCAAAGTGAACGTCGATGCAAAACATTTAATCCTTTCAGTACTCTTTCGCTAAAAGGCTTTTCTCTCTCTCAGGATTACAGTATTGATAAATGTGCAATAAATCCTAAATAAATTGTAATCCTAAATAAATTAGGATTACAATAGGATAAAAAACTCTTGCAGACATAAAACAGAGCAATGTATGCAAGGAGTTCAACCAAAGAAAGACACAGAAACACATAGAATCTGCCGTCCGTCGCCCCAAAGCTGTAATGGCTGCAGGTTAAGAAAGGTTCAAGACCAAGGTTAGCGGCACGGTTTGAATGTCTCTCTTCCTAAGAGGCGATTCGTTAGAACTTTTCCCATTTGCAGACGCGCAACCGTTGAAGTTCTTAAAATAAATCCTTGACATAAGTGATATGTGCTCAGCAGAGGCTGGTTGCCTGCACCTGCTTAATTAATTTACAAGGAAAGTCTTTCACTTTAAAGTTAGCGTAATTGTCCTCACGACTGTTCTCACGACTGTCCTCACGACTGTTCTCACGACTGTTCTCACTACTGTTCTTACGACTGTTCTCACGACTGTTCTTACGACTGTTGTCACAACTGTTCTTACGACTGTTCTCACGACTGTTCTCACGACTGTTCTTACGACTGTTCTCAAGACTGTTCTTACGACTGTTCTCCCGACTGTTGTCACGACTGTTCTCACGACTGTTCTCACGACTGTTCTTACGACTGTTCTTACGACTGTTCTCACGACTGTTCTTACGACTGTTCTCACGACTGTTCTCACGACTGTTCTCACGACTGTTCTCACGACTGTTCTTACGACTGTTGTCACGACTGTTCTTACGACTGTTCTCACTACTGTTCTTACGACTGTTCTCACGACTGTTCTCACGACTGTTCTCACGACTGTTCTCACGACTGTTCTTACGACTG
>LQNS02278172.1:25711-43725 GCA_001587735.2 Parhyale hawaiensis | reverse complement strand
ATAGAAAGCGACAGTATCGAGATAAGCGTTCCTCTGCAGCGAAAAGCGGAAGAGGAACGGTTGTCTCGGTACTGTCGCTTTCTATACTACTTGTAGTCGATATACAATTTCTTCAGAACTACGAATAAGTCACAACATTGGGCGGCTTTTCTTCCCAATAGTTCTAATAATTTTCTTCTGCAGCTGAAGTATATTATTACCTCCGCCAAGGAGGTACAAGTCATTATATTTTTTTGCTCATGTGTTGGTTCGGCAGCTGTTTCCTTCTTGCATTTAAGGGTGGTCGTAGCACCCTTAACTTAAGTGCAAAAATAAAGGAAAATCTCTGCAGGCGGAGACTGAAAATCGTGCGTGCATGTGCACGGAGCTCCAAAGCGCATTATTCTCAAGCTAAGGGAAAATCTGTGAGCTAAATACACTTAGTGGCGCTTCATGCATGCCGGCCGCACTATCGTCGTTCATGACGATCTTGCGTTCAAGTAAGCTTGCCTGCGCGCGCCAACACTAAAATAAACACTACCTAGGCTAACCTAACCTAGCCTAACCTAATCTACCCTAACCTAACCTTCTATCCTAACCTAGCCTTACCAAACCTAACCTAACCCAACCTAACCTTTATATCCTTACCTAACGTTAACTTACGTTACCTAACTTTACCTTACCTAACCATTACCTAACCCAACCTAACCTAACTTAATCAGTGATACAGCGAGCAGCGCGGTGCACCAACATGAACGCCGCTCACGCGCACACGATCTGCGTACACAAACACGCACACAAAACATCGCGGACGACGATAGGGCATCCCGGCCCAGGTCCCTAAGCTGGAGCTCCCAAGTCAGACCCTCGTATCCAAGATACCGTCTACAACTCTTAAAGATAATTATAATACCTATTTTTATCAATAAAAAAGTGAATAATTATGCCACGTGAATTATTATATAGTACGAATTAGTAAACTCAGCACTTAAACCCGTTGTTCAAAACACTGTTTTATCTTGAAATCTTACGCTGTAAGGTTTTGATAATACGTGTCTTATGCAAAAGACTCTGCAACTGGGATAAAGATTTCCCTGAACCATTTCTCAATAAGCTCGAGGCTCCATAAAGTTAGCTTAGCTCCCATAAAAACTCAACGACGCTTGTGAGATTTCAGTCAGGAATTAGCATCAGCCGAGGTGTGGTCTATCAGTGTCAGCGCAGGGCTGTGGAGACAGCACACGCCTCACTGTCAGCTGATGCGCTAGGGCCGCCACCAGGCACCAGCGCGTCAGCGTCAGCACGGCGCAGGGTTGACACGGCAACCTGACACATCGCTGCCTTAGTGACAGTCACCCACGCGAATAAACACTTAGCGCCCCTACTGTTCCTTCCGACTGCTTCCTCCGGCCCTCCGACTGCCCCCTACTGCCCTCCGACTGCTCCCTCCTGCCCTCCGACTGTTTCCTCCTGCCCTCCGACTGCTTCCTCCGGCCCTCCGATTGCTACCCACAGTCCTCCGACTGCTCCCCAAGGTCCTCCGACTGACCACCCCTACCCTCCGACTGCTTCCTCCGGCCCTCCGACTCCTCCGTCCTGCCACCCGACTGTTCACTCCTGTTCTTCGATTGCCCCTTCCGGCCCTCCGACTGCTCCCTCCTGTTTTTCACCTGCTCCGTCTTAACCCATCTTGCTTCCTTCTATTTCTTCCTGTCCCTCAACTGACCCTATTGCTCCCTCCTGTCTGCTTCTTTCCATCCCTTACATTCTGCTGTCAGATTGCTTCTGTGTTCTTTCATGCATGCTTCCCACCCGCCTCTCTCTGCTTTCTTCCGTCTACTGCCTTCTTTCTTCTCTTCCACCTTGTCTTCCCTCCTCCTACCCATTTTTCTTGCCTCCCTGCATGCTGTTTTTTATCTTCCCTTTTCTCAGTTTTGCCACGTCCACTTCTTTTTCTTGTTCTTTTCCTGTCTTATTTCCCTTCAACAGTAGTTCATTTCCCCTCCTGCACATTTCTTCGCCCTCCTTCTTCCTTCTTACCTTGCTCCCCCTCCTTCCTCTCACGAACCACCTCACTAAATCACTTTCCCTTTCATTTCTGAGCCAGCGAGTGATCGCGAGACAGATGCTCTCTCTTGGCAGCTCGATCGCTTGGTTGGCAGCTCTACTCGTCCATGAGGCAGCGATTCTGCCAATTAGTTTCACTCTCTATTTTTACAAACAGCATATACTTGAAATCCGAATCTCGAGAATAATTGTAAGGCATGACACAAGTAAGTGCAGTTCCATTTACGGTGAAGTGTTCCAATGCTATAGCTCGAGATCTTGTTTATCAATCAAAGTTTGCTGGCTTAATTCCCCTTTGAACTTTGCCATCAAGTGTCGCAATGTTCATCAATCAAAGTCAGCTAGCTTCACTCCATTTTCAACCGTTCAACAGAGAAGAAGCATGTTCATCAGTCAAAGTCTGCTCGCTTCATTCCCTTTGAACCGTTCCATCATGAACACGCATGTTCATCAATCAAAATCGTCTCCCTTCCCACCTCTTGAACCAAGGACCAGCATTTGTCGCACCAAGACTACCATGATAATTATAGTCTTTATGACCTCGCCAGGAATGGCTTCGTCTTATCGAGCCTTACGGCGGAAATTGAAGCTACAGAATTCTAGAGCTCCATGGCAACAGCTTCTGCTTTTTGCTCTATTCCCGACACCCACACGGGAATGCAGTCGCATGGAACGTCACGACCAGTCATTGCAGCCCCATTGTTCCCATGCCAACAGGCGCACTAGAAAACCACTTAAAGGGAGTCTGGTTTCAGAATTGCAATCCAGAAGTTTTTTTAACGTCAGTCATGAATCATGACGCACCGGGGTGCGTAACATCTGGGAATGAGTGCCTCATAGAAGCGCACTACTGTGGTATAATAAACAGAAATAAACAGTGTAGATTTAGCACAGTAAACGAAACTTCTCTCTACTTCACTCGAAAATATGCCACTGAACTCGTACAGTTGGAAAATCTTCCTGAAGTGAGAAAGTTCAAACTAATGTAAAACATATTCTTGAAACTGCAAACTTAAAATAAATTTCTCCCGCAAATTACAGATTTACGATACTTAATTTTTAAAAACCTAACTGAAGTTAACAAAGACGACTCTTCAAGTTGGCGGACTTCATGCTCATTAGTTGACTGACGTGGCACAGAAACCCGAACAGTGAACAAAAAGACTCGCTGAAGTGGAAAACTTTACTCCAAGACGCCTCATTAAAACTGCACCAATCAGAAGGACGCCTCGCTAGGTTCAAATTTTGCGTAAATTCCGTTTAAAAATATGTCACAGAAGCCGCACAATTATCCAATCCAAAAAGACGTCTCGCCGAAGCAACAAACTTCACGCTACTTCTATCTAAAAATGTGTCACAGACACCGCACCATTCAAAAATATGTCTCGCTGAAGTGCCATTCTTCACGCTAGTTCTATCTAAAAATGTATTACAGAAACAGCACCATTCAAAAAGACGTCTCATTGAAGTAGGAAACTCAACGCTATTTCTATCTAGAAATGTATTACAGAAACCGCACTATGCAAAAAGAAGTCTCACTGAAGTAGGAAACTCAACGCTATTTCTACCTAGAAATGTATTATAGAAACCGCACCATTGACAAAGACGTCTCACTGAAGTAGGAAACTCAACGCTATTTCTACCTAGAAATGTATTACAGAAACCGCACCATGCAAAAAGACGTCTCCCTAACGTGGCAAACTTCACGCTAATGCTCTCTAGAAATATGTCCGAGAAACCGTACCATTCGAAAAGACGTCTCCTTGACATGGCAAGGTTCAGGCGTATTTCATAAAGCCATCCAACTGCACCAGTAACATCTGAAGATGTCAGGTACACAAAGAACTACTGAGCTCAGTGGAAGAATAGGAGCCAATAGCGACATTTAGGTTGCGTCAAGACACAAACGTTGCTTGTTAAACTTGATGGAAGACATCGGGGGTGCGTGGCAGCCATATTTGAGTCTCATTGCTGACTCGGCAATGGCCGCAAAAATGGCGCCTCTCTCAAATGAGGTAACAAAACCTGTACTCAAACTAAAAATGGACTCTTTACAGTCAATAACAGACGTGCTGCCAGGACGCATTCAAGACGTCTGAACGCTCAGACACATGGTAGTCTCTAGAGGGAAATTGGTGCAGTCTGTGAGTCATGAAAACGCTCACAAATAAAGGCGCAAAATATTTGCCGTAAAAATATACGGAAACTGGTCGTAATATTTGAGTAACTATAGGACGAGTTTCCAAATATTGATATAAAAAAGGAAGTCATGTGAATTGGGGGACTTTGTATGCGATGTGATTTCTTAGTCTAGAGTAATACGTTATAACTTTTAGTTAAATAGTCTAGTAACTTTGAGGTATTGAGAATAAAATGTCAATAAGCGCTGTAGATTGCATGGGTAGTGACAGAAGTGGTGCATTAGTCTACGGGAATTGGTACTAATATTTGGTTATGTGTTTTATCCAATTTATCCACGGGAATTGGTAACGAAATTACTTTGCGTATAGTCTGTCCCTGACAATTGGGACGTATTATGTTGCGTTAGTCCGTGGGCATTGATCAATAAACTTTTAGGAAGGGCAAGGAATTGTATATAATAATACACTCCTATTACAACAATCTATTTGTCATGCCTAGCATAATTTACTTATTATATTAATTATGTTGGGACGATGTTACATTGGATAACAGAGATGGTAGCTGTAGAGTTACACTCTTTGTTGAGCCATCCGCTTACTTTAATTTAAATGTTGGACTAATAAAGCAAATGGGTCTGTCCATAGACCTAGGCATCTGTCTATAGACCTATGCATCTAAATTAAGATAATTTCTTTTGAAGCCCACAGCTAACCTCACCTTTCCCAGCCAATTAAAAAGAGAACAAGCCTGTCTAAAAATTAAAGTTTATTTTTGGAATAATACGACCATTGTCTGAAAACCTTATAGGAACTCACTAAGGTCTGATAAAATCACGATGCTGGTTGAACTGGACCGGTGCACGCTGGAAACCTGGGAACGCCTTACTAATAAAAAGTAGTATGTCAAAACATTACCCTACGGCAAATTACAAATAATGAAAAGAAAGTCGACAGCAGACTTCCCGAAACGTTAAATTTTAATTTACTGTCAACTTTCTTTTCATTAAGTAGTTCGTATGTATGTATGCAGAACACTTTCTTTTCAAGAACCCTATCGCTTGTGTAGGGCGTACACTATTGGGAACTCTCGAGGAATGAGCTTATAACCTCTTTACTATCTACTGATTCCAGTTTGTGCCCTGAGAGCAAGATCGCTTAAAATCTTAATAAAAAAATTAGCACCAGTATCTAGTTTAGTTCACGGCTGTGGCTTCTTGCTAATGCTTAGCATAGCGCTACAGTTTTTTGATACACAAACGAGTATCACACAAATCTCACAAACCAACTCAACCAATAAACGGAAAAATTATTAGAAAGACTGTTTGACTTGAATGCACATACTTATATATAAATATTCACTTAATGTATATATATGATACATGATACAATAAAAACTTCTTGTTCAACCAAGTAGCTCTGTATCAGGATTATTGCGGTTCAGTGAACTTCAAGTTAAAACAGTTGTACAGTCTACTGTTATCAGTTTTTCTAAGCATATACTGAGCACAAATTTTAGTCATTAATTTAATGAAGCTAGAAGTGCAAGAATTGAATATAACAAACTAAGATGAACTGAGCAGAGTTCACTGGGACGTAGCACAGCAAGCGAAAGTTCTCTCTAAGTTCACTCCAAAATGTCTTGCTGAAGTAGTATATGTAGTTCAAGAAATAGTCTTCCTGATGCGAGGAAGGTCGTGCTGTAATGTAAATAAAAGCGTCTCCTGGAAATTGCAACGTCCCAAGAAATTTCTCTCCGAAGCTAAAAACTCATGCTATTTTCATTTAAAATTCTTCTACTGAAGTCGCGCAGCTCAAAAAGACGTTTATCTAAGTTGACGAACTTCGCGCTAAATTATATTTGAATGCATCATGATAACCGCAAGACGACGTCCCCCTGAAGTGGTAAGCTCCACACTACGGTTTGCAGAGCTAGGAGTCAGTTGATTGTGCTGCATTTACTAGAAAGAACTAGTGCGGTCTTCTGGTCCTCTAGAGAATATGTCCTGTTCAAGTATGAGCAACTCTAGTAAAGTGTACACGTGTTACATACAGTTTACAACAGAAAAAAAGTGAGAGACAGGAGCCCTCACGGAAACCCACAGCCAACATAGCACGCCAACACACTGAGACTGAGCCCCCCCCCCCCTCCTTCCCGAACAGACGCTGCACGGGGGGAGCGGACGCATAACAAAGCCACACACTTTCGCCAATGCAGCACTCCCTTTCGCTTCACTGTAGCAGAGGGCGCCTACACACCGAGAAACCGCTGTTACGTAGGGTTTATATCAACCTTTCAAGAGGTAAATCTAATCAGACTCCTGTTTAGATTTGCCTTTTTGGAGGAAAATGAAAATTACCAGCAGATTTATCAAGTTATATCTATCTATATTATACTAAAAGTCTGTGAAAAGGTCTTGCTTGTTTATTACCTCCGCCAAGGAGGTTATGTTTTCGTCGTGTTTGTCTGTCTGTCTCTTTGTCGTTCTGTCACCAAGATAAGTAAAATAGTTATGCACCGAATTAGACAAAATTTACAGGGATTGCTAGGTGTTAGGAGAAACAGATGATTAACTTTTGGTGAAGATATGTCCATCCGTTTGTTTGTTTGTGCGTCTGCCTTATTTTTTCTCAATGCCATAACTCAAAAAGTTATGGATGGATTTTTATGAAATTAACATGAGTTGTTAGGTATATAACAAAGAGCAGATGACCAAATTTTGGTAATGATCCATTTGTTCGTTCATTCGTTTGTACCTGTTTTTAATTTTATGCTTGTTAGCACAATAGCTCTAAAAATAATGAATGGGTCCTGATGAAATTTGTAGGGGTTGTTAGTAATGTTAGAAGACATAGATGGGTAAATTTTGGTGCAGATCAGTTTGTTCATTTGTATGTTTGACTCATGTTTGTCTTAACGTTTTTTGAGCAGTATAACTCAAAAAGTTATGAACGGATCTTTAAGAAAATTGCACAAGCTGTTATTACTATATGAAGGCACAAATGATTAGATTTTGGAGTTTATACAAGGAAAATGATGTTTACAGAGCCAATTTGAATTTTTTGCTACCGTTGCCTCGCTTGGCGGAGGTATGCGGTCGAAGAGTGCTCTAGTTTGTGTCTTGTTTGACTCATCTTCTTCCCTTTTACACGAAAAGAAATTCGAGATATTGGGAGGGAGGGGCAATGGCAATCTTTCCATGGATTATCTCTTTAATTCGATTGTATCTGTGATACGGAAGTTAGACTGAGCTTGGCCTCAAGAACGGGCATGATCAATTCATCGGTTCCACAGGCAATACAACTGAAATACGTAACATATAATAATTTGACTTTGCTTACAACCTGGGTGTTGAATATTCGTTAGAGAAGCAACGAATCTATTGATAGTGCACGGAACGGGCCGCTCCTTGACGGGCAGACGAAGACGGCCGAATAGCGTGTGGTCTATGCTCAGCTAAATAACACCTGCTTTTTTGCGAAAGCGAAGACGATCGTAATGACGACCCAACGGGTCACGGGTCATCTAGTAGGTTCTAAAAGACGACGGTTAACCCCCTTGCAAAGCCATTGTCTATACGCAGCCATGCTGCGCAGCGTAATACTCCAATCCTCCAATAAAACTTTTTCTATCATAGGCCCTGCGAATTCACTCAAAGACCTTAGGATCCTAGACTCATTATTTATTAACAAATAATATAACCCCAACTTAAATAAAATGCAAACCTCATATCCCTTGAAAATAGCGCCATAAGAGTGTAACCTAGCTTGTAAACAACTATTTTTGGATATCATTGATAACTTTACAACATGGGTATTACTATGCCATTTTTACATTTCAGATTGTTGATAATGGTCTACATGGTCGAAGCGTCCATTATTAAATAGACACGTCTTTTAGATCAATCGTTTTCGCTTTAACCTTGGTTCTTTTACTAACAGAGTTATAGGGTCAAATGGACAAAACTGGATTCCAACTCGGCAACCGTGCTTACCATTATAAAGAGTTATCCGTGTGTAGCATTTGTACGCGTATAACAAATACAAATAACAAAGGGTATCATGTATATACGCGTACAACAAATAGGAACGACAACGGGTGTCATGTGTATACGCGTATAACAAACAGGAACAACAACGTGTGTCATGTGTATACGCGTACAACAAATAGGAACAACAACGGGTGTCATGTGTATACGTGTACAACAAACAGGAACAACAACGGGTGTCATGTTTATACGCGTACAACAAACAGGAACAACAACGGGTGTCATGTGTATACGCGTATAACAAACAGGAGCAACAACGGGTGTCATGTGTATACGCGTACAACAAACAGGAACAACAACGGGTGTCATGTGTATACGCGTATAACAAACAGGAGCAACAAGAACTACAACGGCTGTCATGTAAGAGCTCTCAGTGAGTCAGTCACAAGTGGTTTTCGCCTAAGTCAAAAGCAAGCTTGCCAGCTGGTGCTAGTGAGGAGCTTTTTATTCAAGCACGGTGGTTATGACCCTAGGCACAATAGCCCGCCTCTGCTGCTTCCATTGGAGGCCTCAGAGGCCCGCCCTCTTTGGCAGATAGAACCTTCGTCTGAATAGAAGGCATTCTCATACACGAGCTGTTTCAAGCCCTTCGCTGAACGCCTAAGACTTTCTTTGCGCCGAGATTCATGCGGTGACTTTCGATTATATTTACTGCATTGGCTACCATCCGGCGACCAGTGTCTGGAAAGGGGGAGTGGTACTATGTGCGCATGTAATAATGTTGCCAGCCCTGGTTATGTGGCTTATGAGGTAATTGGCACAGATATGATATGGTTGCCAGCCCTGGCTATGGGACATATAAGGAAATTGGCACAGATATGATAAGGTTGCCAGCCCTGGCTATGTGGCTTATGAGGTAATTGGTACAGATATGATAAGGTTGCCAGCCCTGGCTATGGGGCTTATGAGGTAATTGGCACAGATATGAAATGGTTGCCAGCCCTGGCTATGGGACATATAAGGAAATTGGCACAGATATGATAAGGTTGCCAGCCCTGGCTATGGGGCTTATGAGGTAATTGGTACAGATATGATAAGGTTGCCAGCCCTGGCTATGGGGCTTCTGAGGTAATTGGCACAGATATAATAAGGTTGCCAGCCCTGGCTTTGGGGCTTGTGAGGTAATTGGCACAGATATGATAAGGTTGCCAGCCCTGGCTATGGGGCTTATGAGGAAATTGGCACAGATATGATAAGGTTGCCAGCCCTGGCTATGGGGCTTATGAGGTAATTGGCACAGATATGATAAGGTTGCCAGCCCTGGCTATGGGGCTTATGAGGTAATTGGCACAGATATGATAAGGTTGCCAGCCCTGGCTATGTGGCTTATGAGGTAATTGGCACAGATATGATAATGTTTCCAACCCCGACTGTGAGGTTGATGTGTTGATAGGTTCAAATATGATACTGTTGCCAGTCCTAGCTACGTATGTGGCTTATGAGGTAACTGGCACAAACACGGTTACGTTGCCAGCTCTAGTTAGGTGACACAAACGTTCTGGCACAATCGTAAGAGCGTAATAATGTTTGGTACTCGACTCATAAAACATTACACTTTCCATCTAGCATGTGCAACACCACTTAACACAGAAATACAGTACATCAAGATACTAAAATAAAGACCAATGCAATGTTACTAACGATGTTTCTTTCATAGTGTATTTTGTGCCCCTCTAGAACAACAAAAAAGAAAAATAAACCTAGAATTTACGGTTTCTGTTCTTAACTTGAAAGCATTAACTTTAGAAATCCAAACTTCAACGCTGTTTTTTTTTTTATGCTTGAGTTAAATAGTGTAGCGCATGGTGGCTACGCATGAGACTCGGTGGCATTTTAATATTCGTATATTATTTTATTTGCATCATTTCTAAAAAAAATGGCTCTAGCTAAAGCCGAGAATTGGTCCCGATGGTAAACGAGGGAAAAGTCACGATGGAAATATTTCTCCCCATTTTTGACAGTGTATTTGATTCATTAGTATATAATACCTTGCCGTGGGTACTTAGAAAGTTCTTCAGACGAGGTCCAGGAGACGCTACGCACGCAAACCCTGCGGCACAGAAGTGATGCAGCATACAGTGTGTCCCAGAAAACCTTTCCTCGTGCTTTTACACTTAACTGACATCTATTTCCTAACTTCTTGAATCAGTTCTTACAAAGAAAGTGAATTGACAGAAGAATCTTTATAAAGCACCCTCTTCGTACACCAATCATCATATATGCAGTATTTCGTTAGAGCAATCATTGCCCTTGCGGTGTTTCAAAATATTGACAAGTTATAATGGGAGAGATACTTCATTTTAAATGAGATGCTAAGCAATATCACATAAATGCCTTAGTACGTTCGTTACAATGCATTTGCTTAGTAGTTACTGGTGTATGTTAACAATGCATCTTTACATTTAAACGACTATCATTGAGTGCTTTATGTGGCCATGTCTACAGTTTTGCTTAAATTGGCGGAAAACTATAAAAAAAACGTTTCTTTGAATAAATTTGAAGTTTAGAAGTTCGAAATACAATGGAGGCGTGTAAGATAAAAGGAGAGCCGTAACCGTTATGAATAGTAGGGTCGTCAGGAAGCGTGTATGTTTCAGACCGTCGTAACACGTGCGTGTGTACTCCAGTCGGTCTGTGTGTCCATAAAGTGTATCTAAGAGCGCGTGTGCGCCGCTGCTCACCGGATCAATACCCTCACGCCCTCATTATTCTTACAATCGAGCACTGAATTATTCGAAGGTAGGCAAATATTTACGCATTTATTATCGAGACGCGTGGCCTCTCTGCCGTCGCGGGACAGGTAATATTCCACAGGTAATACGTGCACTGTAGCCGCCACAGCCGCCACCATCGAGGTGATGATTGCAGGTGCTGGAGCCACAGCTGTATTGAACGTATGACGGAGCTACACTAGGCAATCGCATGCTCAACTTACAAGCTGACGGTGAACTCGCACGTCGTTCAATTTATGAACATTCCAAAAGTATCTTGCCTGTCACTGTGCAATCGTGATGACGTGCCAGTTGAATGTCCGCTCGTAAGTTGAGCGTACGATTGTGGAATGTGTTCCGGTATTACGCTCGCCAAACTGATGTGTAGAAACATATTTGTCGTCGAACATATCGACGGTTGTTCATATTTAAGGCTGCGATTATTCTAATTCCTATGAGTACTTAAGGTACTACATACTGTCAGTAGTGCACATGTTATACTAGTTCATACGAACGCGGACATTAGTATATCGGGGCAGCAGGTCATTATCAATGCACGTTTCATTAAAACGACGATAACTCCGGAGTACATACGAGTATTTATAACAGTGAACAAAAGTATACACTTACAAAAGTACAATTGATACTGTAGTCAATGTTTTTAGAGTTATTTTTATAGGTTACCAAGGTTTATGCTACTCGGTGTAGCATATCTTTGTTGGGCTTAATAATTCCTGACAAATAGAAACCGAAGTGTAAACGCCATGTAACAAAATATCCACAGGAAACCGGTACTCAGCAGAGTCTCAATGCTTAGCCAAATACTCTCTCGCACTCTCATCATGATCCATTACATGGGACACGAATGCAAATTTGCGGTTCTTTCTATATTTGCTGTCGATGCACGAATATTAGCCATGGCACTGTCAGTTGCCAGCGTACGCCCTACCTAGTTAGGTTCATCAAGTATTTTTCAGAGGTCTTCAAGTTACAAAAGAACCTTCAATGAGTCAAAATTTCAACTGCTGCGATACGGGAAGCTCTTTATTATTGATCATCCTACTCGACGGTTGATGGGAGCAACGTCGAAGAAAAGAAAATTTTGACAGAGTTTGGCGTGAGAATACAAAACAATGCCACATATTATGTAGGCTATATAAAGCTAATATCTGCTTCGAGCTTCTTCTTCATGACAGGCAGACACAGGGCTCACTTTATGAAAATAGTTAGTACTTCCCAGGTTGTAGTGCTACCAAACTCTTTGAGCGCCAAGCAAACGAAAACATCTAAGACACCTTGAGGCTATCCAGTGACGAACTACTGTCAATAATTAAATGCGTAAATTTCAAAAAGTTGCTGAACTGATGCTTAGTGCTAGTGCCAGCTTTGAACCGTTACGTGCTGAGGAGAAAACTCACTTCTGGCTTTCCCGCAGGTCACGGAGTACTGCAACGTCGCTTCCGCACACGGCGGGTGGCGTACATAATACCACCTGAACCTTGTCCGAAGAATTTATAAGCAATCGATGTACAGTAAGGAAGAGTAGTGAAAAAATTAAAACAATAAAATACAAAGCAGGAAAGACCATAAAAAAACAGAGAAGACGCAGTCACAACAGCGGGTGTTAGCAGCAGCAAAATTACAGCTACTTAACGCACAATCGTTAACTGCCATTCCGAGACAGGTGATGAGCAATCGTTTACTTGTGACCACGGATATCATTCATGATATTTGTTCCTTGAACATTCAAAAGCACAGGAAATATTACAAGGCACTTCTATCATTTTTCTTTGCATTTCATTAAGTTTGTCGAAGGACATATATTTAAGCTAGAATAAATATGTTCTACAATCATATTCTTTTTATGATCGTGCACCATGCGTGACGCAAAACGCAGTGAAAGTGTTAAAGTGTCTTAGGTCGATTACCTAGCGTTCTATGAGTGCTACTTCATGGGTTCAATTACTTCAGCTTGGCTATAACGAGACGCTTCTCCATGCACGGCAGTAACGGGCTAGAGCATCGCAATTTCGTCCAGTACAAAAATACTCTGCAAGCAGCAAAGCGCAAAAAAGAAAAAAACGGACGAACTGACGACTACAACGGTGGCCCGTACAGGCGTCTGGGCAGCGCCTGGCACTGTGACGGCAGGCGCAGCGTCGCCAAACAGGCGTCCAGACCGACCCAGGCGAGGTCGATTTGACAGGCCCCCGTCTTAATCGATCACATGTGTAGCTTAGGCCCGCCGCGGTGTAACACAGAAGTTCTACACAAGAACTCGCTTACTTGCCAGTTATGCTGACAGAATATGTCTATTTTCCTCCTACATTAAAACAGAAATTCAACCACGTGGACTTTTACACTCATTCGATGAACCCGTTTACCATTTAAAGGGGTAAAAAATGAAATACAGGTTTGATAACACATTTTGTTCTGCCAGCTATGCGCACAGAATTTCTTGTTATCTAAAATTGAGAATGAAATTTTTTCATGTTGATTTTTGCACTTATTCGCTGAAGCTTTTCATTATTTGAAAAAGTGAGAGATAGGATGCAATTTCCTGGAACAATGTTTCATCACAAGAACACATTTTCTTGAAAGCTATGATAAAAGAATAAAATAATTTGTTAAAATGCAAAATATATTTTTCAATGCGCTGATTGCTTCACTCATTGGCTGAACATTTTTCATTGTTTGAAGGTGCTAAAAGTAGCATTTAAAAAGAAAAGATATGCATATTTCTTTGTGCCACATCTTCCATCCTGCACATATTCCCCAGCGAACATAAGTAGCACATAAGTAAGTACACATAAGTAACTAGCAGCACAAGTAAAATTTCTCCTTATCAACCTTATCAAACTTCTACTGTCTAATGGTTACTGTCGTATATACTTTCAGATGGGCGCATTCTCTATTGAGAGCTTGTTTTAATCTGTATTTTTCTGTATGATGAAAGAGAATAAATAAAGGTGTGAGGTGTACTTATGTAAATCTCGTATTGTCGTTAGGCTGATAGCGGAAATTATTTTAAAAATTTACAAGCTGCGAGAGTATTGACGACTGAAGTGCAAATACGCTATGTTTTCTGTTCATTAAATACAAGATTTGATGCATATTAATACACTGTATTAAAAAAAAATCACTTCGCTAAGCGTCACTATTTTCATGTCCAAAGGCTCTCAGGGTTTGCTTTCGGACAGTGCCATTCCTACGAAATTGATGATTTCATGAGTGAAGGATTGACTCGGGCGGTAAACCAAAGGAAAGCAGGTGCTAGTGTGTCATAAACTCGTCAGGGCGAGGGCTTGTTGCCAATGAGTGAAAGATTTTACTCAGCTGCCTAACGATGAAATTAAAACAAACAAACCGTTTTTCTTCTTGAGTGAGCACTTAGAACAAACGTTGAGCCTCAAGCAAGCCAGGGGACCGGCTGGCTTGCAATAGAACAATAAGAAACCAAGCCAGACCAGCATCTGGGGGGGGGGGGCAGCGGCAGCTGAAGCTAACGTGAAGTCTACTTTAACGGGGCGGAGCCACTCGTCCTGAAATATACCATCTTTAATCTGTGTCAGAAATAACAGCGCTGTCTCTCTGTCTGTTATGTCCTTCACACCTTCAGATGACATGAAGAACTCAGAGGTGTGAAATAATCACAATTCTGCATAGAAATCGAGAGTAAAACACATTAGAATAAAAATTTTTCCTACTTTTGGCTATCTATCTATCTAGGGTACGACAATTGTTTCCAAACTTTTCTTCAACGTAATATTAATATGAGTTTAAATCAAGAAGTTGTTAACATCAAGAAGTTGTTTATAGCAATATATTTCTTATTTTTATTTCCAAACAGTTTATTGCAATGTGATTTGTTTTTATTTTTGAGAAAATGAGTGAAGCCTGTACTGGGTTACAAAAATTGTAACCCAATACAGGCTTCAGTATTTTTTTATTATTCACGCGAGCGTTAAAGCTCACAATTATTAAGCAGCTATATGTGGCGAGCTCCACTCCTCACGACACTCGGAACAGATTCGGTGAACAAAGATCGTCACAGAAGTAGATTCTCGTCAAGATGGAACAAATCCAAGGCCTGAGAAATATCCAATACAACTATTGTCAAACGTAACCTCAAGCTTTCTCCCTTTAAATGGAAGAAGCATAAATAACTCAACTCCAGGAAGAGAAGTGTGCCCACAGAATTCAGTTTCTGAAATTCCTGAAGAATGGAGGACAAGAAGCAATGTTGTCTTTTCCGCTAAAGCGCTGTTCACACTGGAAGCAGAATAATTGAATCATCAGAATGGTAATGAGTTGGGAAAACAACTGTAATGCGTCTCATAAGACACCAGAAATGTTCATGGTCGTCATGGGCGACTGTCATGGTATGGGCGACTGTCATGGTATGGGCGACTGTCATCGTATGGGCGACTGTCGGTAAAATATATAAACCTCTTCTCGTTTTCATCAAAGAGCAAGATGAATTCACTTCAGATTTATGTACTGACGAAATTTGCGTCCCTGCTCTTCGTGAAATAAAAAAAAAAAAAAAAACACTTCAAGCACAATCTTTTCATCCATCTCAGAGCTGTGCGCTTTCGAACATAACCATATATATATAGAAGCTAAGGATTTGCTTCAGTCGATCTTTCTCAAGTTTTTATGCAAGGAAGCGTGGCCTCCGTCATTTCCCGACTTGATTCGGCTAGACTTCGGTTTTTGAAACATGTCTCTACATCACCTGCATATGTAAAAGCTCACTTACAAAATTAGACTGTATATCTGGTATAACAGAATTTTCATATTAGTGGTCTTTGTTTACATTATTAAGAGGGGAGAACATACAAACATTTACTTGTAGCAATAATTTTATTTATTTAAGCATTATAAATGACAAACACATTCTAGAGAAATTCATGCTAATTTACAGTTCAACAAGATGGAGGCAAATGAGGCACAGGTGTATGCATCAAGCAGTGACGGGAGCTAGAGTGCTGTGCTCGCATACTTTAGTTCCAAAGTTCACCTCTCCTTCAGCCTGGTCAATTCTCGTTATAGCTCGGAGGGATACGGTGTCAACTTTCATGGCAGTCTCGCTGCATTCACAAGTACCGATCCTAAGCAGAAATGAGGACAGGTCAGAGAGGGAGGGGGTCGCAGCGGTCACAAGAGTCTTCCATGGCGGACACCATAGCTCTGGACAATACGTGATCGACTGCTGCCGTACGTTTCTATGGGGCGTATCAACATTTCTCAGCAGAACGAACCAGTCCGCCTAGAGTTTCGAGTTCGGGGTGGGAGGTCAAGTTGAGTTCACCTTCGTTTTCTCTGCCTGAATCGATTTCGAACATTTAATTCTTCTCAGCTATACGCCATTTCTGCTTTTTATTGTTCATACTAGTGGCCCGTGCCGTCATTATAAATGACGGCAAAAAATTAACACTTCACCAAAACCCCCGCCGTCTTTTGGGCTTCCTCCTTTTTCTCCTATCTAATACTGAAGAAAAAGATTCCAAGGTACCCAACTTTTTTTTTTCGCCGAAGAAAAAGATTCCACGGTACCCCACTTTTATTTTACATTTTGAAATCTGAATTTTCTCCTATCTTATTCCCATAGAGCGTGACAGGAAAGATGTAAATATATAAATAAATAAATAAATAAATAAAAACACGACGTGAATCATTGTATAGTACTGATATTTTATGAACAACATCGAATATTTACTGCACTTGCATATTTGTTTTTATTTTTCAAGTCGTACTCATCAATTATCATCACAGTATTATTTTATAAGCAGTATTCACCATAATTGCATGAATCTCTGAAGAATTTTTCAGAATTTGAGTCATATTCGTACTATTTTTAATAAACTTTAGGCTTTATTGCCATTTTCATAATAATGTTATTTAAACGTAAATTATACATTCTTTGGAACAATATTTAATGGGGGCGCATTGAATTTCGAAGCCTCTCCAATTTCTAAGCAATATTTACGCAATTTTCACAAGCACCGAGATTCTACAAGTTTTAATCATGAATCGTTCCGTGTTCACAAATAACATTCAATCCACTCTTATTTGCATTTTTTCAAATTGGTCGAGTTTTAAGCATTTTCCTCGACAGAAAAATAAATCCTTGGCTCTCCGTTAGAAAAATTCTGTGCAGCATAAACCCGAAATTTCTCCGGCTCAGGAATTTTCTTCAAAGCCCCGACGCCGGCAGCTTAGCTGCATAGGATCAAAAACCGTCAAGCTGCCTAGGGCTGTGTCGGGGGGGGGGGGCTGTTGTCATCGAACATCTGCCTGAGTGCCTTGTTGCTCTTGAGGTTTTTCTTTTAAATTATTCCGGGATGTACGTTGGGTATGGCATGGTGTCCTATACCGCGAGCAGCGCATCAAAGTAAAAACAAATTGTTTCAATTAATCCTTTAAGCATTTTCCCTGCTGCGCCATTTATTTTTTTAAGAATTGTTTCATAGGTATAGAGTTCGGCCAGATATCCAACAACGTGGCAAGCGCATCAAATTAAAAACAAATTGTTTCAATTAAGCTTTTGAATATATTACCTGCGGCCTCAACTTCTTCCGCAGAATTATATCATACATAGAGTTTGGCATGATAGTCAGCGAGATGAAAGTCTTATCAAAGTAAAAACAGTTTATTTTAATGAACCACACAACATCATCGCTATTCTCGTGGGTTTTCCACATGGATTTTTACGGTAAATGGATTGGCTTTGACATGATCAGTAACAAACTTGTAGAAAAGAATAATAGCAATTAGTGAATCTACTACAGTCATTCAGCCTCAAAACGGAAACTACGTCTTAAGAGTTTACTACATAAAATTATTTTACTGACATTTTAATTGCAACTAGGGTAATTGTTCTCAGATTCAACATTACAAGGATCTTTTATGTGCAGCATTTAAAAAAATTTTAATGCACCACCTTTTTTTCCTTTCTTGTATCATCATACTTCACTGGTCATACTTCACTGGTCATACTTCACTGGTCATATTTCACTGGTCATACTTCACTGGTCATACTCCACTGGTCATACTCCACTGGTCAT
>LQNS02278172.1:12857-25272 GCA_001587735.2 Parhyale hawaiensis | reverse complement strand
ATACTTCACTGGTCACACTCCACTGGTCATACTTCACTGGTCACACTTCACTGGTCACACTTCACTGGTCATACTCCACTGGTCATACTTCACTGGTCATACTTCACTGGTCATACTCCACTGGTCATACTTCACTGGTCATACTTCACTGGTCATACTTCACTGGTCATACTCCACTGGTCATACTTCACTGGTCATACTCCACTGGTCATACTCCACTGGTCATACTCCACTGGTCATACTCCACTGGTCATACTTCACTGGTCATACTCCACTGGTCATACTCCACTGGTCATACTTCACTGGTCATACTCCACTGGTCATACTTCACTGTGATAAATTCTCTCGCATCCCATAACTTTACGTAGCTTGTGCAGGGACTTTTAATGAGAACGAACAAGAACACAATATAAACAATTGCTATTATTAAAGTTATCGCATAATTGATGAAGTAGTACAACTACATATACTTCGTAGGAAATAATTATGCTAATACGTTACTTTCAATCTCTCTCGATAAGTTTGTCAAAACTTCGAGCTTTGTTACCTTTTTATGACTATGCTTTAAACAAAACTTAATCTAACATACAAATTTATTGTAAAGGGGTTGCAGTAGGCGTAGCATTGCTTGAAAAGGAAAAAATAACTAATATTCAACGAAATAGTGGTAATATCAAGAAAACAGTGAATTAATTGCAGAGACTTGCTGGCATTTCACAGAACAGAACAGTCTTTATTTAGGCCTGAACCCGTGAAACGGCCAAAAAAAACGTGAAATAATAAATATATTTTAAACAATTTACTATAGAAGCGGCATAATTTTTTTGGTTGTCAAATATTTGTCTGTATATATATATATATGTCAGATTAGATTGCGGATTAAGCTTAGTGAAATATCCAGGTTAATTTTCTCCTCATTGTAAATCTTGCAGGAAAAATAAATAAAGAAGAATACAATAGGCAGTGATAAAATGATGCCGTGGCATCAAACGCTCCAAAGTTTTTCAATGCACATCCCAATTATGTGGTGCAGCGGCCAGTTATCACAAGCGTTCGGTTGCTGTTACAGTCAATTGGTGAGCACGTCACTTAATCACAAGCGTTCGGTTCCTGTTACAGTCAATTGGTGAGCACGTCACTTAATCACACGCACAGTCACTCTTACAATTGCAGAGCAGGTGCAGCCCAACATGCGGCAACGCTGCGCAGTCAATCACGACGTCGTTCAATCAATCAAACAGTCTCATCAAGTTCATAATTACAGCCTCAGTGCGCCGATACATGTATTGTGTTATGAGGTGCTGGCCGCCGTGCGGGCCCGACGGTGGTAAATATTGGTGGTGCAGACCCGATGGTGCCACCGTCTCTGCTGGGCGACCTGTTCTTTTATGAAGTAGTCTGCCTTTTTCATAGGAATTCACTACTTGAAATGTTTTACATAGACCACGCCGTGAGGGTAAAGGTTAGCGGCATTATCATAATATTGAGGGATGATCTTAATAATAACAATGGGGAATTTGCGTGTACTAGCTGCACCTGCGAAACTTTCACGGTTTGGTATGGCAATAGCGCTATTACGATGCAACACTTAGACGCTAGATTTGGGATATTTTAAGACCCGCCTTCTTCTTGATAATTCCCTAACTCGGGTCCAACCGGACCGACGGTAATCCCACGACAGCAAGCAACAATACCCGGAGGATCCAACAGTTTGGCACGGAAGAGCTCAGGCGCATAGCATTAAAATGGCTTTACTAGCAGTCGTTTGTACCAAACTGCTGACGTCTGCATCACAGATGCGTTAATGACACACAAACACTGCGGCTACTTAAGTTAGTATGTAGGTGCATATCGAGGGCTTAGAGCCAGAAGTGGCTATGTCCATTTTTGGTAAAGTCGGGTTCCCCTCACCAAAAGGGTGCCCGTGAGGCATATTTATAGTGTCACGGGTGTCTATGCCATATCTCTTCATTAAGAAGAAATTTGACATGAAAATATATGGCATAGACACCCGTGACACTAAAAATATGCCTCTCGGGCGCCCACTTTGTGAATGGAACCCGATTTCGCCAAAAATGGACATAGCCACTTCTGACTCTAAGCCCACGATATGTAGGTAGGTAGATAGGTAAGAAGAAACAAATGTATTAACAAACAGACTGAGCGGCATTTGTGAAACTCCCCTTGGACACGGCTCCGGCGCAAAGAGCATGAATATTGTTTGCAAGACTGACAGCGCAGCTTTGACCGGTGTGAAGCAGCTTAATCAAGGAGGTTTAATAGTAGGAGGAAACACAGCCTCAGTTCTTCGTACTGGCCAGGGACTTTTTATTTTTCGATGACTGCTCATTTCCTACCAATCACAGGCGCCCAGTCATCCCTTCACACCAATCACAGGCTCCCAGTCATTCGTGTGGCCAATCAGTGCGTCAGCCTAGCTGAAAGTTTCAGTTTCAAAGCTCCGTAGCCGTTGCTACCTCCTTATATTATACCTCCTTGAGCTTTACACTGACACCCCCTGGTAGACGCATAAACACAAACGGAAATCCTATAACGTTTATGCGAGAAAATTAGCGAAAACTATGATGTCCTGATTGATCATTTGTATTAGATTAAGTCGTCTGTATCACTGATGGCTTATGTTTCTTCCATCTAAGTCTGAAAGTCATGCCGCAACCAGCAGAATTATTACATGACTAGTGGAGACGTGTGGAAATGCTGCTCAATAAAACATTAAAATCTCAGTTCCGAGCAACCAAAACCAGAGCAAAAGTTAGTTGATTTATTGCACATATATATAACAAAATGAGATGCTACGATATTTCAATGTAGTTTCTGGACTATATACTCGAAAGTCGAAATACTGCATTTTCGGAAGCCAGCTTCGCTTTGAAAAGGATTCTGTGGTATTTGATACGAGCTTACATGAATGGAGAAGAGAGAGGCCAGGATGGACACTTTTCCGTTGACTGTCGGAACGTTGTTCCTTTCAATGATTATCTACTGAAAGTTATGCTTTTCAATGCTTACAAATCTTCTTTTCAGGGTGGTAGATGGAAGGCTGTAGCTTTGATAGAGTTTTTGCTTCTATAGTGCGTGTGCTTTTAGCTGAACTTCTTCGTAGCAGTGGAAGCTGCACGCTGAGCAGTGGACCATGCATTTTCAATTCTTATTGCAGCCAAATTTCGATCCTGATGGTTCGAGTAACTGCTGGTATCCAAGATACGGTAATCACTGAGCATTTCCGGTCAATTCTGTTGAATGAACTAGATTTTTTTTTTGTGCTGCTTGACTTTCAAGCATTTCAAATCTGATATGTTGGCTTTTGCTTACACGAGAGAAGTTGTGCTACCTTCAGCATATGAGGGCACAACATTCGTTACTTTAATGGAAGATTAAGAAAAGCCTGCAAGTATGAGGCATAATTTTTGCAGTAAGGCCCGTACCGCAAGCAAGAACAATAAAAAGCTCCGATAACGAAATTTTGCCGTCATTTCTGACGGCTGGGTGCTATAGTATACAATAGATAGATGATCTTAGGACTATATAATATCCTGTCCCAGGTGTAGTCAAGATACACAGTAGTATAAGTTTCTTATCCCACCAAAAATTGCATTGCATTACAGCTATGACCTCAACAGTTACATTCTTACTCGTACAAGCTTAGCCCGAGAAAGATTTTTAGGACAAAGATACAATTCCCAACGATCCTACTTCAGGAAAATCTCAAAATTGTAAATAAAGAAATTAACACCTGCAGGTCAGTTAGCTTTTTAGCTCTTTTGCTGATCCGAAAATATTTACATACCTTGAGGGTATGACAACGAAGGAAAAAGTTAGTCACCAGTGTGTATGCAAGGTAGTTATGAGCGGCAATGTAGTATGAGTGATATATAATTACATCATTGGGTAAAGCGATCGCAACTAAACGAAACAATGAAACTAGAACGCCTCGTGACGTGAGACCATCACCCGCGAGGAGGAATAAAAGTTAAAAGTGCTGAGTCAGCAGTTTTGGCATTTTTCACATCTATGTCAACCCATCTGATTGCCAGCGAGATATTGTAATGATAGCTCACTTCCTTTTGGCTGTTTTTGGGTGGAAAGACGCGCCAATATAAATATGTACTACATAGACCACTCTGAAAGCGGATACCTCCGCCAAGCAAGACAGCGGCAACGAAAAATTCAAATTGGTTCTGAAACCTTGATTTCCTCTGCATAAACACCTAAATCTAATCATTTGTGCATTCTGACAGTCTGAACAATTCCAAAACTTTTTTGAAGGTTCGTTCATAATTTTTTGAGTTATGCTGACAACAAACATTCTGACAAACACACAAACAAACCGATCATCACCAAAATTTACATAATCATTTATGTCTTTTAACATTAATAAACACTCCTGCAGACTTCATAAAGATCCGTACATAACTTTTTGAGTTATTGTGTTAACAAGCATAAAAATAAACACAGCCACAAACAAACGAACGAACAAGCAGATCATCAGAAAAATTTTTTCATTTACTCTTCCTGATATACCTAACAACTCATGTAAATTTCGTAAAAATCCATCCATAACTTTTTCAGTTATGGCATTAAGAAAAATGAGGCAGACAAACAAGCAAGCAAACAGCTGGACGGATCTTCGCAAAATTTAATCATCTGTTCCTCTTGACATACTTAACAATCCCTGCAAATTTAGTTGGAATCCGTTCATAACTTTTTGATGTATCTTGGACAGACAATAACAGACAGACAAACTGGACGAAAACATAACCTCCTTGGCGGAAGTAATAAACAGATAGAACGAAATCTCATTACATCTCTCTCTTCGTTGGCGGGTGATAAACAGTAAGAATTTAGATTAGAGTCACAACTTTCTCTAGAAAGTGAAGGTATTTAGGCCAATCCATAAGACTGTACCATAACCTATAAATTGTTGCATTATTAAATTCACCATACACCATAGAAACGTCAAACATCAAATGTTTCAAAATGAAAAGAAAAATATAGCGTGCTCGCGGAACCCCACAGCTCGAAGCGTAGTTCAACCCTGACAACAAGAGTCTGGGAGGCACTGAACTGAGGGGTATATTTCTGCAGGGTGCGGGCGCGCTAGTAAAGCCCGACATTGTTGTCTATATAGAACCACTTCCACATCGCTAGAAAGGGCTTAAAAAATAAAATAAATAGCGTTCATTTCTTAACTCGTGAGGATAAATAGAGTTCTAATTACCTCCACCAAAAAGGTTATGTTTTAGTCGAGTTTGTATGTCTATCTTTCTCTGCGTCTGTCAGTTACAAAAATAACACAAAAATTTATGGACGAAACCTTACGAAATTTACAGGGATCGTTAGTATTAACTGGAGGAACAGATGATTAACTTTTGGAACATATCCGTTCAACCTTGGGTTTGTTTGTTTGTCTTCCACTTTTTCTTGGTAACATAGCTCAAAAAGTTATGAACAGATCTTCTTAAAATTTGCACGAAGTGTTCCGCAAGTCACCAAGAGCAAATAACCAAATGTTTATGAAGATCTGGTTGTCCGTTTGTCTCCATGTTTGATTTTATTTTTGTCAGCAGTATAACCCAAAAAGTTATAAACAGATTCTTATGAGATTTTCAGGAATTATATGAAATGTAAAAAGACATAAATGACCAAATTTTGGAGGTGATTCACACGAAATCCTGATCTTAGGACCAATTTGATTTCTTTTTATTAACGTAGCTTTGCTTGGCGGAGGTATGCACTTTCAGAGTGCCTCTCTCGTTGCAATTATGATCAATCTTATATTCAGTTTATCAGCACTTGACCTTTTATCGGTTGGCTAAAAATGGTTTTCATAGAAACAGCATTATAGAAATGTCCATAAATGGTCACTTGCCCATTAGGAGGATTGCTGTTAGTACAAACTAGCAAATGACAGCAAAACTACACGGCACGCAGAGATGAGCCAGAGCAGCTTTTGCTGAGTGCTGTGCTGCAGCAGTGCTGAGGAGGGCCTGTACTTAAGAAAGAAGGAGAGCATCGCTGTGGGCCGAGAGCTGCCCCAGGTGGCTACGGCACTAATTGGTCTGAGATGACAATGCGCTATAGAGCTGCCTGGTCTGCTGCAGTCCTTTGCTCTGCCGGCCACTGATGGGGTCTGCTGCAGTCCTTTGCTCTGCCGGTCACTGATGGGGTCTACTGCAGTCCTTTGCTCTGCCGGCCATTGATGGGGTCTGCTGCAGTCCTTTGCTCTGCCGGCCACTGATGGAGTCTGCTGCAGTCCGTTGCTCTGCCGGCCACTGATGGGGTCTGCTGCAGTCCTTTGCTCTGCCGGCCACTTATGGTCTGCTGCAGACCCGCGCTCAACTAACACCTCATCCTCTGCGCCCTCATGTGTGTGTGCCATCACTCTGTCAGCACGTAACACTTTATGTTGACTGCGAGCCAGTTATGTATCCGTGTGTGTAGGTGTGTATATAGGTGTATAGGTGTGTGTATATAGGTATATAGGTGTGGGTAGGTGTGTGGGCGTGTGTGTGTGGGTCTGTGCTACATCTTATCAGACCCGTTACGGCAATGAGTGGCATGGCAGCTGCCACTGTGGTGGCCTTAGTATCGTACCGATAATCGACCAAGAAATCCATCATCGACCCTCAGTGGCATGGGTGGTCAAAACACGCCTCGCTGCTGGGTCTCTGTGTAGCACTCTTATCTGTGCCATTTGTTTTTACCATCAATAACTCCTTCAATCACTTCCCCGTTTGGGATACTGCAGTACTAATTGAATAGCATTGATAAGAGTAAACTCTCAAGTGACCAAAAAAAAAACCTTGCCTCGCGTCATAATCCAGCAGGCTCCCCAACCCAAAATAAATTGACTCATGCGATTGACTGTGTTTTGTTAAGAAAAAGTAAGAATTCTATTCTCTGTAATAGTGATAGACAATAACTTCACCTCTGTATCTAGGGATTTATCTTTATGAACGGACGGTTCATGCTTCCGGGTGGTTCGCTGCATCTGGCAGCACTTCCTCGTTGTAAACTTCTCTCTGAAATTAAGTAGAGTTTTTCTGACCTTACGACTGCCACATTTGTAGGTGATCGAATGAGGCTAGCAATATTGCTCGTAGAAATTCATTATTAATTTTAGTTGTTGTTGTTATTCTAACCATGTTGTCATTATCATCATTATTATTATTATTATTATTAGTAGTAGTAGTAGTAGTTGATAATAGTGAATGTAGAAGGAGTGGCGGTGGCAATTAAAGTTTTCTTGAATCCCACGAATGACGGCTAAGACCGGAGTTTTATTGTCGCTAGTAATTTTCAAGTTATTACATGGTCAACTTTGTGAATGTAATATATATATATTTAATTATCATCTAATTCCAAAACTTTCACATTCCACTAAACGCCCTACTAATGTTGTATATTGGTGTGTCACGGCTGCGTCATTGCATTGTTGAAAAATTTACATATGTGAAAGTCTTACTGTCAGTGTTGACGACACTAAACAACTTGGCATACGCTATTAGGCCTGCAGAGAGAATCCCGCGAACTATTTCGTGATCCTAGCGGGAATGCCTCTACAGTAAGTTTCGGCAACACTGAGTAGGGTCTCCTACAAAATTAATCGCAATCGATAGCGGTTTTATTTGAGCCTGAATTATTGCTGCTGCCAGCTTGCCTTGCTAATAAAAACCCTCGCTTTGCAGCTTTCGCTTTCCGTGATTCTGCGCCGTCAAGTGAATAGGGGAATTTAATTGGCACCACACCAGTGCATCGATCTGAGGATGTTTCTTTGTTCGCTGAGGTGTAGAACACGTCCAGGGTACAGCCATGGAAGGCCTATGCGTATCTGTACTGGAATAATGCGTGCTTACGAGTACATTTACGCAAGTGAGTGCATCAATGTGCTTGCTGCAGTAAGTGCTCTGAGACACGCTATATCTGGGCATGAAATCCCAGTGAAGTATGCGTGCCTAACGGAAATGGTGTTATTGTTTGATGCACGGAGTTGCTGTTGTTTGCAACGAGTACATTGTGTTTGATTGACGGAATTATTGCTGTTTGCCTAGGGTAAAACCTCCATTATTTAGTGTGGGGAATAGGGGATATTAATTTTTGTCAGTAAAAACGTGGTGGTAATGGTTGTTGTACAAAATTGTTATTGTTTGCCGGGGAAAAATGTCATAAAATCTTTGTGAGCGGAATTTGGAATATTTGTCAGAGAAAAAGAGTAGGAGTGTTTACTGCGCCGAGGTAGTACTGTTTGCTAAATGGAAGTGGTGTTGCCTGATGATGAAATTAGTGCTGTTTGCCACCCGAAATTAATATTGATGGTCAACGTACGAAATTAAAACTAAATTTTGGTCACAGCTTACTAATAACATTGAGTGAGTTGCTCGTAATTCCGAATATTCTTAAGAACTAACGAACGCGTAAAAACATTCAGTCTTAACCTAGAAAAAACTTCTTTTAAGACCGAAGGAAAATTTTGCCATCACTACAAGGTGAGAAATGAAAGAATTTGCACCCGAACAATGTCGAAGAGAACTCCAAACTTAGGCACATATCGAATTCAATAAAAAACTTTCCAGAGGGCCCCAGCTCCTGCTGAAATGTTTGATAAAACAAAAAAAGAACAGCAGACGGATGCCAAGCTTCTGATACTCGCAATGCGCATGGAAATCATTTAAATATTTCACTGCAATGGCAACTTTTTCAATGAAAACTTTCTCCGTGAATGAAAAAGAAAATATCGGCAGAAAGGGACATGGACAGGAACAATGATAAGAACAACGAATGTTTGCAGAATCATATTTTATTGGGTTGGAAACTAAGTTCTTGCCGCTTTTTATAGCATTTTAGAATGTATTGTATTTTCATTAATAGACCAACGTTTTTTTTTTTTTCAAAAATTATAAGTTGAAAAAATTTGCAGTCCTTTCTTTTAGTATGCTTAGCTGCAGAAATGAAATGTCACATAAAGAAAAAGACCATTTTCGACATTTGTTTCTTTTAACCAAGGTTCTAAGGCCATAAATGCTGGTACGATATTTGCACTGTATATGGAGAGGGTACATAGCTAAGGGAACCCCTCGTTATTGATGTGCCAAGTTCATAAATGGAAATTTTGTCCTCATACACTCACATCGTCCTGGTCGTCCAGTTGAGATCGATAAGAAAACATGTGAACCTGACATACCGTAATACATCAAATTGCAATGTAAAGGCCAACATAACGAAATTTAGAATGAACTCTTTGGTCATAATTGCTGCATATTATCAGTATCAGTGCCACATTAGACGGATAGCAAATACTCGTATTAACGTAATTTCCCATTACTATTTAAGGGCAAGTACTCTCCACCAATTACAATGGGATTATGTTGAAAATGGTCCTTGCTGTAGCGTGTAACATCCGTTGTCGTTTATTGTGTTTTGATTAATGTTAGCATACAAAAATATAATTTTAATGCTTAGTGATCGAAATACAAGAGTCATTCCAGTCAGTAGACCGGGAATCGACTTCTTAAGCCCAGTGACCCGATCAAATTTATTTCAGTTATTCACATCAGCGGATCGAGAAAACATTTTTCGAAGCTCACCGCTCCGATATCAAAAAGAAAGCTGAATTGTCCAATATATATATTTTTTTTGCTCAGGGTTCGTAAAAACCGAACGATAAGACCAACCTAAACGGCAGAGCAATTCAGGCGCACTTAGAGTGAACTGCAACAAGGCGGCATTAGCGCAGCTGCCCAAAAAAAAATTTCCACGTTTACATTGCTCTCTGCAACCATTGGCGAGTGAAGAGAAAACCTCTGGTCACCTTAAGTTTTGTTTTCAAAACTTGGAAATTTTTTTCCGAGAAGGCGCGCTACTTCCACTGACTTTTTAGACCGATACGAAGGCCATAGGAGCAAAGTTTTTTATCTTGAGACTCGGAAAATGTGTTTTCGAAGTAAGTTTCGAGGATTTCTTTGGATCAGTGAAGCAGTAAGCTATCGAAAGAAAAGTGTTTGAAGTAGAATGGCGGAATTCCAGCGGCATTTTGAAGCGTGACAGATCGAAGCGGTGGAGGGGGGGGGGGCTGTGTCGGATCATGCAATAAATATATGAATAAGTATATATAAATATATGAATAAGTATTCGACCTTGCAATAATTGATTGGTCTCACAATAAAAATATGACCAATAAATAACTGACCAATAAATATTTGGCCTCGCAATGAATAACTGGCTAATAAATTATTGACAATTAATAATTTAACCTCAAAAGAAATATATTTGACCTATAAATATTAGACCTCGCTATAACTTTCTGAAAATAAGTGCTTCATGCTTCTATTCTTCCACTACGAATGCTCCACTGCAGTAGCAATCGATGAACTTGCAGAAATTATTTCTTATTAAGAATAACTCAACAGGTCTTTTTTTATTTTCAAATGCAAACAAAAGTGAAGCTGGTGGATATAGAGCATAAAATGCTGACAAAATTTATTTTTTCAGAGATAGTAACAGTAAAACTGTTTGTTATTAAAAATTACGGCTGGTAACTAAAGATACCGTCAGTAGATTCAAAGTGTCTATGGGTTAAAAAACACATACCGAAGAACAAAGCGTGACTGATGAGAATTGAGCATATGTATCCTATGGCCACATGATTTTATACACCTGAAAAATACATATAAGTTTACTAAAAAAACCGAAATTATATTTATATATGAGCTACATGACTGACAGTTTTTTTTAATACACATATGACCGTGGAGAAGTGTCCTATCACAGATAGTGCTGTGCTGAAACAAAGTGGCGTAAAGTAATCAGGAATGCTAAGTAAAGTAAGATAAAACAGTTTACTAAATGCTCGAGGTATGTACGAAACTATATGAGACCCCCTCCTCCTATATGCAATGACCCGCCTGCAGTGCCTCGGAACGAAGCCTGCTGTCCCGCGTCCGTAACTCGACAATAACGGAGCACGTAGAAAAAGAGGGGTCAGTTTCGGTGGGTAGTCCATCCGCCTGAACACAATTGAAAAACTTTGCTCAGCCATAAATTGCTGCGAGACTAAAGGATGTGGCAGTGAGCAGGAGCATGGAGTGTTACAAAGTTAGACTCAATGTTGGTGCCTAATGCATAGCAACGAGTGCATAGTGAGACTTGTATAGGGGGAGGGGTATGCTAGATTTAGATTTATCACTCCCTTTGACTTCGTTCGGCCCCTTGACGCCCAAGGCCTGTAGTTTTAAAATAACAATGATTGTACGCAATAACTAACTGAATTACTGAAACGTCCACATGTTGGCATGGCACTGGCCATGGGGTTATTGTTTTGTTTGTTATTACTGAGCTTTTCCTCATCATTCGAGTAGATACAGCTTATATCCGCCTGTGTTGTGGATAGCTAGCATCGTATCAAGAATATCCATTCCTTCTATAATGTCTATTCGTCTCTGTGTTCGGAAATTCTCAAAATTGTTCATTTCGGAGCTAATATTCATCTCGAAAATTTAATTGAATTGAGTCATACATTTTCAGCTGCTGAGGATAGTCGAAGAGCTAAAACGTTCAGGAGAACAGCAGCCTTCTCCTTACTATGTATGCATGAACTGTGAACGATATTACAGCTAAACTAATTAAGAATTTGTATTAACGTTGGGGTTTCGGATACGCTGTAGCACTTGTGGGGTGCTTCGAAGTTATGACTAATTTATTTTGTGTGACTTGGAGACATTTCGCTCGTGTTGCACCTGTAAAGCTCAAGCCCATTGTTTTGCGATGGTAGACTTTATTTAAGTAAAACATAACCCCCTTTACTGGGTGGCGACTGTAACTCTGTAAGGGTCGAATTTAGACTCAAGTTTATTTCCATAGATGACCATTGCCATACATCAGATTATACGAAAAACAATAATAAATGGCGTAAACATCGTTGGGCACTTAATTGTTAAATCTCTTAGTCATTCGTTCATGCTTGAAAATCCCAACATAGCACATTTATCCACGTCATGAACACGCTCAAGGCACGAGGTATATACAGTAGATATTAACGGAAATATAATGCCAAATCTAAAGAGTGTTGTATGTATATTTGTTAATTTTTTTGTGTGTGTTTTTGGATGCACGGAAAGAAGGATGGTAATGATTTACTTGACTGCGTACACCTTTTTTTATTGTACCTTACTTAAAGCCTGAGCAGACATGCGCAACGTACATTACAAACAGTACTGCACTATGAGAGCTTATACCTCTGCCAAGCAAGGTAATGTTAACGAGAAAAAAAATCAAATTATTATTATTATTAAATCACACCAGGCTGGCGACGTAGGAACGGAGAAACTCCATGAGGTTAACAAACCCCCACGCAACCAACCCAGCGGGTGAAGAAAACAAAAGAATGAAGAGAGAAAAA
>LQNS02278172.1:0-12182 GCA_001587735.2 Parhyale hawaiensis | reverse complement strand
ACATCATCAGCATAACCAACAAGTAAATTATCAACAAGATGAAACAGGTCCGCCGTATATACAATGAACAACAAAGGGCCCAGAACACTACCCTGTGGGACACCAGACACCAAATTGGTCTTGAAACAATAATTTCCGTTTCCATTATCACCAAAATTTGGTCATTTGTGTCCATTGACATTAATGAGAGTTACTGAAATTTAGATCCGTCTTTAACTTCTTGAGTTATGGTCTGACAAACAAAACACAAACATATAGTCCAACACACAAACGAATCATCATCCCCAAAATTTGATCATTTGTGTTTTTTATATTTCTAACAATTCTTGAAAATTTCATAAAATTCCTCCATAACATTTTCAGTTACGTTCTGACGAACATAAAACAAACATGGAAACAGACGAACAGGCTGACAGATCAAAAATACCCACAACAGCAGCATGCCATCCGTGTCTGACTTCCGTGCTACAGGTCCCGAGTTCTAGTGACATGCCTGTCAAGAGATCTTTGCGGCGTGCTGAGTGCTGAGTCGGCAATTGTTTGGTATGCGTAGCTGGGTGGAGGCACCTGCCTGACCAGAAATGGGGGGGATGGGGGGCTCCGGTCGTTGAACCTTCCGTTTCAGCACCATAGTTCTTAGCGACCCGTGGTAGGCTGCAGCTCTACTTACTCCTCTGGGGCCAGTTGGCCTATATCTGCAATACGAACCAGTGTGTGTGGGTTTTCCAGGGGAGGGTACAATCAAAGCTGACTTTACCTTTACTTTAACTCTTCATAACATTTCCAACATTTTCTGCAAATTTCATGAAGATCCGTTGATAACTGTCCGAATTATGTTATCAGGAAAAAACAAGCGGTCAAATGAAACGGTCGGATGGATCTTCACAAAAGTCCTAACATACTTAACATTCGCTTTAAATTTCATGAAGATCCAACCATAACTTTTCAGGTTATCTTGGTGACAGACAGACTCAGACAGAAACATGACCTCCTCTACGGAGGTAATAATATTAACCTCAGAGTTCAGCAAGCAAAACGCACTCGGACTGAGTGCACGTGAAGATGCGCAAACAGTTCGTAATAATCTAGGTTTTATAGGCCTAAAATTTTGCTAGAATGATCACTGGATATCGTTAAGTTTTCCAGGCATTTTAATTGCTTGCCTAAAATAAATAGTCTATTCCATTCTGGAATTTAATGGCCAAGTACTTTTGGTTTGAAGCACAATCTTTATTAAGTAACTTGACTTTCTATCCGTGTACCCAAGTACGAGTAATGACAGAGCAATGATGGTGTGAGTAATGATAGTTCCAATTCAAGTTATTCCTTCCCTTATATAGAACGCCTCGCCATTTTTCAAACGTTATCATTTACTCTAGCAAATTTAGCAAGGAAAGGGGAAAAACTCAGTAGATTTCTCTTTGATTCTACGTCAGATTAAAACTCCATACTCATAGAAAATTTTTAGTTATTATAATAAAAAACTTGAACTAAAGATTATTTGACAGTGGAGATGTAGAAAGACAATTCTTTGTAGATGATATATTACGTACAGAGAATTGTCTGGTGTACGCTACAAGTAATTCAGACAGAGACAACTTTGTTTCTGAAGTTAAGAGCATATTTAGTGCGAAGAACTATCGTCTTAGGTCCTAACAGCCAAAATGTGTTTGGCTGAAGCCTTAGTTACAATAACTAGCGATTTTCTTTTCGTGTATAAGCGACGCTGCACTGGAAAAAGAACAAAAACAGAAGGGACCTGAAATATGTAATAATACTGTAGATGGAAAGACAAGAAATGACAAATGACTTTCTAGGGAGCAACGATTCGAGGAAAAAATGAAAACTAAGACCAGATAAAAGACTGTCGGTAAGAGTAATCTCAAGGAAGGAAACGAAGTAACGCAAACAATCAACAACTTTAAAGGAATTTAGAAGATTACAAAGGGAATTTAGTCCCCTAGAGGAGGCATTCCAGGGCCTGGAAGCAGTAATGAGGCGGCGGAGAGACACCACCTCCTCACTCCAAAATGCCATTCGACTTGGAGATCTCCATCAAAAGTTTGTATGAAGGGAGCTGTCAAGCCTGAGTCTTTGCATCAACTTTAAATGACAGAGGAACTTTGAGAGATGACTGTCTCAAAGTTACGCTTTCGGCTATGATTATTTCAGCTTTTAACAAGCGCCATTTATGGGAATGTTGGAGAGAGTAATAATGAATAGACTTTGCTTGGCCACCTTTTGGAACGGGTATCTGGCGCTGTTGAAGGGGCTGAAGGGGCGATAGATCTCTTCTAGCCATATTAAGTACTTTTAAACGTGCAGTTCATGTCGTTGCCAGGGTAAAAGTATATAGATATTTAAGACAATTCAGAAAATATGTACGTAGCGCTATATTTTAATCCTCCAATTATGTCCAAATAAGGAAATCAGAGAGAGTATGCAAAAAATAAATTAAACAGAAGCGAACTAGTTTCAGAAGCATTGCATCATTCTAAAAAAAAAAAATCGCATGGTCCCGTAAACTTCAGCTTCATGCAACTGTTTCCCACAAAATAAATTACAAAGTGAGCGTTTTTCGAAACCAAATCTTGGCGACTTATAAAAATATTAAATGAAATTTTACAACGTGATGTTTGCATCCAATGAAAAATGACTATGTGCTGTTTTACCCTGAGCAAAATGTCGTTACATGCAACAAGCTGTTAATCACACAGTACTTGTATCCAATGTAAATTCCGGAGTACCGTGTGCAACTTTTTTTATTCCTAAAAAACAAATCTTTACGCAGAACGCTGTTTGCCAATAGCAGCCGTCACAAGATCCTTGTATCCAGTGATCAGTTTATTACGTGCCTCCTCTATTTTCGATTCCAAATGTCGTAACGGGCGACAAGCTGTCTCAGCACGTGCTGTAGACTGGCCCACGTGCGAACTGCAAAGCCAGTTTGCTGCTATGATCGTGCATGCAGTGCAAAGAAAAGTCTGGCTTAAGGAAAGGCTTGGCCATTGTGGCCTTTGTTGACAAGTTCCTTGACTTTTAGAATAAAATCGGGATAAGACAGCGATGCCGGCAGAGGTCGACAGGCGGGTGAAAGCCTGGGGTATTCCCCGGGACGCTGGAGGATCTCCGGATTTGGAGCGGATTTGCGAAGGGGTCGCAATTCGTCGGAATTGGAGGAATCTAGTAGACAAAAGTAAACTGCGGATGGTGTAACAGCAAGGGGGAAATAAAGACGGAAAAAGTCTACCGTCTAAAGAAAAGAATGACACTACCATGCGTTGGAGGAGGCAAGGAAAAAAACCTTCAAAGAAGATAAGTTAACAAAACGAGGTTTTTAGAGTGCGGTAAATTATGAACGTGAGAAGTAGAGGTGAAAGATTAGAAAGATGAAACACATGAAAACTAGATAAGTATTTGGTAAAAGAACATTATGGTAGGTACTGGGCTCGACGAGAAAGAACGGAGGCAGTGCATTAAGATAAAAATGTCAATAAGACAGAAGACGAAACAGAATTTACTGTATTTTTATTATAAAATTTAGTACTGAATTTAAAACTAGTATGAAGAAGACAGAGGCATGTTGAACCGGAAGACCAGAAGAGCCGTCGCACGAACAAGCACATAGTGAAGACGGGCTGAACAGTTCATAAGGCGAAGTATTTCAGAAAATAAGTTTTCCATGAAGAAAATTGCAACATTACTAGGCCAGTGGAAGCAAATGGAAGCTACTATGTTACGACTAAGATCTCTTTTTTATTACATACTTTAGGACAAGAGTGCCTAACCTCCGGGTGGATCCAGAATTTCTAGTGGTTCTCCAGTATGAAATAACCATCTCATTGCTTACAATAGTTCTGGGTATGACCTCGAAGCACGGTATATTAAAAATTTATAAATATGGGAACTGAACATTCAAATCCCATGACCCTATGGTATAGTGCCCAAGTCCCCAAAGGTCACAGACCCATCGGCCGTAAACAAGACAGAGCAAAATATTGCGAAGTTTTTCCATCATTTTATTACTCACAAAGTCAGGCTTCAAGTACGAAGATCCTAATAGATTTCCCAAGCCAGGGAGGGACAGTCTTGATGCTCGACAATGAAGCGTAGTCATTTCTTTCGATCATAGTCACATGGGGCATTGGTCTAAGGGTTAGGGGGGCTGTTGTCTATCGGGAATTCCGTCTATGTGACGCAATAACTTTTACAATCTGGGGTGAACTACAGCCGAATACTCTCCTGGTGTGCCTTAGTGCAGCACAATACAGTACATGTGGGTTTTCTACCCGGGAAGTGTGTCCAAGACATAATATGGATGACACTGCTAAACTGTAAGTACGACGGACGTCAACCTGGCTATAGAAGTAGGCTACAGAAATATAATCGCAATGAAATGGAACATTGCCATTATGATATTGTTTCATTAAAAGTGCTATTCATGCCAACTTTAAAATCGTGCAAAGTTTGTATTCCACGGATTCACCAAAAATGCATTTATTTTGTATTATCACAATTGCGCATTTTTCCTCTCCATTTGTTTATCTGTTTTTCTGACAAACTCACCCGGTCACCGATCGCAACGTACACTGCTTGTTATGATACGCAAAGCCCAGCACCTCACCACGAATTTCCAAAGACATAATTTACAAAATGAGTTTACGTACACCGCACGTGGGCATATATATATTTGGCACATAGGAGGTGAGGAGGAGGCGTGCGAGTTTAAACAATTGGCGTGCATTATTCGGAACAGATGGAGCGACAGAGAGCCGGGATGCCCAAACCCTTCTGGCGAGGACCAGCAGAAACAAATCAGACTTGGTAATGTGAAGGTGACAAACGCCGGCGCTACGTAAGGCTAAAATATTGCATTCTGCGTGCTGAAGAATAAGAAAGATGCCGGTCTGCCTCAGAGACAGACGCGCTGGAGACAAAGGCTACGGGAGTTTGCACTCTGGAGATGAATTTACGGAGACTGATGGGCGTGCCGTAAACATGCGCTGCGAGAGATACATCTGCTGCCAGCTTGTAGCCGTGCATCCGCGGCAACAGGGCTGGTGTCAATGGCAACATTGACCTTTATACGTTTTCTTGTGACCAGTTTTTCACTGTCAGAACAAGCTTGTAGTCATTCATCTACTGCAATATCAGAGGAGCCATATTACGTCGATAGTCTCATTCCGGAAGATCTTTCTGGAGGAACATCAAGACAAAAATAACAATTTAATAACGTTTAACTTCTGCACCTGTACAATAATTTTGTTCAATATTCAAAAATGTCATTGACTTTTCTTGAAAAAAAGCAATTTAAGTAAGCAGGATATGTGAACTTTTGCTGCATCGTCAAAATACAATATTTCAGCCATTGGTAATAGTTAAATCTTAGTCCAAAAGACCGTAGACTTTAATCTGGACTTTTTGACCATTTGATGGTAAATGGAATTTCAGGAATTGCCGCATGAACTACAGAAAATACCAGTTACATTCGCAGGGAGGCTCGCTGGAATCAGCAAGTCTGAAGCATAAATTTGAAAGCTCAAAGTCTGCTTCTAAAATTTCGCCGAGGGAGAACACAAGACGAGGCCGGCCGGAGAGAATCTAACCTTCCACTTCTTTCAACCCGGCCAGCGCCCGTCCGCCCGGCGATTGTTTATTTTAGAAGAAAGTGAAGGGGCCGCTGGTGCAGGCATCTGCTTGGGCCACAGAAGAAGTTTGTGCGCCAGTGTACCGTAGGGAAATGCAATAAAACTAACTCGGTGCTTCTCATTGCAATTGGCCAGCACCAGCTGCAGTTATTTGCATGCACTACGGAGGCCAAAAACAGCAAACTCTGAGGGCGCGCTCCCACTTTACTGCTGCTACATAAACACTCTGCATTGTTCTTGAATTTGCGCCAGAGCCCATTTATACAGACAGGTAAAGGGGGACCCAAAAGCCCGGGAGTGAATTGCGTGGAGCGCTCGTCACAGCGGTAAAAAAAAAATTTCAGGCAGCGAGACTCGCTGTCTTTTCTGACTCAAAGTTGAGGCAGAAAAGATCCCTGGTAGCATAGCTGCCAGCTTCGGCAGGTACCCTAAAGAGTTCCTTGGTAGTACTTATGTGAGCTTCGGTATATATCAAGCATACTGTATATTCCACGGTGCAAAGGCATCAACAATTTCACACCTGACGGCTTACACACTCCAAAAGGTTTCTCCTCAACCTGTACAAGGAGCTGCGCTGAGAGGACAGCCCAGGTAGTTGGTTTTGGACCCTCGCCAAAACTGACTGATGCGCACTCCAGTTATTTAACCTCCGAGTCCATAACTAAGATACTTTCATGAAAAGCGCCCAATTAGAGAAGATGATGTAGTGTCCATTCAACAGATAATCATAAACTCGTATTACAGTTTGAAAGTACAACTTAGACAAAAATTAAATATTCTACAATGTTATTCTTCTTCCTGTGGTTCCATCCAGCCATCCGTCCATAGGGAATTACGCTTTCAGTATTAGGCAGGGGGAAGTAGAGTAACAATGATATGAGCTCGGAAAAGAATAAGAGGTGTCGGGTTTAGTTTAATATGCTGCAGCTCGCTGTCTGACTTCGTAGGTTCATTAAGGTAGGTAGCTTAATGAAGAGATATGGCATAGACATGAGTGACACTAAAAATATACCTCACAAGCACCCACTTGATGGGTAAAACCCAATTTCTGAATTGTAAGTGCAAAAAATTAGTTTATTAAATTAATATCTTTACGTCACCACGTTACAGCATGTTGAAACATTGCAGCTGCAACAATATAGGGGTCTTCATAAAGTTTTTCATTCCTTATCTATTTAATGTGTTGCAAAAAAATGCACCCATCTTATAAAAATTCCTTTCAGTGACGTCGTTATGACTAAAAACTATAATAACTATTGTGCTAACATATTTTATGCAACATGAATGAAATTCTACATATCTTGCAGTTGAACGGGCTCCCCACCCGGCGATCAAGAGTGGGTACACACACCCCACCCCAACTGGGGAATCAACATGCATTGGCTCGTGTCACAGATAAAGACCCCAAAGAGTGCACGGTTGCAGTCGAACACTACTCCTTAAGCATTCTCATTGCTGGCTAGGGTCAGTACCCCAGCAATAAACTGGAAAGACCACACAATAGCAAACACTGCAAGCCAAGCTTCGCAAGAACTCACCTGCCCAGCCGGGAGGTGATCAAGGGTGCTAGAGCATGCCAATGTAGCACACTAACATTCTGCCACAGCGGTATAGGTATAAAAGTATTGACAAAACAATATTTTTAACTCAGTGCTCCCAAAATGTCGTCAAAAGTAATGACGTCGTTGTGGGCCAATAGCAGGGCTTAGATTGTTCAGAAGGCAAAGACGCACAATTTTCAGAGAAAAGTTCAGACGATAGCCAAATGAAGGAGTTCCATCAACATCTCCCAAGTGTTTGGTCGAGGACTCGTACACAAAATTATATGTCTACTGAAAAAGCTACTACAATGTTCGCCATCTCTTCAGTATGCTCAGCGAATGCCGCTAGAATAGCTTCGGAGGAAACTCGTGCATTTGGTTGTCGTGTGAACACAGTCTTTATCGAAATCGCTGTGACGTCATCATTAGCTCGTGTTTCGCTGAGCCGTCAGCCTTGTTACTATAAATGATTTTATATAATGAGAATATTTTGTTTGGACTAAGCAGATTAAGAAAAAAGTTAACCAACCAGTTGCGGAGTTATTCCAGGAAATCAAAAGGCCCCGTATTTAATAGGTCTGCATCTTACGAGTATAAAACTGATACACTCCCAGGATGATTTATTCTGAAAGTGTTATTAAATTTTTTCAGTTATCGTTTTACTTTCTCTGTAGCTACCGAGTCAGCTACGCTATCATAATATTTCTCTACTTGCCAAAACAAATGTGAATCCTGTCTACGAACTTAGAAATAACTGCCTCTCTGTATTCATTCGTCTGTGTCATACAACTACAACATGGCGTCTGCCTCCAATCAAAGCCGCCTCTCGTCATCTGCGTCATGAGAGCCATGGAAATGAAGCTCTCCTATTGGTTGGCTCGGTGAGTAATTTTTCCCTTAGAAATGAAGCTACTTCCTTTTGCTCTACCGTGCCTGCAGTCCCAGGGTCCATCTCACTCCGAGATAAGCCCTTAGCATCAGTGATGCCATCGCCCACGGAAAAGCCACACCTGCTCACCAGATCCCCACTGATCCGAGCCCAGCTCTGATGTTCTCGTCCCTGCTCAATCCATCATAAGGCTACACGGCGGTGACTCGAGCCAACATGCTCCCTGCTTGCATCAATAGCCAGGCATCGAGCAGGCGATGGCTGTCTTGGCTCTATTCACGCAGAAACCAAGAGACAGTTGAGGCTCTAGATTGGCTTCTAGATTAGCTTTGACGGGGAAAGACGCCGGGGAGAGAGAGAGAGAGAGGCTTTGGCCTGGTCGCGAGTAAATAGATTCTGTTGACTTGAAATTGAACAAGCATGCCGGATGAAGAGCCTCAGTTACTTCCTTTACGTCTTCGACTAACTAGAAGTCGGCGCTCGCGAACCAACAAAGTTCATTTGGGCTCTGAATAGAAAGGAAGCTGATGTTCACTAATTAACCTGCGCTGAAAAGCCCCATTAAAGTCCTAAGAATGTAAGCCGAGCTCCCGGGGCACAGCTTTCCAGCTAACTACAAGCGCTCGCTTTCTTCAGCGGCTAATAAAATTATGGCGCTGCTAACTGAAGGACGTCGTGCGCTTCTGCTCCCGTAGCTGCATCGGCTTTAGTTAATCCTAAGCCAGCTAAGGAGCCGTCAAAAATGGCGGCAGGCTTTATGAAAAGGAAAATAAAACTTTTGCTTATATCATTAATCGGTTAAATTAACATTAGGTAGATAGTCTCGCTGCATGAGAATATAACAAACGAAGTATTTGGTCTCAGATTCAAAGTCAACCAAGTTTGTTGATACAGTAAAGATTCGGAATCTCTTGATGCCCACTGCACTCGAAGCAGAAGTAGCAGCTCATTTCGTTTTCGACATCGTGTGTTCCCCTAATGTTCACGTTATCCATAGCAGAGTAGTTTTTTTACTGCACCAAATCCTTCATTTATCGAGATAGGCCTACTCTGTATCGCACCTGCAGTGGGCGAAATGTAGAGAATAAGCCCTTCTCACGCTGGTAGGGAAGATCGAACCTCTTCGCTGAACAGGTGGATTCTCGGCGTAGTACTTAGCCTGTTGAGTCAGCACTTCCGGCCTTCTGACGCTACTGCAGAATGATCGGGAGATCGCAGCATTCGCATGACCCTTCCGTCTCTTACGCCATAGCTGTGATAAAACGTGGTCAACTGCAGCCGTGCACTCCTCTGAGGCCAGTAGGCACATATGTACAGCATGAACCAGGATTTCCCACTGGGAGTGTGGGGTCAGGTAAGTTGACATTACCTTAACCACTCTGTTTGCTTCTAAAACAAATTTTCTTCCTTGCATCATTGAGCTCTACGTGTGAGCGAAAAATCTGTATTGGAGCCCCCCCCTCCCTCGTCTGTATCCATGATACTATAAGTTTGCTGCAGCTGCCAACACCTGAGACTTACTTTGATTACGCTAGTTGGCTATCAGCCGAGGTTCAGGTGGTGTTTCACACACCACCCGCTGTCTGAAGAGCTATCTTAACTGCACTCGTGGGCAATTGAAGGACCAAGAGCGACTTAGCTCCAAGTGCACGTAACCGTTTATACTGTTGGTAAGATAACGTGCGTCCCCGAAGTGTTTGAACTTTGCAACTTCAGTGTCGGTGATATTACGAATGTGGCTTTCCGTTTTGTTGAAAGGCTTTACCATAGTGTGACGGTAAACACCGCAGTCAAATGAACACGGACGGGCATTTCTTCAGTATGTTTGCGTGAAAATTAGTGACGCCGATGACGTCACAACTTATCGCCTGCATTAAGTCGTATGTTCGTATCTATGATACCAGTGCTATTTAGATATATATATATATATTTGTAGCCTGAGAGAAGACAATGATAACGTCACGCCGGTCTTGAACAGTCCTTTGCATGGAAGCTGTTCGTTTGTGTCTTCCTTGTTTGCGGAAGGTAGGAGACGTGAGCAATATCACCTGGACTTCCTCCGAAGGCCCTCAATGTACTCAAGGTAGGTATCGCGACAGTTTGTTACATTATGTTTGTTGTTCTCCTAACAATTAATGACGAACTTCTTACACACTCGTTGAAACTATCATTACTGTCAACGATACTGCTTAAATATTTAAAACAATTCATTAGAAAGAGACCATGATTCCGTATATGGATTTGTCTAGTAGCAACATAACCCTGAGAGATTGCCATGTTTATCTTTTTTTTTTCATTTATAGAGACCGAATGTTCTCTTTGAGCCACTGGTCTATCTTCTCTAGTTTAAGATTTACCGAAGCACATACCTGACCATAATTTAAGTTAGATATAACAATTGTTGTATCGGTCACAAAAAAGTGTAAACGAGTCACCCTCTAATATTACACTGGAACAATGAAATGAACAAGTCTTAGTCCGATCGATTGGTTTTTGGTAGTCATGTCAACAGTTGAAATAAAGTAAAATTGAACGGTCATCTCAAGTTGGAAATTCACATGCAGTAGTTTGAGATATCGATAGATTCCCGCTGACCCCAAAGTAATTCACGTCTGCCGTCGACCACAGCTTAACAGAGCAATAGCTTCAGAGACAGAAGGCACATGCGATAATTGCAACCTCTCGACCACCCTCACTTTTTGCTAAGGTTAGTAACCCCGCAGTAGCGTCTGAACGCCAGAGATGCTGACTTAGCAAGACAAGAACCGCAAGAATATGACCTGTCTAGGAGTGAGGCTCGATCCTCCCTTCTAACGTGCGTGAGGTTGACACTCTAATATTCTGCCACTTCGGGCATGAAACTTTTTTATGCATTTCTCTTCAACAGTCTAAAATATTTACCACCTCACTACAGGGGCCGCACCTTTTAGTTCAAGCTCTCACAGAAAAAGTGATGCTGAAGCACTAGGAACTGTCCATATTCCTTACTGGTAACGAATTTTTCCCTTTGACGAACTTAGAAAAAAAAAATAGAGTCCTCTTCTCCAGTTCGTAGCAATATCTCGCGGCCACATCTGTCGGCATCGTTCTAAGTGCACTAGAACTCACTCTAGGTACTTTAGCACCAGCAGCCGCTAGCAAAGTTGTGATAGTGCACAGCGCTGTCTCGCTCGTCATCTGAAGATAAGATATTCAATTATCAGCCATGAATGCAAAGTCTTGATGCTCAAGAATAAAGCGGCAGCATTTCTGCCAATTCTAGTTTTCTGCGAGGGTACTGACCTAACCAGCAATGGGGACGGCCGGGAATCGCAGTAGTCTCCAGTTTACGACGCGGTAGCTCTGACAACCTGAGGTCGACTGCAGCCGTGCTCATCTCTGGGGGCCAGCGAAGCTTTTCCCGCCACACAAACTTCTACACTTAGGTTTCTTAGTTAAGGTGGTCATTGAAGAAGAATATTCATCATATCTAAACGAGTTGCAGTCATGATTGATCGATGAAAAAAAAAATTTATTACAAATTCTTAGTCCACATTTGTGACAGCTGGGCATTGTGGTAGCAAATGACCGTTACTTTTCAACTGCTGCTAAGATTTGATGCTAGATCTGAAAACATGACACACGAGCATCGTACTAGGAACAGAAATCGTTGGAACTTGATTTTCTTTAGAATACTTAGACTGAAAGTAGCTGAGAGTGAATGTCTTTCTTAGACTAGAAAATAGCTGTTCCTGGCTTATCTTACGAGTACTGATACACACAAGGTGCTTTAAAGCAAGGATGCATGCTTCCCAAAATAGAAAATAATTTTGTATCCGTTTTCTTCATACCGAACGCTTCGCCGGAATTAAATGGAAACTCTAACGCAATGTTTTCTTATTTCGGGAATAGTTGCCGTACTTCCACTCCTACCAGGAATTCCCACCAGGAATTCGATACCGACAGTGTTTCAAAGCGGGAAAAGGAAGCAGGAAGCCATGGTGCCACCGAAGTCTATGCGCGGCCCAGGCAAAAATCGGAACAAATTGCTTGATCCACTTGAGCCGCTGATGAAATGGCTGATTGATCCTCCAGGTCCCTCTTTTTTTTTTTTGGGGGGGGGGG
>LQNS02278171.1:30840264-30850496 GCA_001587735.2 Parhyale hawaiensis | reverse complement strand
CTTGTTGACGCTTAAGCCGTGTCTGTTGAGGTCGGTCATGGAGGACCCATCCAGACGCCCATCCATCTGGACCATCAAGAGTGGCTCTGCATTCGTCAGTAAATATGACATTGGAGAAATCAGATTTCATGTTCTCCTCAGCCCATTTGATCCTATTTTCTTTATGAGTTGTTATTAGAAGTGGTCGTTTAATTACCTTTTTCACTTTCCCCAGCTTCTGAAGAACGTCACATCGTGCCTTTCTACTTAGTAGTGGGGCTGCAGCGTCTTAAAATATCGCCTTACTTATATGAAGTTGTTTTCTAGCGTTGGAAACTTTCAAATGTCGCATATCCCGAGCAGTAAATTTCCTCGTAGAGGCTCGATCCGGAGTTTTCCTGTTGACCTTACCTACAATTGCATAAAACTTAATTGTTCGGTGATCACGCTGTAATTCTTTGGAAACTTCGAGTGTTGTCTTGCCAAAAGCCAATAACGAGGTCACTTTGATCTTTTCTTCACCTTTTAAACCGCATTTCTTGCCCATGTTGACTAGAGAGTGATGTTGCATAATCTGGGGTAACAGAAGAACCCCGTGCGATAAGCAAATGTTGCCAAAACGTGGGAAATTGTTCCATTTTCTTTTTCTCTACTTATTTTATAGTTGCAACATACCTGTGCACTAACTTACTATTCACATTTTAAATGTTTGACACTTATCTTGAAAAACAAGTAAAAAATTTTATTTGTATAATCAAAGGTACCGCACTGTAAATTTAATTTTGAAATTTCAAAAATTGATTCAAAAATGTCAGTTTTAGCAACGCTAATCATTTAAAATTCTTAATTCAAGTAGCACTATGAATCAAAACTATCAATATTACATCCGCTAAGTGAAGTAAATCTATAAGTACCCCGGATCAGTATAAGTATCCGGGTACGCTTGATATGCTAAATCATAATATATAATAATTACCTGATTATACTAAGCAAGACGTGTTAACGCCTCCATTTAAAAAACATGTGTAACAAAACATTGAATTAACATACTTTATGCATTTTCCAGTTACAAAAGCGATTATAAAAACGAATATATTCATATCCTCTATGCCATGCTCATCCTAAATTTAAGTACCGAAAATTATCTTCTTCGATAAAATCAATACTTTTAGGACAACGCCCCAACAAAAAACACTTAACATCGCTTACTATCTCCAGTTACAAACTGCAGCTTTCATCTTTTACCTCTAAAGTTTCCAATTACAAACGACAGTTAACAATCCTTACCTTTACCAATTACCAATTGTTTGTATATGATTCAGAAACAAACAATAAAGGTGTTCCTCCGCCAAGGAGGCTACGTTTTCGTCGGATTTGTCTGCCCGTTTGTCTGTCTGTCTTTCTGTCTGTCTGAACAGATTTTGACAAATTTACGCGGATTGCTAGGCATGTTAAGAGGAACAGATGATTAACTTTTGGTAAAGATCCGTCCATCCGTTTGTTTGTCTACCACATTTTTCGCAATGCTATAATTCAAACAGTTATGGACGGATTTTTATGAAATATACATGAGTTGTTAGGTATATTCTGATGAGTAAATGATCAAGTTTTTGTAACGATCCGTTTGTTTCTTCGTTTGCCACTGTTTTTAATTTTTTGCTTCTTAGCACAATAACTCAAAAAATAATGAATGGATCTTTATGAAATTTATAGGAGTTGTTAGTAATGTTGAAAGACATAAATTTTTAAATTTTGGTGCAGATAGGTTTGCTCGTTTGTATGTTTGACTCATATTTGTCAGAATGCTAGTTAGCAGCATAACTCAAAATTTAGGAACGGATCTTCAAAAAAATTACTGAAGCTGTTAACACTATTAAAAGACACAAATGATTCGATTTTGGTGTGAATACAAAGAAAATCATAGTCTCAGAAACAATTTTAATTTTCAGTAACCGTTGCCTTAATTGGCGGAGGCATGCGCTCATAGAGTGCTCTAGTTTCAGTTGCAAACGACAGTTAACAATCCTTAGCTCTAACGTCTCCAATTACAAATTGCAGCTAACATCCCCTACACCTAATATCACAAATTTCAAAAATAAATGCTTCACTGTTATTTTACTTCTCTCACGAAATTCTAAGCTGCCGTAGAAGCTCTAGGGTAAATAAAAATTTTGTTGGGGCTCTTGGGTAGCTCATGTAGCCCACTCTAGCGACCTAACCCTCTAGCGACCTAATTAACCCATCTAGCGACCTAACCCATCTAGCGACCCAACCATCTAGCGACCTAATTAACCCATCTAGCGACCTAACCCATCTAGTGACCTATCCCATCTAGCGACCTAATTAACCCATCTAGCGACCTAACCCATCTAGCGACCTAATTAACCCATCTAGCGACCTAACCCATCTAGTGACCTATCCCATCTAGCGACCTAGCCCATCTAGCGACCTAATTAACCCATCTAGCGACCTAACCCATCTAGCGGCCTAACCCACCTAGCGACCTAGCCCATCTAGCGACCTAGCCCATCTAGCGACAAGCAACACAGACATGCTTTAGTCAAGATTAAATTTCCACATTACAGCCATTTCTTAGTACGGCATTAAATATTCTAGGATCTGTCAAATAACCGTGATATGCTCCCTCGAATAACTGCTTTCTTATAAACTCACCGACAATGTCCATGTTAATAACAATAACTCAGTGAATAAATAATTCGTTCTTAGCCGGTCACTCGCAGGACGGGTTCCGCTAGTCTCACTTAAGCTATCCACCCTGGCAGCCACGGTACAATGTCGCATGAACTCATCATTCACTCATTCATCTGATCAGCAGCTGCAGTCACTCACTCCCTGACGGCACAATTTCCCCTCGAACTCACCATTCTCACTCACGATATCCACCTGACCAGCAGCTAATTGCACAGTCACTCATGGCACAATTTCCTCCTCAGCTCACCCTTCTCATGCACATACCACCACCTCGGCAGCAGCAATTATGGCGCGAATGATGCCATCAGTCATCCATGCCACAAATTTCGACGGACTTTTATTTTTATGAGTGATTCGTTATCAGCGCTTCCTGCGGTCCGGGGCGTTTCATTTCCGGAGAACGGCCGGACGGGCGGCAGATAAGGCAGACGGAGGGTCTGCCGTCCGCACATATTCCGCCTCAAATGGAAGGCCTGCGTCCGTGTCCATGATCGCCAGCCAAAGAAAATTTGGCATCCGAACGACTTTTTGCTATTGAGTCTCAGTCCTGTGGGCTTCTCTCATATAGAAGCTCAAAATGCATGCAAGGTATTAGTGTTTGTTCATCTCTATCAGAAAGTACATGCAATATAGTGATAGCATTAAATCGTTTAAAATACTTTAATTTATTTAAAAACTTCTAAGACAAGCTGTTTCAATTTCATAACATAACCAATTTAAAAACAACCGCCTTCTTCATTAACACGCAAATTTAATATCAATTCCATTCTAATTTCTTAAAATACGATTCTTAAAACTTTTTTTTTCTTTTTTATTAACTCTCAAATGTCAAGACAAGCCTCTTCTAACTTGATAGCTCTCAAGTTTGAAGAAAACAAAACAACCTCTTCCACGTGTTTACACGACGTAAAATTTGGAAACTACTCATTTCTAGTTCAGAAACTCACAAATTAATGATTTATTTACCTCCTCACCTAACTAACCCTCCACTTCTTAACAAACCTAATACTAAATGCTCTTCAACTTGGGCATCGTAAGAAATTCAAAAGGCAATGTTCCATTAGCGGGAGGTCCACAGAGAAGCAAGTTCAAACAGCGGTAAAGTGAGAGCATATTTTATTCACTAATTTACGTGGCAGTTCAACATTCGTGACAGCATCTCGCCCATAAACACCAGCTGCACCCGACGTGACGCAAACAAGGAGATAATTTGCACTGTGCAGCTCCCAAGAGTTGCAGTATTCACGGTGTTATCAGCTGCAGCATTCTCAACTGCTTGCATAAATAGCAAGTCCGCGCGGCTAGAGAGACTGTGCAGCTGTGGAGACGGTCGGTGCTGAGGTTAAAGAATGACTCTTCCTTACACCTTACCTAATTAAGAACTGTGTAGAGTCCCTCTTTGTTCACAGATAAAAACCTTCCTCGAGGCGGGTCGCTTTTTTTACACAAACTGAAACTTCCCTACAATGATGAGTGTCTCTCTGTTCACAGACACTGAACCCTCCGTACTAACTATGACGAGTCCCTCTTTAATATAAACTAAAACCTTTTCCCTCCAATAAACAAAACGATATTTGCTTCTATAATCACATTAGATTACATAGGCAGCAGTAGACGGACCAACAGGCCCATTCTCAGAGACACGCTGGGACTAGCGCCCCGACCCTCTATGAGCCATTGCCATTATGTTAGCATGATATAGATGATAGAAGAAAAAATGAAGAAACAAAGAAAGATCTCAGCCACGTGTCGATCATGCATGAAAGCTAGAGCAATTTATAGCTGCTGATCTGTGGAACTTAAGAGTTTGGGACTTCTAGAGAACGTATTTTTAGTTATGGAGGATGTCTTTCCCAATGTTTGTCTAGACGATTTTTAAACGCGTTGACTGTCTCCGCACCGACAACATCGGAGGGGAGTCTGTTCCTAATGTTCACTATGCAATACTGTTGGCTTAAGATTGTTCTTTGGGCTTTATGCTTGAGTTTTTTGTCACCTTCTCGTAGGCGATCATTAACGTCTCTTTAAAAAAATCCCGCTGTAGGAACGTCCTTGAAGCCAGTCAAATACTTGAATGTTTCTATTAGTTACCCCCTGAATCGTCTTTACCCGAGAAAGATCAGGCCCGGGTCTTGTAGGCGACATTCGTATGGCTTGATTCGCAACTGCTTGCCATTTTCACACTCTTATTTACTTGCTGACTGTGTTGTAATTTGTTTGTAATAGTTATTCCCAAGTCACGTTGTTGGGTGATAGCTGCCTATTCTTTCCCCTTTCATTTTCAATTGGGCTGAGGGGTTCTCTGGCCCTACGTACATTCCTGAACATTTATCGACATTAAAGTTCAACTGCCACGTTGTGCTGCATTTGCATGAGATGGAAAAGGTATTGTTGGAGCTCAGCTTTTTCCTGGCAGGAAGGCAAAGTTTAATGTCATCCGAAAATTTAATGATTTTACTACGGATATTATGATCGAGATCATTGATGTAGATTATAAACAAAAGTGGGCCAAGCACGCTACATTGTGGAGCCCCAGATGATACCTGCGTCCAGTCGTTCGTCTCTCCGTGATGCTTCACTCGCTGCTACCGACCCGTAAGACATGCTCAGATCCAGCGTAAATAGTCACCCTGGATGCCATTGGCTTCAAATTTTTTCATTAACCGCTGGTGGGAAAATTCGTCAAAAGCCTTTTGGAAGTCTAGATACACGAAGTCCACGCCCGCCCTTTTCTTCATCTTTAATTTCAGTGACTTTGGAAAAGAAATCCAGTGCGTTTGTTAAGCAACTTCTTCAATTTCGGAAACCGTGCTGAGTGTCGGAAATGAGCTGCTGCATCCTCAGGTGATCAGTGATGCGCTTCTTCAAGAGGCGTTGGATGGTTTTCCTGACGAGCGATGTAAGACTGGTTGGTCGAGAGTTGCTGTGGCATTTCTTATCCCCTTTCTTATGTATCGGGATTACGTTAGCCAGTTTTTAATCCTGCGGAACTTCTCCGGTTCTTAAAGAGTGATTGAGTATTTTGTGAGTATTTCGCAATATTTTTACCCAACAATTACCGTATTCCACAGCGTTGAATTGCAACATACAGTTATGTTCACAACCTGCTCTACTGAGGAGATCAGTCACAAAGCGCCTATTTATTATAAAATATTGTAGTAGCATTTTCTACATTTAACTGTGCAATTGTATCCTACAATAATTCTAGCTATATAACCAGTTATTAAAAAATTAATGCAGGACTCATACAAAGAAGTCAGGCCTAGCCCTTGCTTTACCAATAATGTCTCTAACTACCAATGGAATTTTTTAATCAACAAAAGTTACCAAGTATTTGTCTCTCCGTAAACTCTGACGCCATCTTCAGTGGCCGGAGCAAAAGTTACGTTTTTATTTAATGCAGCAGAACGTTTAAAAAAAGGACTCTTAAAAACAGGGATATTTTGTAATGCAGGACTCCTGAAGATAGGAAATTCCCTAAACAAGGAACCACCGCTGGCATCATCTCTTATTTTCCGACCCATGTGGCTATATAGTTGGCAGTCACGATACCAAATCATCTTCGCTCTTTGTTGAATCAAAATATACATATGGGACTATGGGTGTAAATAAAAATAAGCAAAACTAGATTTCATTGCTAAAATACGCAGTATTTGCATAAAAAACGTTTGTAAGCATCAAAAACATACTTCCTATAATTAGAGGTAGGCACTTACGACAGCTGGCGGCCACGCCACAAGAACATACCTACACTAAAGGCACAGATCACCGGCTTTTTTTTTATTCTTGCGACTGGGCCGCTAGTGCCCACCTGTAAGCTGGTTAACAGTACCGAGGGCAGTCTTTACATTTACTGCTTCTATTTATGATGGAGAGATTACATTAGAATATTCTTAGTGTTATTTCTAAGACAGGCTAGCTACACTCAAGACCAATTTAATTAGACACATGAACCTATTGCGATCAGGACCTCTTGTCTCTAGTTTTGCAGCTGCATACAAAGGTCCTAAAACATTTTTTCATAACTAGTGCGATGGAAATTTTTCTTAGTCACATTACAGAAGTTTACGTCTAAGGAGTTAGGTTTGCGTTTATATTTTACAGTGAGCCTTCCATGAAAACTCATCCTGTACGCCGGGTTGCATGTCAGCTAGTTTACTTAATGGGAGAAGAAATATATTATATATGTATATAAATACATACATATGCATGCAGTCATAACTCATATAACGTATGGTGACGTCAAAATTGTTCATAGTCAACCAATTATTAACCATTTTAACCTAACAAAACGACTTCTGTTGATGAACAGGCTACAGTATTTCAATCTGTCACTGTCCGCAGAACGGAAAGTTTTTCTGATTTGTTGCTGAACGGTTTCAGCGCCGCTGCATAAAAAGGTTAGTACACAATTGCTATATTACGATGAGCATTCTTAAAAAAAGCGAATACTGTTGCTACAGTAAAATTTCAGTATAGATAGTATTATCCCTTCACGTCTACAACAACTGCACGTTTATACTGTATTTTAATACAGTGCTGTGTCTACGGTCATTGTGGTGTACTGCGAACACTGAGGGATATGAACATTCCTGGTATACTTGAGCGCCTGATAAGTTTATGGGCCAACAAAAATACCTTTACAGATTGTAAACAAAGTAAGATGCTGGACTGAGTATGAGGTATCGGCTTACAGCCGCCATTTATCCATTTTTTTAAAAAGAGAAATATTTTGAGGATCAATGAAGGTCGTAATTTTTGAAAGAAAGAGTTTCAGATTTATGTAAAAAATAGTCATGATATGTGAAAATGAAAATTCTGGCCATGAGTGATCTCAGAAAAGAAACTATGAATCATTTAGTACGGTTATTTCTTTTACGGTCACGTTGAAACATATTTGAATGTCGTGTGCATCATTCAGAATTGCAAGCTATGGAAAGTACATCTTTTTGGCCAAAAGTATACGTATTAGATGGCCAAAGCTGTAGGTATTCGATGACTAAAATTATAGGTACTAGATGGCCAAAACTTTAAGTTCTAGATAGCCAGTAGTATACATAAGTTGTAGATGACAAAAAGTGTAGATACTAGATGCCACAATTATAGGTACTAGAAGGCCTAAGGTATGGGTACTAGATTGCCAGAAGCACACCAGGTGGTGAGAAGTGAACTTTGTGGCCAAAAGCATACTCGGCGGCTAAGAGTACTCGATATGGCTAATAATATTACACTATGTATTTAGAAGTATACTTGGTGGTAAAATTATATAAGATGACCAATATACACAAAGCTATCATTTACAGTAGGTAGCCAATGGTATATTATTATAATTATTATTTGTGGGAGGGAGTCGAAAAACCGAAACAAACATCGTAACACAACTTTCTTGCCGTTTAGAGCGTAGCATCTTCTATCCAATCCACAAACCCTTTCTATCTATCCAGAGAAACTCTAAGGACCTGGCCAATCTCAAGTTGTCCTGAGTATATAATAGAACCTTCCGATATCCACTTGCATGGTATGGGGCAACTCAATAATTGCTTTGGTGTGTTGGCAAGCCCATAAGTTGGAAAAGAGCTAAAATGGGTCATTAAGTAAAGAGAAACGCGCCATCGGGGCTTGAGAAAATTGGAGAAGTTGCAGAGAGGCTGTGGCCGGAGCAGGGCGTGTGGTCAATTCTCTTCCACAAAAGGACGCAGAGAGTCACAGGCCATAAAATTTAAGTGCTAGAAACCGCACTCCAGCAACCTAATGCGCAGCCACGACCCAGCTGTCGGGAGCCAAGTTTAGGGCACTTCTAGGCAAGCGTATTATGGCTCTGGTGTTTGGCGGAGGTACGAACGTTGTCTTTTGCTCACTTATTGAACAGAGTCTAGCGGGTTCAAGACGCTGCGGCCGGCGGCTTTGCGGTGCTTGTCCGAAGGAAAAGGAAAGTTATTTCCATTGCTGTGTGAAGGATTTCTTCTTGTCTCCGTCAGAGACAAGAGTTCTTCTCCTATAGTGACTGAACGCAGCTCCGAAGTCGTGGTCCGAAACGACGTGTGACGAGAAGTTTTTTTTCTATTACTGATTTTACTTAAACTTCAGCAGCCTTACTATACTAAAGTGCCTGTTTAAAGTATTTATTTTAAAATTGTTGTTACTTAAACTACACGCCCGAGTGTTCAAGGACGAGTAAACCCAAGTGGAATATTAAGTAACACCAGGATACCAAACAGCCAGCGGCTAAGGCGAACAACTACAAAAGTATGCTTTTGACTTAAATGCATGAAGAACCATACGGCTGAACACGGATCCTGGTAACAAAATCCATGCCAAAATAGACCTTGCATTATAACAAAGATTGAACTGAGGAGTTTGGCAGCTAACAGTCACCAATATTAAGAAACAGGCTCAAGCCGCAATTCACAAGTTTCTCCCAAAGATTTGGAAGAAGGAATACAGAAATACAACTAACGTTCGTTCGGTTGAATACCTCGTAAAAAATAAACACAGGCAAGCAGCACGCTGCCTATGGGAGAAACTCACCATTATTAAAATGAAAATTTCTGTCTTTTTTGGGCCTGGGCCAAAATCCAGCGTGAAGTGGCGGCGGCACTTGTGCTTCTTGGGAGCACAGGACTTGCTATTATTACCATAGAATAATGAACGGTTGCTGTTTTTGTGTTGAGTTTTATTTGTTGTGACGCGGACCGATAGTCCTCAGCAATGCAGTGCTCACTTAAAGGGCAAAATTCCGTTGCTGCTTTGATAATTGTTCTTTGAAATACTTTTCTATGAGTGCAGCAGCAGCTTTCCACGTGATAGCTCAGAGCTGTGAAGTCCATAGTCGGTGACGGAGGCGCGATGTATGTAACGTTAAATATTTTCCCAGCTATTTGAACAAATGTTCGTCGTCGGAAATTAAACAACAAAAGTACAAGCGAATTCCTTCATCGAGAACTTCAAGGTACTTGTCAACTAGACTATACCAACTCGTGGAATGCCACAGCGTGCAACTTACCACAGATGCAATATCATTCTAACATGAGCTGTCAACCGCGAACGGATATGTTTCGGGGGAGCTGAGAGAGGACGCACACCAACCTGTCGCCCATACAGCACCGCATTCACTTGACTATCGCAGGTTGTTATCATGAGTCAAACGGAGCAAGGGAGGTCGATAGACACTCGATAGTAACTCCACGGAATGCATCGACTCACACTCGATAGAAATTCTGCGAGCATTGGACCCACGAGCACTCGATAGATATTCTAAGAGCATTTGACCGACGCGCACTCGATAGAAGTTCTGCGAGCATTGGACCGACGTGCACTTGATAGAAATTCTGCGAGCATTGGACCGACGTGCACTCGATAGAAGTTCTGCGAGCATTGGACCGACGTGCACTCGATAGAAGTTCTGCGAGCATTGGACCGACGCGCACTCGATAGAAGTTCTGCGAGCATTGGACCGACGTGCACTCGATAGAAGTTCTGCGAGCATTGGACCGACGTGCACTCGATAGAAGTTCTGCGAGCATTGGACCGACGTGCACTCG
>LQNS02278171.1:30829034-30839882 GCA_001587735.2 Parhyale hawaiensis | reverse complement strand
GATAGAAATTCTGCGAGCATTGGACCGACGCGCACTCGATAGAAGTTCTGCGAGCATTTGACCGACGCGCACTCGATAGAAATTCTGTGAGCAATGGACCGACGTGGGCATTCGGCTAAATCTAATATGAGCTTCAGTACAGCCTCAGGCCCAAGCCCAGCGCTTGGAGCAACAAATAAGCCTGGAAGGAGGCAAATTACATCACAAAACCCCCGCTCGCTGTAATTAAACCTTAGAGAAACTGGAACACAGCAGCATTCCAGCGACCGACTGGGACACAAGCTCGCCGAGCGGCACAGCAAAAGTGCGCCCTGTGATGTTCTCTGCAAATGGTTCCGTTCGAATGCGCTGGTATGCTTCGGGCAACTTAGAATTCATGTCAATTCTTTATGAATAGGAGTGCATGTCAGTAGAGCCCTTGCAGTGTGTGTTGCTTCATCGAAAGTAGACACGACAGCACCTCAGTTGAGGCGTTGTTTTTATAAGTAGATGTACACGTCAGCACGACACTTGAAATGTTTGTTGTTTCTTCATAAATGCATGTAACAACATGTCACTTCAAGTGTTTGTTTCTTCTTTATAAATACTCATAATAGCATCAAACCTAAGGCGTTGGTTGCTCCTACAGTATTTATAAGACACTGCATGTATGCGCTACCCAGGTGAAATATTTGTAGCCTTTATATAAGACCATGAGTATTTAATACGGTACTGATATAATTTCCCCTTCTACCTATGCAAAAAAAATGTATATATTTCATGCAGAACTTCAAACGTGTTTTGTTGTCACATATTTAATTTCACATGCACATGTAGGTATTTATTAATAGAAACGGAAGATTGGCGGGTTAACATTGACCAACAAAACTTGATCATAAACTTAGCGACGTCATCAAGGGAGGACAGCCGCTAAGCTCCCTCGCTGGACCAGCCTCGCGAAAAGGCCCTCCTTATATGACGATGATCCCAAAACACGGGGAGCGGTTCCATTTCACTCCTTCCCCCCCCCCTCCCCCAGTCAGTCACATGCATTCGATCGCTCGCCTGCCGTTGTCTAGAAAGGGGGAGCTGGTCCCCCTATTCACGACTATTAATGAGTCTCTAAGCACCGTAAAATGACGCCGTCTGATGACATTAACAGCGGTCATTTGTACGGGTGCCTGTGCAGCGCTGCCGGCGTGGGAACAGGATGGCGGGGTTAATTCTTTGGTACCTCGCTGTTGTGCAAATATGGAGATAGCGCGGCATATTGCTGGCAGAGTTCGTCCGGCATTCTGTTTCTGCCAGACCTCACCCATGCCATGCCTCTATAACGACCCATTAATTGCACGTTATGTCTCTTTTAGGACCCGACCCACGTGCCTCGACCAGGACATATCTCACGATATGCCTCTCCCAGCATTTGTTCCATTTTATAAATTTGACAGGACCTGCCACACGCCATACCTTTGTCAGGACCTGCCACACGCCATGCCTTTGTCAGCACCTGCCACACGCCATGCCTTTGTCAGGGCCTGTTCCACGCCGTACCTTTGTCAGGACCTGCCACACGCCATGCCTTTGTCAGGGCCTGCTCCACGCCGTACCTTTGTCAGGACCTGCCCCACGCCATGCCTTTGTCAGGGCCTGCTCCACGTCATACCTTTACCAGAACCAACCCCATGTCATACATACCATTACCAGGACCTGCCCTACGTTATGCCTTTGCTAGGACCTGCCCTACGTCATGCCTTTGCCAGGACCTGTCCCTTGTCATACCTTTGACAGGACCTGCCCCACGTCATGCCTTTGCCAGGACGTGAACCACCTCATGCCTCTGCGAGGGCCTACCACACCGAAACCCTGCCACATCAGAAAATTCCCATCCCACAATATATCAGAGATGAGCTGTTCCTCCAAGCGCTGTAGGATCAGTCGCTCCTCAGTCCCTGAGCCGCCATCGGTCCCGGCAATGACCAATTCAGATTAGCGAGATCACCAGCCATGAGCGTTCCAACCAGGCCATGCCATGTCCAAATCTTTGCACAGCCCACAGGGTCGTAGAAATAACATTAGCGAGCTTTGGTCGTGCCCACGCTGGCCCGTAGGCATGTCAATGTCCGCAAGAGGGCCTTCTCGTCCCTCTTGTGCCTCTGCCCCCTTATTACCTCCGCCAGGGAGGTTATGTTTTCATCGTGTTTGTCTGTCTGTTTGTTTGTCTGTCTGTCTGTCAACAAGAGAACTCATAAAGTTATGAACCGCTTTGGATGAAATTTACAGGGATTGTTAGGTATGTTAGGAGAAACAGATGATTAACTTTTGGTGAAGATAGGTCCATCCGTTTGTTTGTTTGTTTGTCTGCGTCATTTTTCTCGATGCCTTAACTCAAAAAGTTATGAATGGATTTTGATAAAATTCACTTGAGTTGTTAGGTATATAACAAAGAGTAGATTACCAAATTTTGGTAATGGTCCGTTTGTTCGTTCGTTCGTTTGTCACTGTTTTTAATTTTATGCTTGTAAGCACAATAACTCAAAAAATAATGAATCGATCTTTGCGAAATTTATAGGAATTGTTAGTAATAATAAAAGACATAAATGATCAAATTTTGGTGCAGAACGGTTGGTTCGTTTGTATGATTTACTCATATTTGTCATAACGTTTGTTAACAGTATAAATAAATAAATAAAGTTATGAACGGATCTTCAAAAAAATTGAACAAGCTGTTTTTAATATACAAAGGCACAAATGATTAGATTTTGGAGTTTATGCAAAGAAAATTATGGTTTCAGAGCCAATTTGAATTTTTGCTACCGTTGGCTCACTTGGCGGAGGTATGCGCTCTCAGAGTGCTCTAGCTGTCTCTTTATCTTTCTGCGTCATGTTCTAGTCCTTCTTACTCTTCTGACTTCATACTTTTGTCCCTTGGTCTTCCGCCCTGGTATTCTTGTCCCTCTTGGTCTTTTGCCCTCTTGTTGTCTGTTTGTCCAGCTATCAGCATGTTCTTGTCACCTTTGGTCTTTGGCTCTTATCCTCTGTTTCCTTTTGGTTGTTTACCCTCTTACTTTACCCATCTTGCCCTGCCCTTATAGTGCCCCTCCTGTTCTGCCTCCATGCTGTAGTGTATTTCTTGTTTGTCTGCACCATCTTACTTTTATCTCAACCGTTATTTTTCCATCGTACTCTTGCAGTCCCTTTCATGCTTCATAGCTCGACGATGCACTGTGGAAATTCGAACCCTTGTGAGGATGTCTTGAATGGAATTGTTGGAAGGTGCCTGGCTTCTTACAACACAATTCGACTTGCACTCCAATCATTTCTTCCATCCGTTGGAGTTGCTGTGTTCGGACGCAGCAGCTTCGGTGTAAACCCTGATAGCTAGAGCGGGAAAGTTCCTGACATTAAGAGCGTTTCAGCATGATGGACGTAACGATATAGGGTAAGAGCTCCGAAGCCCTAATAATTTTTAATTAGGAAGTGGAAGCTTTAATATTAGAATAAGTATAAATACTGCCAAAAGTTGTAATTAATGGCTTCCTGCTCGCAATCCATTGGGCTAATTCGCCAAGTGCAGCAACCTAGAAAATTTTACGTTGCAAACTTTACTGCAGTTACTACGAAGATACACTAAAGAGAATTCCTTCATCACTGTGCCAAATTTAGAAGTCAGCCCGAAAAATAAATTTAATACTTCCAATGGCAAGTAATTTAATTACATATTTATACCATGTTTAGTACAAGGGATTTCCATTACTGATACTCACAGTCAAATGTGCTTAGCTGAACCACCTGGCAACATTAGCTAGAAATTTCTCAGTGTACGACTACACTCTTGCACCTAACTTCAATATTAAAAATGTCACTTTCGCCCATTTGAATGTATGCGCTATCGTATTGCGGAACTCAGCACACTGAAGGATAGTGCGTCAAAATGAAAGCTTCTAGTGACGTCAGAGTGACGTAGGATGAAGGGAAGGTCTGTGTGCACTGCAACGTCGCGCTTGACTGAATATTGGCAATGATGACGTCATTTTTCGCTGGAAGGGCAACTTAGAGAACTAATGGTTGTTATTCGTTGTACATGCTGTAGTGCTTTCAAAGTTGTGTTTAAACCAACGGCTTAATCCAAACTTGAATAAACACTTTTGAACCTCATTTTCAGTACAATATCGCCTGACATCCAAATCAATCATTAAACGCTACAATAAGCTAAAAAGGTATGTGTACATATATTCACCATTCCATCATGCAACATGCATAGTACTTCGTTGAGCAATTTTTGCAAAAATGTCTTAAAACAATTTTTGATGGACTTTAGGGCTGGAGTTTCGAAATAATATTTTACTTGTGCTGGAAGCAGGTGCTGCGTGCGTCGTCTACGCCTGAGGCATTTGGATATTTATTTTCGAAAGTTTCTAGTACCTCTTCTGCAAAATTAATAGCAGCGATAAGAGCCGGCCACTTTACATCAGAACAGTACAGTAACATTCACATTGTGTGTGTGTGTTTTCCAAAGGTATATATTTCTACTTCTCGTATCCCGCTTCACTTGACTGGAAGAAAAACTAGAGCACTCTGAGAGCGTATACCTCCGCCAAGCGAGGCAACCTTCACGAAAAATTCAAATTGGTTCTGAAACAACAATTTTTTCTTCATCAGCACCAAAATCTGGTTATTTGTGCCTTTTGATAGTAACAACAGCTTCTATAATTTCCTTGACGATCTGTCGATAACATTGTGACACAGAAACGGACAAACCGATCATCACCAGTATTACATTTCCAATAATTCTTAGAAATTTCATGAAGATCCGTTCATGACTTTTTCAGTAATGTCGCTGACAAATATTCTGACAAACATTAGTCAAACAGACAAGCAGACCTACAGATCATTACTAAAATTTTGGTCGTTAATCATACCTTTTAACTCTGAGGATTCCTGTGAATTTCATCGAGATCCATTTGTAACTTTTTGAGTTCTATAGATAACAAAAATTTTTATCAAACATAGAGACAAACAAACCACACATTATCAGAAAAATCTGATGATTTATTTTTCTTGACATACCTTACAATTCATGTAAATTTCATGAAAATCTGTTCATAACTTCTTGATTTATATACTAAGAAATATGAGGCAGACACACAAACAAACGCTTAAACGGATCTTCACCAAAAGTTAATCATCTGTTTCTTCTAATATACCTAACACTCCTTGTGAATTTTGTAAAGCTATGCCAAATACTTGTTGAGTTATCTTGGTGACAGACAAAGGGACAGACAGACGAATTGGACAAAAACATAAACTTCTTGGCGGAGGTAATAAATCCTTGGAGCATATCCAGGAGATAGGGTACTGAACAGCAATTCAAAATGCAACAAGACACATACTAACTACATTATAGAAAAACTCTGTTTTTTTAGTGACAGTGGAATAATTTGTCTGTTCATATTTTTGCCGTAGCAGATATTATATTATTATGACTAGTCAGTGGATAATCCTGTAGTAAGTAATTGGTCCGCCTGGACCCGAGAGGGCAGGAGCCCTCATAAATAACGCAACTTCTGCACGTCGCTGCTTGCTCGCAACTGACTGATAACCCAAACAGACACGTGCGAATACACAGACACACACCATGCTTCCCCTCACACGGCCAGCTTGCGCTCATACCACAGCTGGATGCAAGCATAATGAGCTTTTAGTCACAATTCAGTTATTTAGAACACTTTCCGAGAATTATTCAGAATTCTTTTTATTTTCCCGATCACACCATACAGCATAGGAGGTCAGCAACCTATGGCCCTACTGGCCAAATCTCGTCCTTTTGGTTGCTGGATCTGGCTCCCAGTTTAATCTCAGCTAATACTTAACAGACGCATTTACAGTAATAGCATTCCATGTAAAAAAAATGTTATATTACTTAATGAACTAGGTATATTTCATACTTAAAAGATGCATGTATTCAGTTGCACTCAGTATTCAAAATAATACTATATTGCTTTCGCGGAATGAAAAAAAAATCAACTATCATGGCTCCATCTCGAAATAAAATGGATTATCGACCCCCTGCTGTGCAGCGGCAGCGTGTAAACAAGCCTTCACGCACGTGTAAACAGCAGAGTTATTTCACATATTAAACTTTTGACTCTAAATTTAACTTTAAAAATTTCTGATTCAGTTAAAATTTGCTCTGAATTTCCTAACATTTCTCTAGCCTCTAACGTTCCTTATTCCAGAGAAGCCCGATTTAATAGCTCTAATATTCCTAAAATTCCCCAAGCCCCTAAAATTCCTTGCACTATTAGTCTCGGTTTCAGTAGACTTAAAATTCCGTCATTCCCTCGCTTTTTATCATTCTTTATATCATAAAACTTTCTTTCAATGCCCTAATATTCTCTAGCCCCTAAAATTCCTTACTCAGTAGGACTCCGTTTCAATAGCCCTAATATTCTCTGAAATTTCCCTAGACCTTAAAATTCCTCACGCCATAGGTCTGCGTTTCAATAGCCTTTTAAAAGCCTAGCTGAAGTTCGTCTATAATTGGTAGCTGATGACTAGCCTCCGCAACACGTCTCTTAGTCGCGCAGGAAGTCATTAGGCCGCTCTGAATGCCGGCCTCGGAGCTGGCAGATTTTTTTTAAGTTTTACGCTGAATATGAAAATAAGAAAAGCTGCCGCTGCTGGCAGGCGCCGCGCGGCAGATCTATACAGTAATACACAAATACTTACCTGTGTCCCTACCTGCTCCTGTGCGGCAAAGCTTTGTTTTTTTTTTTTTCGTTTGGTGTGAAAATTAAGCAAAGGAGCAGCGAAGTCAGAATGGGAAATATTCTCCAGAAGACAACCAAGAACAAGAGTGTAGAAAATTGGTGTTCTGCTGAAGTAACCATATCTTACGCCATCGTTTTATGACGTAGCGCAAGCTACTATTCCAGTAAAAAAATAAAACAGGGGTTTGTTGATTGCTGCTTGCTTGGCTCTCTGCCCCAATATGAAGGATTAGATAGGAAAAATTTATCTACAGAAAAGCGGGAGGGCCGATACCATTAGAATTGAAGAACTAAGGACGATTAAAGTACCTCTACTTGGTAGCATGGATACTAGATAATACTTCACTGTATTTTTTTTAATTCACCATACGCGAAAAATTGTATAGATCATCGCTGAAAACGGGGTTTTTCTGAAGTAATTTTTTTCAGCCGCCATTTTATGAGGGCGCTGGTCGCTAGTTAACTCATTTATACACCGGCAAGTGTGCCTGCTCGGTAGAGCGGTAATTAACTGGCGCTGCCTGAATTAAATCATTATATACTGCAGGGAAAATCTACTTTCCCATGTGTCAGCAGTTTCCTTGATCAGTACAAAACAGTAGGATTTCACACCAATCAACCAACATTTTACACTTGTTCACTTCCACCCGTACCACCTGTACCCCACGTAGCTAACTTATTTCAATAGGGCATGATAAACGTATGTGCCCTTTCTCTTGTTCGATAACTACACCCGCATATTAAAATGGTGTGATTCTTTTCGTAATAATACTAGCTAATAAATAAAATAAGCAAACGATTTATAAAAATTGTGACAGAATACATTTAGTAATAGATAGTTACTACGATACCATGCGAAATGTTCCTGAATAAGAAAAGAACATAAATTTCTTGAGGTTCACATTTTTGTGCAACAGACAAGAACGATTCGAAGTTTATCAATCCGGTTATTTCCCGTTACAAACGCCACATTGCGCTTTTCTTGATTCTAGTTCAAACTTACATCGTGAGCACTTGTCTTCTATATCTTCGTAGTAGAACGATGAATCGAAAGCTTGATGACCGGGAGATTAATTCTACGAAATATATTTTCTTTGAAAAATGTCTTTAATTTCTGCACTTGTGATACTGATAATATTAAAGCTACGTTTCCCAAGAAGAGAATCTATTCGTAACGTTCTACTACGAAGATATGAAAGACAAGTGCTCACGCTGTTCAGAGAACTCGAAAAGTTTGATCTAAAATCAAGAAAAGCGCAATGTGACATCGACTTTTTGGAAGCTTGTATTCAGCATCGTCTAACACCCAAATTTATACGTTTTCCACTCTACAATCGACAGCTTGCCGGATCTTCTTTTTATTCAAAATTCCAGAAGAAACTCCTAGATAATGAATTGAGAGCCAAAAAGGCACATTTGAAATGCCACATTATGTTTTATTACCATCATATTATTGGTGCAGATAATATATTTTAGAGTAATAAACACAAATTCAATCAGTAATTACGGTATTAATATAATTGCAATATTTGTTTAATTCCTAACGACTTCGCACTGGTGACGCCGTCTGCTGGCAATCCACCGGTTATGTTCCCACAACCTGTTCTTCTGCTCTTAGTTGCCTTTAACTTTATTTTCCTGTAAATTTCTTGCGGTCGTTATCAAACTACAGACGTCTCACTCTCTTTTCTTCGAGCACAACGTAACAAAAAATGCAGAACACTCTCAAATTGATTTTCAGCTGTCAGATACGAGCTTTCATTATATAAGGACAAAATCAACCCATTATTGACCAACAAGTTTACTTCCAGAGAAGTACAGCGTGATACAAAAACATTGTAATAATATTGCAGGTTCTGTGTACAGAAAGGTAGTGTGCCCTTCTATTTGCGTTCATTTTTTATCATCATAGTGTCTTAGCACCATGGCCTTTTGGACTTCATCGTTGCTATTATACCGATGTTTATTTTATGCCTCGCTTAGCATATTTATTTCAAGCTCTCTCTGCGGTGGTAACTGAATTTTTCAATCACGTAATTATACTGTTGGGCACGGTGTCAATAAGTACTTACTTCCGTCGCTTTTAGTATTTGATAAAAATAAAAAGTAAAAAATAAAAGTATTTGATGAAAGTAAAATGACGCATCTGTGTTATAGGAGTCGAGACCAACAAGAGTCCATTCGCTAGATGTCCCAGGGCAAAACTAAGAGGGTCGTTCCAAAAGTTATGACTCCTACCTCTTAACTCAAAAAGTTAAAGAGCTATGAAGACGGAAGTATCACCGTTAAAACGAACGACCATTTGTGCTCCTAATTTATCGTTCAATGTTACTCACCACTATTACTAATGCACTTTTGCTCGCGATGTACGAGAGCCTGGCGCCTGGCTAGGCGGTCTATTCTTCACAGCTGCAATCACAGCGTTGTTGTCGGGGAAACGATGTTCACGTCATATGTCCTTCAGAGGTCCGAACAAGTGGAATTCTGACGGTGCCAGTTCTGTACTATACAGTGGGGAGGCAGAATCATCCAGGCGAACTGTGTTAACACATTCAGTGGTTCGCAAATTTGTGTGTGGCTTGGCGTTGTAGTGCTGCAAACAGAATATTTCTTTTTTTCTCTCTCTCTTTCTGTCTTTACACGGGTAATCCGGGCCTTCAGCTTGGTCAACATTTCAACGAACGGTTAGAGTTGACGCCCACAACATCATCTACACACATTTCATTCACAGTTATCCTCCGATCTTTACGGATGAGTTGATCGAGGCACACTTTGTTTTCCGGGACAGTGACTGTGCATGGGCGTCGGGAACGCACTTTGTCACTCAATCTCTGTCGCCACTCTGAAATCGAAGAACCCATCTCCTGACTGTGCTGACACCAACTGCATCGGCTTCGTAAACGATCACCAGGCGGCGGTGTATAAGTATTGGCTCAATTTTTTTCAGTACGGAAGAAATTCATTGACGCATCTCTGATTCTGGCGCACGTCCATGAAAGGTTTTGCTTTCTTAAAATGTCACACCTTCCATATCTGCATCAGTAATATGAAACTTTCAGGTCATTAGCGCATGAGTTCAGTCATCATAACAATGCAATTTACAATCCCCTCAGATCCTTTCGGGCGACATAGAAAAAAAAATCGAAGGCATTACTTTTAGAACGACCCTTGTGGAAAATAGTGTTTCTTTTTTTTCTGGAATTCTCAGAGGTTCCAATAGTAAATACATTATCTTATTCTAATTTCTTCTACAGCAAAAGAACTGCAGTAGCGTGACGTTCAGACAGATTGCCTGACAAATTAAATAACGTTTGGAGCAACACGGTCGTCTAGTGGCATCAATCATAGAATTTAAGCGTTGAATTTAAAATCTATCCGTAACTGCCAGGACGGCTTCTCTTTCACGCTGATTTCTTCCTTGCTGTTTGCGAGTCTCCAACATATGATGGCCATACCGCCATCTCGTATGCAAATCGACCCATTACTAAGTCATTAATGCAGTTACTAGCGAGTACACGGAAAATATTTATTCTTCAGCACAAAATGGACAGAGTTACGAGCTTCATTTTGAGTCTTTCAGGTGATGCGAAACCGCAGTGCAAATGCCAAATCAATGCAGTGTGCATACCACACGAATGTAGTGCGAACTTACTGCAGTTTGGAAGGGAACGACTTAAGTATTGATACAAAGTTTGCGAATATGTTTTGGTTTTACAAGACTAATGGCCTCATATTTTAGTATAATTCCATTGCAATTAGCTAATCTCATCAGCTTTAAAATTGTTCCGAACTTCAGCCATAGCCGCTGGCTATGCTACTTTAGATCGACTTAGAGGCGTTGACCCCTCACTAATAACATTTTAGAATGCCTTAATCTCGAACCTGCTCCAACGACTGAGTTTGATGGACCGTCTCAATGGAAATCGGCTTGGGATTAATGCTGGGACCTCAGCAGAGTACAGTGGGACAGCTGGACACACGTGTGCCTCAGCAGAGTACAGTGAGACAGCTGGACACACATGTGCCTCAGCAGAGTACAGTGAGACAGCTGGACACACATGTGCCTCAGCAGAGTACAGTGAGACAGCTGGACACACAT
>LQNS02278171.1:30802530-30819565 GCA_001587735.2 Parhyale hawaiensis | reverse complement strand
AATGTTCAGATATCAATATTCAGTTATCGTTTAGAGCAGCATTTTTAAATATTTTTTTCAGACTGTATGCAGCCATTGGTCTCAGCAGCTCATCATTGGTCTCATTTATTAATTTCACTAATTGAAATACGGTGGCCTGCTTTTCAACGTTGAGTCGTACAATGGGTAGGTTGAATTTTACTCTCCTCATTGCATAATTATGGGGAGGTAATAGTGGCAAAAGATACTTATCATACAAGGGTTTGTCATAATATAAAAAAAAAAGTATAAAAAATACAAAGGAAATGTATTTCAAGCACGGACTGTCTTAAGTTAGCCAGGAGAAATTTTTCGTTATTCTACAACAGTATCAAGGCAATATATACTAAAACAATTGATAGCATGTCTATCAATTGGTCAAGAAGTTGGTGTATAACTATAAACAAAGCTAAATAATACATTGATTATCGAAAACGTTTAAATTACTGGACAAATCGTAATATTCGAGAGAAGGTAACACATTCCGTAAAATTTGAGAGGGTTCAACAAAATTACCTTCGTAAAAGTAGAGAACTTAAAAGTCGAGAGTTGCTCACACACTATTTAGCTCACTAGGCCCTGGAACAGCAGAAATTATAAGAAGCCTCACATCGAGTTCAACCGTTTCATTTTTGGAATGATAGTCAGCCCCCAGGGTCGCGACGAACTTCATACGCTGCAGAGGTATTCCCTTCCCGCGCTAGCTATTCCCAAAGTAGAAAATCCCCTCAAATCCTGTGATGTTTTATTGCCTGTGCTCAAAGACTTTATTAAAGGAGACATGTGAACTTTTGTGCCGGAGGAGATGATAAGAAGGCTTTAGTGGTCGTCAGATGGGAATTGCGGTCAAGAGAGAGACCTTTGATGGGAGTGTTTACGACCTTCGTAGCAGCCTTTTGATGACACGCTTCTCATCAAACGAACCTGGGTATGCGCAAACACACTTCCAACCAATAGGTACTACTCGGCTCGATGCATTAAGGATAAAGCACTTACGCATATGGGAAATTGGGTAATACATATCTTGGGTCTGATCGTCATTAAGGAAAAGCCTAGGGTTGAAGGAAGCTAGAGCATCGATTGTTTTGGTCTGACTGAAGCGTCAGTAAAATTGAAGCTTTCAACTTAGAAAAAAAAACTTACTATATTGAAAATATCGTAAGTAGTGCTATGGGCACAGCTAAGAGGGTGAAGCAACTTTGCCAAATCTCACTTAAGCGCATGTATAACTTGTCTCAATCGATAGAATTATATTTATATTCGAAAACTCAAAGTGCATTAGTTAATAAATTAGAATTGGTACTTCTGCGTTCAATTCAGCCCCGCCCCTAAAGGACTGCTTACGCTGGTTTGACTATAGACTCATACCAAAAGTGCTAGACAAACCAGTAGTAAGCAGACACGTGCACTGTGGTATCAATTTGATGCAAGCTTTCCAGCTGGTCGCAGAGTGCAGTATTGCCGCTACGCGAGACAGGTTGCGTGCAGAATGCCGAGGACACACATGCAATCGCACGCCCAATTGGTTTCTAGGATGAGCAGCAGGCGTGTCGTTTTGAGACATATTTAAAATCGGTAGCACAGATACGGTAGCTGACATCCGAGTCTCTCATCAGGTTGTGTGTGTGTGAATGTGAATGCATGGTGTGGCCTCGGCATAACGCCACCTGAACCTCATTCAAAGAACTTTGCGCGTATCGCAAATAAAGAAGAATAAGCGCAGGCTTTCACTTAAGTTAGAAAAAGTATACGTTTGGTCTGATCGTGATTGAGTAAAATGCAATTATGCAGGAAATCAGATAGTGAATACGAAATGACTCACGTAAGTTGAGCCTATGCGTGGTTTAGATCGTCACCCTCAAGCATTGAATCCAAACTTGGTTTCCCGTAAGAACAATATCGCATGCAACGTACAATATCGCATGCAACGTACAATATCGCATGCAACGTACAATATCGCATGCAATGTACAATATCGCATGCAACGTTAATTCAAATCGACACGCGGCGCAATTAGGGTTACTATGCGGAAATTACGCCACCGAAGTTTCTATATCAGCTACTTATTACTAACGCACCTATTTAACGACAAAAAAGACGCATGCGCAATTGTTTTGAAAATAAGATTTACGGAATATCGGCGTTGAGAAAAGCACCGTCTCACCACCAGCACATCTTCCCGTCCCCTGCAGGAATTGGGCGCAATATTATTACCTCCGCCAAAGAGCGTATGTTTTTGTCGAGTTTGTCTGTCTTTCCGTCTGTCTTTTACCAAGATAACTCAGAAAGTTATGAGCGGATTTTAAAAAAATTTACAGGGCTTGTAAAGTATGTTAGAAGGAACAGATGACTAACTTTTGGTGAAGATCCGTCCATCTGTTTGTATGTCTGCCTCATTTCTCTTAATGCCAAAACTGAAAAGTTATGTACGGATTTTTATGAAAATTACATGAGTTGTTAGGTATATTACAAAGAGTGAATGATCAAATTTTTGTAATGATCTGACAGTTCGTTCATTTGTTTGTGGTTGCGTTTAATTTTATGCTTCTTAGTACGATAACTCAAAAAGTTATGTACGGATCTTTATGAAATTTGCAGGAGTATTTAGTAATGTGAAAAGACATAAGTGATTAAATTTTGGTGATATCGGTTTGTCTCTTTGTGTGTTTGACTAATGTATGTCAGAATGTTTGTTAGCAGCGTAACTCAAAAATTATTGACCAGATCTTCAAGCGAATTACTGGAATTGTTCATACTGTCAAAAGGCACAAATGATTAGATTTTGGTGTTGATAAAGAACCAATTCGAATTTTTCATTACCGTTGCCTTGCTTGGCGGAGGTATGGGTTCTCAGAGTGCTCTAGTTGGTACAGTAAGAGACTGCCAAGAAAGGTATATCAGCTACATAACAGAAGCAAGGAAGTAGCGATAAACAAATAACGTCCAATATGAATGTTAGTGAGAGAAGAAATTTATTTTGTACCTTAGAAGAAATTTTACTGGAAATATAGGAGACTAAGTCCAGGTAGGTTATCGTACCAATAGGATATGTCAATAATATTAAACACCGTAGTGATTAGGCATTATTGTCGTACACAGACCCTGCACAACTAGACCACTAGTAGACTCGCAGTCATAAAGCAGCCCTGTCATAAGCAGACCCTGCACAGTCAGACCGCTTTCAAAACTAAGTCACAGAGCAGCACTGTCATCAGTGCCCCTAGCAGACCCCTAGCAAACCAGCTACAGAGCAGCACTGTCATAAACAGACCCTGCAGAGCCAGACCCCTAGCAAACAAGTCACAGAGCAGCAGTCATAAACAGACCCTGCAGAGCCAGACCGCTGGCAAAAACAAGTCACATAGCAACACTGTCATAAGCAGACCCTGCAGAGCCAGACCACTGGCAGACCATCCTCACTAAATCATCCTCGTCAGCCCAGAGCTGTGGCAGCCAATAACTTCGGATCCAGGCAGAGGATTGGTTTGCGGTTATAGATGCTCTGTGCCAGATTGGATCCTCCTATAGCGACTAACGAGCCTCTCGGATACCTTTTGTAATTAGAGGAACTTGTCCAAAGCTTTTCGGACGTCTACAGATGGCTAGGATTACGGAGTCGTCCGGTGTGCGGTGCAGCAGGATCCTCTGCTGATCAGGACTGTGGCTGAGGAATGCACCGAACCGGAGTTGCGGAAATGCACGGAATGGCTGTTAATGCATGGAGTGAGAGCTGGTGCACGGAATGGGAACTAGTGCATGGATTGGGAGCTGGTACAGGGAATAGGATCTGGTTCATGGAATAGAAGCGAATGCATGGAATAGAAACTGGTACATGGAATGGGAGCTGGTACTTGGAATGGGAGCTGGTGCTTGGAATGGGAGCTGGTGCGAGGAATGGGTGTTAGTGCGTGGAATGGAAGCTGGTACTTGGCATCGGAGCTGGTGCGTGGAATGGGAGCTTGGGAATGAGTCGGGGTGGGAAAACAGTACAAGGAAAGATGGGATGTCATGAGCTTTATGTAAAACAAAGTACGCACGCACCATTAATCTGCAGCACTGGAAAATTTCAGAAGGTAGGTATGCTCTGGTTACACACATAAAATAAAAATGGAAACCACAGGGGGTAACATACGCCACGCCTCACTGCATATACAGTACTTCAGGTAAAGTTTATATACGTTACATCGGCTACGTACATAAAAGGAGATTATTTAGGCATGTTTTCGAATCTGAAAATAGGCGCTATTTTCATTTATTAGTCTATAATAAGTTAAAGTTTCACGAAGAGTAAAAACCTAAAAACCATGAACTACTCCGCCTGTAAAGAAATATATTTTTAGTCTGTGTCGATATTTTTCTGTTCATTCAGTGCTGAAAGGATGAGTGAGCTTAGTCCATAAACAATGGATTCATAATATCACGCATAATTATATTGCATCAGGCCCTCAAATCATCAGTGCAGAGTAAAAAATATATAGATATGAGACTCCCGAATAGAGTCTAATCGTAATTAATGGAGACCGATCAACTATGTCATAAAGTGTATTAGTTTTAAAGAGGTGTGAATATAAATTCCGATGGCTCTTCTGTCAAAAAAAAAATACAAAGTGTGTCAGAACACTTGAGAGTTCGTTGGTGTGGTACAGCCCGCCTATAGGCATTCACCATCACCCGGCCAGACAAATGCGGAAACACAGGTAGACAGATTAACACCCACGCTGAAATTAGCTCAAACCCAACCGGATTGAGATTCAAGATAGCTAAAGCTTAAAAAGGGTCCCTCCAGATATGCACAACCCCCAAAGCGTGTAGCATCATCCGGACAAAGAAAATGTGGAAACACAAACACTCAACAGCAACACACGGTGCTCCCAACATAGCTACGCTTCTGCCGTAAAAATTGCTCCTCAGTTTTGAGTTATAATAAATAATTCAGTTAACATTATGGCATTTTTTCTTCTTTACTTATTTAAGGTATCACTGGTTGGCAAGGCGAGGAAGAGTTGAGCTAGCCTCATAAACTTCATCTTGTCCGGGACTTCGGACAAGTGAGTTGGTTAACCCCCACTGGATGTAGTTTCAGGTGTTAAACCTAATCAGTTACTCTTGAGACGCCTTAGAGCTGCGTCTTGTTTTCGAAAATAATTTTTTGATGGTTGCAAGCATAATATAGTTATGAGTTATGACTAACACCTACAACGCGATCCAAAGTGGAGAAACCAACGCAAAGGCCTGAAGTTGCTGACAAGTTTAGCTCAGGAGCTCAGCCTAACTCATTCTTGCCCTACCAATTGAGTGTTTCTAGTTTCTGTAACCCTACAACACTATACCGGGTATTTTTTTATGTGGACGAATTTCAACCATAGATAGAAAAACTCATAATAAATCGATTTTCATGAATGATAAAACGCCCAAAACTCCTTAGTTTTCGAGTTATAATGACCTAAAGAAATTTAAAGCTTTAGAGTAGGATACTACGAGCGCGCCAATGTTAGCACTAATTTTGATGGTTCAGCACGTTTGTAACCCCACCAAAGCAGTTAACATTATTTTTACAACAAAAACTGCAAGTATTTCACAGATAGGAAAAATATCTGCAGTTTCACACTTAGCATTTAACGTAATCACACTACTGTATGGCGGACACTATGTACGTCGTCAGAGTTCACATCCGTGTCATTAAAAAAAATGCAAGGGTTATTGCCACCAGATTTTGGACCTTGTGTACAATTTTCAGAGTGGTTCATGCAGCAGCGAACAAGGGATCCCAACTTCTCCAAGCTGATTCTTTTCACAGATGAAGCGTATTTTACTCGCGATGGAGTTTTTAACATTCACTATAATTATCATCGGGCTGAAGCTTAATAATCCTCATGTCATTCGCCCAAATAATCATCAACATCGATTCAATGTAAACGCATGGGCAGGAATGTGGTCGGAAAATGTGCTGAACAATCAAATTGAGCGCTAACATTGGCGCTCACGTAGTATCCTACTTAAAGCTTTAAATTTCTTCAAGTCATTATATCTCGAAAACGAAGGAGTTTTGGGAATTTTGTCATTCACGAAAATCGACTTATTTTGAGTTTTGCTCCCTATGGTTGAAATTTATCCTCACAAAAAAAAAAAACACCCGGTATATGGGTAAAAGGAATTCTTGCCTAAGATAATGACAGGGAAATATGGTTCGCGTGCTATGGTACATGGAAAACTATTTTTTAAATTTTACTAGGCTAAAAGAGAGTTGGATTTGCTGGACTTCATCGTAATCTGGATCTAGATCATTCTTGAGAGCGTTCGATTTAGTTACCCCAGCGCACCGTTAGTTTCAATACAAGTTGGACTCAAATTTACATAAATTGGGTAACAGGGTGTCTAAGACGATATTTTAATCAAAACTGAGATTTATCTGCGTGTCAACTATCTAAACAAATGAAAAATATCCCTTTAACAGATACAGATTAAAATATTTAGTTTTCAAAAATCCATGATCTAACAAATCGAACGCCTGGATACCTACGGATTACGAAACAAGATAGATCATCGACGCCGCCTTAAACGATATGATAACAGCTCAATAGCTCAATAGGCTATTAAGTAAGGATGGCAGTGGTTCTTGCCGAAAAGTATAGTATGAATTTTTCTGTAACCTCTTGTATAGGTCACTTCACCCCTAAATGTGAGTGGTCATCATCTCTTTTAAATGTAAAGCAGCCTGGTGCTGTAGGCCCTCAAGATACCAACATTCAGAAAAGTGTTTTGCCTTTACCAGCACGTCTTCGCGTGCACCGAAAGAAATAAGCACAAGATTTGTGCTGCAGGGCCAGGACCCGCTAAGTCAGTCATATCCCGCCAATACTCCGGAAAGTTGCCAGTGTTGGGACAATACTTTCAGTGAATATGGTTACTCACCCTGTAAGGGTCGACTAAGACAACGGTTTCGTGTAGGAATGCCATAACTTGAAACGTTGATAATGAAGCATACTGGTACCTATAAGGTTAACAACCTTGAATAATAAATAGTCGCCTACTGTAATATGAAATCTTGAATAAGAAAAAAATACTCACTCGAAACAAGACTTTAGGGCGGAAAAATTAAATCGCGCGACTAACGCTCGGTTAAAACCAAAGTACTTTCCGCTTTTCATATGCACATCCATCTGCCTAGGAAACGCTAAAGTTAATAAATAAGTGGAAAACAAAAAACTCCCGCAGCGGGGCTACTTACCGGGAAGAAGCCGGCAACATACACATCAATCTTCTTCCGAGCCATGACAGGCATGCACAACGAGCACAAAATTCCTAGACACAAGATGGCTGTCAGGGCTTTTTCTAGAGCACCTCTAGCTTTCCACTTTACGTGTTTGGCCACCACGCTGTCGTTCCTTCTAACTCGTCCGTAGGCTATCGTTCGGTGCCATGGGAACTTTGGAAAGAGCCGACAGCCCGAGGGTAGCGCCATACCAGCCTTGGCCATGGCCACTCTTTCACCTGCAACTCTACATCACTTCACAACTCACTCAAAACTCCTGTGAACAGCAACATTTTTGTAATTAAGGAATCATGAACACACACATGGAACTTTTAATTTTAGGACTCAGCTACTCTGAAGAGCAACGCTTTTGTAATAAGAAAACTTCAACACAAACATGACAATAATAATTTCAGAATTGAATTCATGCCAATAGTAACGTTTGCAATAAGGAAACTTCACCACACTCACGTAGCATTAAGAATTTCGGGTCTACGCTAATGAAAAATTCAATCACTGGAAACATTAGTCTCTTGCCGTGCACATTAAGCACAAATTTTCTTAGGAACGGCACCGAATGACATTTTTTGGCTGTTCAGAACTAAATGAGCTTAATTAAGAACTACACACACAAACACAGCACATACTTATGCTAACAAAATTATTCAGTCACTGGAACCACTTATAGGTTGACGGAAAACTGGAATGTCACTACCGTTACCCTAATAATTTTCTAAGACGTGCTTAATAGTGCACGAGTCACAATGGCACAAGGCAGCCTATCACATGTTGTGTAGTTCCAGCTCTCTTAATACTATATGCACTGATCTTTTGATATACATATTCCAGCAGATTCCATACAGGTCCGGGCAGCAATTGTTCTTGATAGGCACTAGTAATGCAGGCCCAGTTTTATATAAAATATATATGGAGAACAGAATCTTTCCTGATTAGCTTCGTAACAGCTTATTAAAAACTTTAGGCAGTGGGACCCATACATATTCCCAAGAAAAAAACCAACTGGTAATCCATAGGGCGAATGTATACGCAGACTGATGAAGGTACACAATTTTCTCGTGTGAAGTCCTACAGGTACTATGACACACTAAAAACCAAAACCAAGAATGCCCGTTTATAGTTATTGATATCAGCTTAATGAGAAAGCTGTGAGTTAGGAAGAAACTTTAATTTCCAGGCTTAAGTGGTTAATATCCATGTCTCGCACTACGTTTACTTATAATTAGTTTGGCAAGCGCACCTAAAGAAAAGAGAAAAAGAAAGAGCGTAGGGCGGTAAGCAGAGATTCCAGATATGAGGGGTGCATGAAGCACTTAGGGTACGTAAGCCCGGTCTAGGGTACTTATCCATAATGTTTCTGAAAGTCAAAACTACAATTATTTTTAACAAAAGAAAGTTAAAGTTGTTGTTATCATTATAATATTACGTTATGAACTTGATTGGTTAGGTGGCTCACACCGCGTCTGGTACTATATATGGTTGGGGGTTGATGGAGATTTCTGATTTCTAGAGGAGGTTCGTGTGCTGACAAAGTAAGAGGAAAGCTGCGGTACGCAACGAACCCCATCCCAACAGAGCTACGCCAATAGAAAAGAATAATAATGATAGAGGAAACAATTGAAAATAATAATAATTGTGAGAAATTAAATTGGAGGTAAGAAAACGTGGGTGGAATGAACTCTAGATATGAATAATAATAAGAAATAGTAACGTATTTTTCACTTCCCCTAACATAACATTTGTCCCTTCTGACAATATTTAGTTAAGTAAAACCATCACGTTTTGATTCTCAAAACATTGAGTTGTTTATTTCCCGAAATTTTTGTCAATATTCCCAATAATTAATAAATCACACCATAATTTTACCACTTTCAATTAAGTAAACAATGAATTATTATGACGATTAAGATGTTTCTTCCAAGGGCAAACAGGTAAGGGTTACTTCTCGGAAATACAGAGGTTCCTTTAAGAAAAGGTTTCACTAGATAAGTTAAGTTTTTTTAGGAAATAAGTGCACGAACTTCACAAACAACAAACAAATATTACTGCATAATGCGTTATCATTTTCTTTTATTTAATGAAATTAGTTGTACATCAAACATCATAATAATGACCGTCATCTATTTTCTCTTAATATATATGTCCTGTCTATTTTCTGTCATGTAAATACGAAGAAAAATATCGAGGAATGTAATAATATAAATGGATGTAACTTTTAAATCACAGTATTCAATCATTTTATTTGGAAATTTAATTAGTGTACAACTGACTGTTGAAATAAAACCAACTAAAAGGATCAAATTCCCGATATAGTTACTACATACTTGAAATTTTTCAACAGCTAAGTGATTTAGGCAAGAAATGTTAGACGCGGGGCAATCAAATATTCCTATCAATTACTCGTACACAACGAAACGGAGTATACAGCGGAAAAAATAACTAAGTGAGTAAACAGCTGGCAATGATAACAATATATTGGGTTACAAGGTAATGAAATGAGGTAATAGTGCAATTAAAGGAAAATAAGGCAAGAATTTCTAGTAGTTGTAGAACCGAAGCACGTAAGTGTAGAATAACTATGGAGCAATTAGCTCGACATTTGCGTTTTAATATCCTCTGTAAGTATAAATGGTGCACTTACGTATTAATTAAGTAAAGACATTTGTAAGCACTATTACTAGTTAAATACTACACAGTGATAGAGAAGTAACACTGAGCAATTTTGTACGGTAAAGCAATGAAAAGTAGAGTGGCAAGAAAAGTGTTATTGCTGGTTAATTACTAACGTTAGTAAAAGAAGCACTATTGCTAATATTATTTCATAATTGCTACAATTTTTACACAGCAATGCAGTTCAAAGCAGCACTATTGCTGAATATCATTAGCTGATAATTGCTATAATTATAGAGCAATATAGTGCAGAGCAGCACTATTGCTAAATATTAAATCATAACTGCTAAATTTATTCGGCAATGTAGGGCCGAACAGCACTATTGCTATATAACAATGAATCCTAATTGCTACGATTTTATATCAATATAGTGCAGAGCAGTGCTATTGCTAATATCATTCGCTCATAAGTGGTACAATTAAGCAGCAATACAGTGCAGAGCAGCAAAAGCAGCCGTGCAGAGGGTGATGGTGCAGAGGCTGCAGACGCTGTCAGCCCTAAAGAGAAAGAGAGCACCCCATGCCTATTGCCTCCAGCCCCTATCAAAAGCTTGAGTTAGCAGCAGTCATTGCTGTGCAGGTCTAATTCTATGGAATTAATTCCATATTGCGATCTTCTTCATTACCAGTGCTTACATTCAGTGGTCTTGCTAAGTTCGTAAGCACCTTCGACGAGAATAAGAAAAAAATCAGAACGTAATTCCTCGGCGAAATAATGACCGACAGAGTATGGGAATGATGATGTATTAGTTATAATGCAATGTATTAATTATGTGTCGCTTATTGGCAGGTAATACTTCAAGGGAAGCACTTACGAGGACGTAACTCAACTGCAATACCAGTTTTACACAACTCTAACTGCCGTTTCCAACTGTGACTATCACACGAGTATCACCGTATCCACTGCACAGGCCAAGTGCCTCATTTCGACGATATGACAATGTCGTATCTGGAATATATACGAGATTTAGAGCCAATAAACAAAATACTAGAGACTGGTCGCCAGCACATAACTTCACTCAATCAATGCTCAAGGCAAACTGAGCCCAGACTTGCTAAAGACCCCCGCACCGGCCCCCCCTGCCCCCTATCTACTTCAGAAAGTCCCTTTAACCGCTACATCTCACGTCTAGATACTTCACCTCTCTGGTCATTACTTGCTCCTACATCTCGCCTCTAGATAATAGNCAGACTTGCTAAAGACCCCCGCACCGGCCCCCCCTGCCCCCTATCTACTTCAGAAAGTCCCTTTAACCGCTACATCTCACGTCTAGATACTTCACCTCTCTGGTCATTACTTGCTCCTACATCTCGCCTCTAGATAATAGAAAACTGCAACATCTCACGTCTAGATACTTCACCTCTCTGGTCATTACTTGCTCCTACATCTCGCCTCTAGATAATAGAAAACTGCTACATCGCACGGCTAGATACTTCACCTCTCTGGTCATTACTTGCTCCTACATCTCGCCTCTAGATAATAGAAAACTGCTACATCGCACGTCTAGATACTTCACCTCTCTGGTCATTACTTGCTCCTACATCTCGTCTCTAGATAATAGAAAACGGCTACATCGCACATCTATATCCTAGCTGACTGCTTTCGATCGGCCACCTAATATCTATTAAAAGATATCTATATATATATATTACAATTCAATGTACGATCATTTTCTAGAAAATAGAAGTTAATTTACGCCGAATTACGTCCGGTTTATTGAGAAGTTTCAGTATGCATGAGACAAATAGATTTAACGTAGGTGGATAGTTGTATATTTGCAATAATGCACCTATTTCTTGCTGATGTTTTCATATGCTTAAAACATGTCACATTAATTTTATTCGGATTTAGGAAGCTTTTTTCTTCAAATGAAATAAAAACGCTGCAGTTCATTCAGGATATCACCCTTGGAGGTTCTGCAAAGCACTATTTAATGCCTCACTGAATATGATTAGATTTTAGCAATTTGTCTCACTCGTTAAGAAACTGATTGCACCAAAACAATGCTGTCCTCCCCTGCACAGATGGCGAATACCTTCTTGAAAGTGCTGTTGTTAACTTCATGATAGCAGCCTCTATTCGCATAGAAAAGACAACTTCACAGAGAATGAAAAAAGGACATGAGGAACACGTGTACGAGGGTGGACCCTCGCAGGATCCACCCGAGTGGGAACAGCACGTCGGGAATGAAGGGGAGCAACAGATCAAAACATCTTAACTAAGTTTAAAAATGAAAGCAGCCAACGTGGGCACGAAAGATAGACCTCACCAAGACCGAAAACAACCTACAGGGTCCTCCTGGAGTACAGCTCCCTATAACAAAAGATAGGTGAACCAATGTAACTTAACCATATGGACTATAGCCTAGCAAATGTCCTTTGAGAGATGTCCCAACATGGCCCGCTACGGACTAAAGGGAATAATAAAGATAGGTACCATTAGCATCTACAATATTAATAGCGTTCTTCCTACCTTCGCGTGTTACGCTCTTCATCAGAAACAGATAGCAGTAAATTAGATACAATATAGTTCGGTTGTATTCATGATAGGGAAGATGAAGCCGAGCTCGGTTGAACCTGCACGTTAAATTTAAAGGTGATGCGGGCAATACAATAGGACAATACGTCCCATATATATGTTTCCCTTGCGCACAGGCAGTGTTAAATGTAGCTTTCAAAGCAAAGGAGCTGGTGATGGTGACCCACACGGCCAGGAGTGAACGGGGAGAAATAGCGCGTTGTCTATGACCAGCTAAATAACACGTGACTTTTGGGAAAGGAAAAAATGGCGATAACGATCCAACGGGTCAGAGGGAGTTTAGTATACTATAAAACTTGATAATATTTGTTCATTACTGTAGAATTTCCAGGGGTCCAACCTGAAAGGCCCCGCCAGACCGTGAAATTTTTACGGGTGCAGCTATCCAAATAATTACTTCCCCCTATAAGGAGGTTGTGTTTTATCGAGTTGGTATGTCTGTGTGTTTGACTGTCATCAAAATAACTCAAAAAGTTAGGGATGGAACTTTACGAAACTTACGGGGATTGTTAGGCATGTTAAGACTAACAGATGATTAACTATTGGTGGATATCCGTTCAATCTCCTGTTTGTTTGTCTGTCTACTTCATTTTTTTTCTTGGTTTTATAACTGAAAAAGATATGAACGGAATTTTATGAAATTTATACCACTTGTTAGGTATATCACGAATAGTAAATGATCAAATTTTGGTGATGATCGGCTGATCTGCTTGTATCTTTGAGTAATGATTGTTAAGAGCATAACTCGAAAAGTTATGGAAGGATCTTCAAGAAAATTACAAAAGCTGTTATTACTGTCAAAAATCCAATGGACAGTATAAAAGGAAATCATAATTTCAGAAAAAAATTGAATTTTTCGTTACGGTTGCTTGGCTTGAAGGAGGAATGCACTCCCAGAGTGCTCCGGTTTTTTTTTTTTTCTCCTTGTATCAAGTATCAGAAAAGTTCCTAACTAATTATTATTCCTCTCTCAACAGCCAAAGCGTCAGAGGCCACCTTAATCCTTTATCTATCATGCCCCCTACTAACTGAACGTCTCCGGGCTCTCAGCACTGTAGCAAGAAATTGTACTTTCCTCAGATGTCTAAATAATACAGACATAATGGTAATAGCTCATAGATGGTCAGAGCATAAGTATCGGTTTCTCAATGGGAATGGGCCTATTGGTCCATCTACTACCGGCTATCTAATTTGACGTAATTGTGTTTTTCTTGGATGGGATTATTAAAAATTCGATAGGTAAGTCATTAACACAGTCTATTCGTCTTGCAAGCCAAAATGTCTACTTTATAGCAGACTCGGTTGGTGTCATTTCACTAAAGATCATCTCAGAGAAAATTTGATAAATGAGTTTCCACCTAATATAGCAATGTTTTAAAATAACTCCTACATTTACCGCTTCCTTGAAAAGTGACGGAGGAGAAATTAGTATAGGGTAGCTCTTCGTTGTTCCTGGTGATATTGTGCCGAGAATGGCAACACTGCTGTACTCTACGACATAGTAAAAAAATAAGTTAGACTGACGAATCTTAGTTTTTCCAGCTGGTTATACGCATACGTAGACCTCATTCGCTATACCTCGCTGCTAGCTCTTTGAGGAATTTCTATATATGGTGAGCGAGGTGAACGTAGGAGGTGAGCGATTCAAATTCTAGTACAAAAAAGCGTCAATAACTATTGTCCATCCTGTGCTGTCAAAATTTGTCATCTTAGGCCGGCTGCCCACTAACAACTTTCGTTGTCGCTAGCAGCCTAGACGCAACTTAGCTTATCCGACTGCGCAGCCGTGGTCGTGACTTCAGCGTGACGTCTATGAACATCGTGCTGTAATTCTTAAAGTACCAATCGTTGTGAATACAAACCGCTCACAATTAAGAGCGATCGTTGAAAGTTCAACATTGCCACTCGCTAGGGTGCAGAAATCGCAGTAGCGACTGAAATATTTGAAAATTTTTGCAGCAGCTAAATTTTGTGCAAGCTGAAGCCGTGCCGTAGCTACGTACACGGATAAGTTGAGTTGCCTCTAAGCTCCTAGCGGCAACGAAAGTTGTTAGTGTGCAGCCGGCCTAAAAAAATTTAATCTTCCCGAATTGACTAGCAACAGTCTATACATACCTTGTTGCGTCGCAAGCCTATCCAAATACATATAGAATCGAAATAAGTATATGTTACTTACAGAATTACTTAAAGCGTCGTGAAAAATTTGCAAATAAATTAATAAACAGACGGGCAGGTAACTAAATGAATAAGTACATGCACAACGGTCGGTATATCCACCAGCAGGGTACTACAGTGTTGTTCTTGCATGCTGATAGCTGCTCGTTCACCTCTTCACCATGCAGGTGAATTCTTGCGTTGACCAATTTGCGGCGCCAGCATTTCTTTCATTCTCACTTCATTACGAGGGTAATGGGCTAGCTGGTCATCACATGTCGCGTGAACCTTTAGCCTCAGTCGCCATAAGTCTGATAATCTGTGGTTGACTGCAAACGAGCGGACATATATCTGCAGCACGAACCAGTGCATTTAGGTGGCATTTTTTTGTAATGTGCGGGGGGATAGAATTAAATTTAGTCCCCATGCTACTTTTCAGAGGTTCATCAGATGTCGTCAATACTTATCTTTCACATTTTGCATATCAACATCCCTTTCACCGTTGACTAAGAGATTTTCGCCTGTGTAACATAAAAGAAGATGGAAAAATTAACCAGGAAAATAGACAAGCAGCCAACAAAAAAACTGTATTGTTCAACACTGGGATTAACCCGCTGATATATTTTTACTTACCATGCTATCTTATCATCTACATAATAAGTTCAAGAGCCTATTATACCCATGCATGGTAAGAAGCAGGACACGACAGCTATTGGTGTAGTCACATGCGTTCTCAGCATTGACGCTATAGTACCGCCATTCCAAGACCTAATGGTTTCATTGGCCCAGCTAACCCAAATAAATAAGTGTATGTTTTATTGCAGGGAAAAATTCATTTGACAGCTGCGGTTCTTCCTAGTATCAGGAAAAGGCCATTGGTTGCTCTCCAAGGAAGGTTCCGAGCTGCAGAAAAGTTTATTATGCCGCAAGCCCCGCTCAAGTTGCTTTAATTCAGGTTAAAATTCACTTATCTTAGGTTGATTTAGGGAAGGTTAAGTTAAATTTAGCTAGATTAGCCAAGGCAAACAACTCTAGAACCAAATTTTGGATTTCAACGAAATTCATCCAAAAAGTATTAGAGCTATTAGGTCATGCTAAGTCACGTTAGGTATACATTTTCATTTGGTCAATGAATATTAGGTAAAATTAGGTTCAGCAAGAACTGATTTTCTATAAAATCGAAAACTTAACTAGGAAAATATGGAATTAGTAAATAGCTAAGTTCGGTTAGAATACAGTATGTTCGGTTTGATTAAGCTATGTTAAGTTAGGTTAGGTTATGTTACAATAAAGTAGGTTAGGATAAGTTAGTTTAGCTTAGGGTGGGATAGTTAAGGTAGGTTAAGTTGGCTTACAGATCAATTAGTTACTCGAAACTGTTGATAGCTTGGCAGCTATAACGCAGGAAAATTCAAGCATCTAAAGAGGGTTAGGTTAGCTTATGTAGGAGATCACAGTAGGTTAGGTTGTGTTACTCCACATTTGAGTTATAGAAATGACCTAATTTTCAGCAGTAATATCGCTTTAAAATACAAATTTTACCTTTTCGCTTGAGCTCAACGTTAGGTTACGCTAGTTAGGGCTAGGTCTCTTTCTCTCCGACATTGTGGATCCATTATGACCCCACCATTATATACCGCTCCGCCGTCCATTCCTTATCATAAAAGGGTGGGCAAAGTTGAGACCGGCCGTCATGAATTTATCGCCCATAAAACGCTCAAAAACAGCTCCATATTTTCGACTGGACGCTATTTTCATCAATACAACAATAAATTCGGCGCTCAGAAGAGCTGCTCTGCAATGCGAATCTGAATTTATATTCCTGCTGCGTGAGAGTGAGAAGGGGATTAGGAATCAGGAACTGCAATTCGGTCTTAAAATAGGTCGTTTTCTGTGCTTCAAAATATATTGTTGCAATTAAGACGCCCAGCTCTCAATTAGAAAGTTGGAAAACTACTTCAACTTAACAATAAAGAAATCGGTCATTCATCTATTTCAAGTCTTTATGACTTTGTGAAAAGTTGGTCATTTTCACTCTTTCTGTAAGCACTATCTTCACACAAATTATTTATTAAGTTATTTAACGAAGACCAGAAATCGTCAGACTGTTAATTGAAGATTGTAGTGTGTTTCCGGATTTCTGAAACTGGTAGATGAAAACTAGTATACTATATAAAAGTGCAGTACGCCTGCAATCGTTGCTCTTTGGTGCTGGACTCTCTCGTATAAATGTTGTGGCTGCACGTATAACTCCTGGCTGGGTTTACAAAGCGCAGTGTAACTTGCAGTCGCACGCGGCATTTAGAAGGTGAGCACGAGCAGCCCATGTCTTTGTTAGCTAGGTTCACAAGTTTATTTTTCATGGTGTTTCTCGTTTTATTACT
>LQNS02278171.1:30779351-30790096 GCA_001587735.2 Parhyale hawaiensis | reverse complement strand
ATTACGCTACCTCCCCCATGCTTTACAGATGTTTTGACACATTTCGGGTTCAGCCTGTCACCTGTTGCACGTCTAACATACCGTCTGCCATCAGATCCAACCAAATTAAATTTACTTTTGTCTCTGAAATGCACTCTTTCCCAATTTTCATCTCTCCAAATGATGTGCCTTTCCGCATATTCAAGTCTTGCTTTCTTATTCTTCTTACTGATAAGTGGTTTAGTGGCAGGACTGCGTGCCTTAACAGTGGCAGTTCTAGAAGTCATGCACACGAAATTGAATGTTGCCAGATGACCAGGGTAAATGTGAGAATGTTTTAGAGACGATCGTTCTCGTATTTTGCACTGTTCAATTTTTGTTATTGTTTGTTAGATTTTTCTAATGTATTAAATATAGTTGTGCTAGCTGCGGCTGCGCTAGCACACATGTGTGCTAGCGCAGCCGCAGCTAGCACATAGTTATGTTTGTCCTGATATTTTGTAGAAATATGTTAAATACATTCCTTAAGGCCCCATCAAAAGATTCATTAACCTACCCTACATGGTTAAACTTTATTTTCAAATAATGAAAATCGTTCTCTTATTTTGCCCGCTAGTGTACTAATACAGTATATAAATACAAGAGGGCCCGGCCGTCGAAAATTACGGCAAAAATTTTGAAATTGTTTACTGTTCCTGCTTCTTGAGTTGGTTTTGCTGTAAAAAAAAATATAGGTCTCATACCTGCATGCTAATCTTCCATTAAGGAAACGCAAGTTGTAACGCCATGAATATTGCGAGAGCAAAATATCCCCCTTCTCGGTTATGCGCGAATATCACTTTGAAATTGGTAAACGCGGAGCAGCATCAAGAAAATATAGTTCAATGAAAAGAAGTTACCGGAAAGCCTCAGGGCTTACTGTTACAAGGATACCAGCTGATAGTTGAGCCTCAAGCGTCGAAATTTGGCTGCAATGGAAACTGCATATAATTTGGCGTCTGTTCAGCGTGAAATGCAATTGCCACGTAGAGATACAGCTAAAGAAAGTAGGTATAAGCGAAATGAATTATGCACAATCTGAACGAAAACTTCAACCAGGACTGAGCCTCTCTCCCTGTTCGAAAAGTGCTGGATGAATTTTCTCATATCTAAATCCTCAACAGCGTGAATAAATATATAAAATAATAAACACACGACGGTGTTTACTATATTGTTTGCTTAAGACCTTGATCATAAATTCATTTAGGTCATTTTTTTGACGACTATGAACTCTATGTACAGTGCATACATGTATATAGAAGGTGCCCCAAAAAAGTTAATCCAATTTCAAATAATTATAAATCAAATACTATTGAGGTTACAAAAATTTGGAAAGATGGATGTTGTTTATCAACCTCTTCTTTATCTATGTTGAAAATCTCATGAAAAAATATGAAAGCATATTTTCGCAGTATTATTTTTAGTAAAAGACACTGAAAACATGCTCGTGCAAACTTGTTGAAATTCAAATTTGATTATGCTAAAATATATTTTAGACAACTTTTAACAGTTTAATAGTAATGAGAAGCCAATAGAAATTCAAACGAAAGAAAAAACCTAAAATTGTGCGCTAATTTTTAAAGAACAACGGCGCTCCCACTCACAGAACTAATTCTGTAAGGGAAAAACTGAATGAGCTATTCGGTAATCGTTTTCTCTCCTTGAATCATCGTATTTAGTGGCCACCCAGATCTCTCGATTCGACTCCCTGTGATTTTTAACTGTGGGGCCACTAAAAACGTAAAGTTTATAATTCTTCACCAAGAGACATCGACGACCTGAAGCAAAGAATTGAACAGAAAGTCAATCAGCATCGAGAAGATAATGCTCTGATAAGAAGAGTTATGAATGCATTGAGAAAGAGAATGCAACTGTGCTTTGAAAGAAATGGAGGGCACACCCAAGGGAACTAAAAATTACAGCACAATTTTAAGTTTGTTTCATTAGTTTGAAATTTTATTGGCTTTGCATCCTAAAATAATTAAACCCTTTGTGTATTTGTTTATTTCGTGTCCGCTCTTAAGGAAATAGATAGTTGAAAAATAGGCCAGGTTGCAGATTTTGTACTCAAGTTACATTTTCATAGAGATCGATGACCAGATTGCAGAAGATGGGAAAAGTAGGATCCTTTCCCCTTTATCTGACTGCACTTCTTGCTTGAAACACTTCTTGAAATCGGAACAATATGTATGCAGCTTCTGGAGTCCGATTCTATAACTTTTTTTCTCTCAAGTCACAACGTATAAATTCGGCAGATGATCAACGGAGCACTCACGACGGGCAGTAGACAATTATTCCTTCTAGCTTACTGTCTTTCTCTGAGAGAGCAGAATTCGCTTCAGAGGCCGAAATTTCAGCACTTCAGTGAAGCAGATATTTAGTATAGAATACAGTATCGTGGAGACGGTGCACTCACACTGCATATTAGCTGACTGGAGTTGCATGCAAGTTTATTGCAGTGTTTTACTTAAGATTTTACTTTGGAAGACACACGTTAATTAAGAAAGAGGTTAGGGAACGTTGTTGTGGGAGAGCGTACAACATTCGCAATAATTATCTTCAGACCCTAAATAATCAGGGTCGCCGGGTGACGGCACGGCAGATGCGAGCGGTGAATCACTGACCATAGAAAGCTATAATATATTTAAGCAAAAAATGAGGTTCAACACCTCTCCTAGAACACAGGAAGCACCCCCACTAGTAACTGTGATATCACCAGGCACTGTACATAAAACTTCGAGCACTGCTCCATTGAGGCCGTGAAGAGGCACACCAGTCGCAAGGACAGTGTCACTTAACCAAAGAAGACAATGATTGTAGGGTTTGACTGGTGGTGGAACATAAAGGTGGAGTAGCAGTGCCAAAGCCTTTTACTCGCCAGCTCAAATGAGCGCCCACCCACCTGGCGACAAAAACTACCCATTAACAAAAATATGTGATATACGAAGTGGCAAGCAAAAAAAAAAACAGTACAAGAAAAAAAAAAACAGTACAAGAACTATGGGTAGCACTCACTAATTGGCAACAGGACAATTAACAATTTAACCATCGCGGGAACCCGAGAGCACCCACTCTAAGTACCGCACGTTACTCCCGACGAGCAGGAACGGAAACGTGGGGAAACCGGTTGGAAGGGACACCCGTACAGAATATGGGCAAGTGGGTGAAGAGACTGTCCTAGCGCCAAACTCGACAAGAGTATTTCAACAAAGATGAGAAGGAGTGGGGAAAAAGATAAATCAGTAGGAACATGGGAAAGTAGGAAGGAACAAAGGGGACTCGGAACATAGAAATCTAGCCAAGGGCCGAGATACCGCGCACATTCCCCGGGCTCCACCTCCCAAGCACAAGAAGGGTGAACCTAGCTAACTTAACCCTACCTGCCTTCGCCTAGTGGACCTATCATCTTAACAATTGATATCAGTTATAAAAACAGTTCAACAATGCCTAGAGCAAGACACTGGAATCCAGTGTATATAATGGAACTCTCATAAGCGCCATATTATATCCCTACAACCGTTATACATTGAATTTGAACGATTGGAAAACTGTATATACGGAATTACGAGTTTGAGTCAAAAAGCAAGGAAAGAGACAGGGAAAGAAAACACAACATACCTAATTACAGAGTGGACATCTGGAGTGCTGCGAAGCGCTAGCCCACACCCCCAGATAGTAAACCTAATTAAAAGGTGAAGGTCCCCAATCCCCAAACCTAACTAACCAGGGCCTGCCCTTCCAAGGGCTCTGCACAAAACGCACTGGGGCACGACACCGAACTGGGAGATAATAATAACAATAGGGAATGAAATGAAAGGAGAGCGCGCTATCCCCAAAAACCTAAACAGTAATAGTTATGTCTGCGTTTCTTTTATTGTCAATACTATGACCTAAACCTAATTGCAAAGAAATGGACGCACCCATCAGATCTGGGCCCGCAAGCTACCGGTATCACTGACGGTGGCCCAAGGAAAGAAAAGGATTGAGAATATTCGGATCGGAGGGCACACACAGTTGAGAGTAAGAAAGAAAGTAGGGAAATACCACCATCGTGGACACCACGCATGGCACTGACACGTCGCACCAACACGCATAGCCCCAGCATGTCGGGAGAAAGAAGCACATATAGGCTATGAAGAATGATCGGCAGAGGCACTAGAGTAAATGGGAAAGAAGTGCACAAGAAGGGAAGACTGCAGTTACGAAAGGAAAGAGTAGGCACGGAAGGGAGCGTTCCAAAGGACTAACCAGGCCAAAAGTGAACCACACGAGGTTCCCTCAGTGCACTTCCCCGGATTAAATGAGTAACACTATGTGCAAAACTAGTTACAAGCACGAACGCATTAACTACTTCTAAACTAATAACACATTGCACTAATTGTATTATATCATCTAATAACAAGCAACAGGGCTAATAACATGCAACAGGGCTAAAAAACAATCAAAGTCATATCTGTATTGTTTACCCGCCTACGGATGCAGAAAAGCTGCTACACGTGAATTAAAAACTAGGAAAAGTACTCTGACGGTTGTGAGACAGGAAAGAGAAAGAGCAGGAACGACACAATGCCGGAGAGATGGAGCTGTAAAAGAAGTTAACTAAACAGGGGAACCTGACAATTCTCCTAAGATCTAGAATCCATACCAATCACGCTGGCCAAACCTAACTAACCTAGGCAGCTAGCAGCGACACTTAATACAACCCACTTATTCAGATTACAGAAAGGACCTGAGAGTGAACACATAGATCCCAGCAACACTCATTAAGGGGAATTACGTAAAGCACAAAACGAACATCAGCTGGGAGATTACCTATTTATTTTTATAGCACTCAATTAGTAGCAAAGAGGAAGACAGCCTTAAATCACAAACATGGCAGGCGACAGAGGGCTTACAGCCCAGCCTGCTGCATACCCACTCACGCCGAAACGCGCAAGCGGAAGTGCCACCGACACCCGCCTCCGACAAACCGCACTCATTCGTGGATTGTATCTCGATAAAATCAAGCATTTACTAACAAAGTGAGAAAATAGAAGACGAGAAGGGAGGCTGAAACCTTGGGGTTTCAGCTTCCCACCCGTATACGGCCGAGCGCCAACCCGCGCTGAAACCCCCTATAGGTTTCACAGGTCGCTCTCGGCTGTCTTACATGAGCAGTTGTTGCTCAGAGGTAAGAGGAAAATCAAGGGAGAAAACGAACGTACAGCATATGACAGCCATCTTACAGCTAAATACACAAGAAACCCGACATAATATAGGTGCAACTTACCCGCGACAGAGAGCAGAAAGAATTAATAATCAAATGTGGCGTAAAATCTGATTCAGATGGGGCAACCGTCAAAAACCAATAATCGAAACCCCAATGATATATCAGTGACTGAAACAAATGATACACATTATTGTACACTGCTTAACTAAATGTTTCACTGTTGGGCAACAAACATCCCTGATGATTCCCCTGACGACCATTGATGACTATTCCTCTCTTATTTTACAGGCCCCACTGATTCCAGCAAACTGTTACAATACAAGCGCTAATACAATTGATATTAGAAGTTACTGTACTGGTTAAGCTACGCCTTCCTGAATCAGCACAATCTACTGGTTAAAAGAAAGCCATTTATTTGGCATGCCAAGAAACGTGGAGTTGAGGCATGTGGGGCATTTCCAAACCTAATTAAACGGTGAAGGTTACTAGCAAGACTAGTTGTATGGCGTCACTCTTGATAGTATGGCTGCTCTTACTTGTTAACATATGAAATTTGCCCCACCTTTGATATAAACCACCCCCATTATTTTGATCTTGCTGAGCATATTATGAGGACGACCATAAATTCGTGGCCAAAACCCCTGAAGATGATCTTCCCTTCCGAACGTAAGCAACCCAGTAGGTGAATTTACACTGAAACGCCGTACTGGTAGATTACACAAACACAGCCGACATACCAGTATCAAGTCTAAACACCTAGCCCCAAAATAAGTGCCCCATTCTAGAGCCACCGTGAAAATTCAGCTCAGGTCATTTCACTTATACCAAAATATACAATAAATATTGCTAAGGATTAGATAACTGGCAACAAGCACGTAATCACAACATAACAGCGGGGACACGTCATCCCGCGACAACAGACACAAGCAAAAAGTTTTGCCAACCAGTGCGAAGTCCGACCTGGGCAAAGGGAAACCGTTCAAAATTAAAATCACACTGATTGCCAGGAGAGCATTGGGCTACGAAGCAACAACGTAAAAGAAGAACTGAACTACTACAGTCTCAAGAACGAAGACGTGCTACCAATGGAGAGAGATGAAGCGCCTATGCGACACAGTGACAAGAAAAACTTGAAGTAGAAAGATTACAGAAGGGAATAGAGTTGCTAATAAGCGTGAGTGGGTAATGTGGAAACGGCATGTCAGAGAAGAGAGCCAACATATCGATTATTGCGTGAATTTTTTTTCACGCACAGGTCCACCAGTTACTAATAAAGTGTTAAAAGTCATTTAAAATATTATTTAGCTCTATCAAATTCGTATTTAAACAAGTTTACGCAAGCATGTTTTCAGTGTCTTTTACTAAAAACAGTACTGCAAAAATACGCTTTCACATTTTTTCAGTAACTCTTAACACAGATAAAGAAATGGTTCATAAATAACATGCAACTTTCCTAATTTTTGTAACTTCAGAAGTTTTTAATTTAGAATTATTTGATATTGGATTAACTTTTTTGGGACATCCTGTATAGGATTATATTAGAGCACCCAGCCCTAAAAAATTATGGCTCGTGGGCCTAGTGGGAAATTAAAATTAGACACTCAAGCATAACTCGGCTCGATGGTAAGTCCAGCATTGAGAACACAATAAGGCTGAGGGCAAATATGCATCCGCATAAACAGCTCGATGCGAGTATGGACCAAGGAGGTTCTATTAGAGAGGAGCGCACCCTCTCTATTTATCCTACGAGAGAGTTGTGAGTAAACTTTTCCCTTAAACTGGCTGAGTGGCTTATCCAATCGGAGAGCGGCATTGCCTCACGCAGCCTATATAGGAAGGAGTCATGAACTCAAATGTTTATAGCCATTAACCATCAACGAAATTCTGAGCGGATGGAAGTATGTAAAGGAAACTTGTATCCTGTATACCATCTGATGATGAAAGTAACAGGAGGAACACTGGGATATAAATCTTCAGACACGATTGTCTTTGCAAAAATAATTAAGAATTGCCTGTCTGTATCTTCCTTAATTATATGTGCTGACCACTGCCACTTCAGCCACTTTCAGGACTCCAAACGCCAGCTACGATCACGTGACAAAGCCATGTGTTTACTCGCCCAGAGAGAGTGCTTGGGCTTGCTCCTCCCATTAGAAGCTCCTTGGTATGGACTGCTCACTCGTCGTTTTGCAATAGATTTCAACACGGTATCATGGATACAGCAGCGTGTATAACATGTGAGTAGTGCATCCTCACAGCGCGTTGTTCCCACTGTTCATTCACAGAAGATAGTTGCGTCATATTTCCAGAAATGTGACGTCAATATTACTTCACTTCACTGTTGAGGGCTTGACGCAATTGTGACGTCACAATTCTGGAAATATAGGGGCGTAACGCATAGCTACACTCAAATTTTACACAAATATCTTCTGTAAATGAACTGTGGTTGTTGTTATGTAAGTATATTGTGACCCGCACTACTACAGCGATGATTCAACTTACGGAAGTTCACAGTCTTCCCGAAATGAATGCAGAGGTGTCTTAAAGTTGGGGTCGCCGCCCCCGTCTAATGCAACGTGCGTCCTGCTAGTTAGCGGAGTGTCTATATACCATCTGCCTAAAGCTTTATCTGCAGAAAAAGTGTTGAACTTATCAGGTAGAGAGAAATACCCAATACCCCCGTAACTACTGTTCTACAAACTTCCCAGTACAGTAAGCGTTAAACTTCGCAGCTCCACAAGAATTACCACTTGGCTAGGGGGGACAAGGAGTACCAATTCTCCAAAAACTTGCCAATACAGCAATCGTTGGACTTGGCAGCTTGACAGAGCGTAGGACACTCGGCTAACTAGCGGAGCGCACATGCATTTGACAGGGGCGGTGACCCCACAACTTTAAGGCATCTCTGTATAGCGACAGCAACTGTGTGCCATCGCGCCGCCGTCCGGGCCTCTCGTGTACAAGAAATTTAAGTAATTCCAATTTTAGTAAAGAGCTGCGTTGGTCTCCGTGGGGTGGGTGTAAAGCATTTGGTATAGACGGGTTAAGACAAAGGAGGTGGGGGGAGTTGGAAGAAGAATAACGCGTTATCACAACTAATGCGAAGAACAAAATATGTTGCACTGCAGTATGCCATTGCATATTTACAGAGTCTCTGCCGTCACATTGCAGCATATCATTAAGAATTCCAAGAGCGTCCTCTTTCGCATTGCAGCTTATCATTATCAATTTCAGAAGCCTCGTCTATTGCATTGCAGCATATTATTACAATTTTCATGAGTCTCTGCCTTCGCTTTTCAGCATATCATTACCAATTCCTAGTCTCTGCCCTCGCTCTGCAGCATTTCATTACCAATTCCAGGAGTCTCTGCCTTCGCTTTGCAGCATATCATTACCAATTCCTAGAGTCTCTGCCCTCACATTGCAGCATATCATTACAATTTCCAAGAGTCTCTGCCTTCGCTTTGCAGCATATCATTACCAATTCCTAGAGTCTCTGCCTTCGCTTTGCAGCATATCATTACCAATTCCTAGAGTCTCTGCCTTCGCTTTGCAGCATATCATTACCAATTCCTAGAGTCTCTGCCTTCGCTTTGCAATATATCATTACCAATTCCTAGAGTCTCTGCCTTCGCTTTGCAGCATATCATTACCAATTCCTAGAGTCTCTGCCTTCGCTTTGCAGCATATCATTACCAATTCCTAGAGTCTCTGCCCTAGCAGTGCAGCTTATCATTACCAATTCCAAGAGTCTCTGCCTTCGCTTTGCAGCATATCATTACCAATTCTGTGAGCTCTGCCGTCGCGCTGAAGCATATCATTACCAATTCCAAAAGCACCTGCTTACAGCATATCATTATCAATTCCAAGCGCTCCTGCCGTCGCTTTACAGAAACATTCCCGCCTCATCTAAGTTCCTGCTCAGCAGAACGCTTTGCTCCTGCCGATGGCGCCTCAACTTCACTATACTTAAGAATGCTCTCTGATACGCCGCCTAGCCTTTGCATATTTATACCGGATTAATGTTCATCAGAAGTTGAGCCGAAGCTTGCGAAGCGATCCTTGCAAGAAACTCTTGGACACAGTTTTTCCTTCGCGACTTAAGCAGTATATCTGATGAGATCTGCGACATTGCTGGAATTGCGTTAGTTTTCTGGATTAAATCAAGTCTCTTTGGACTATGCCTGGCTGGCGGTCAGTAGTTTACTCCATCATATGATGATTAAACTAAAATTATACTAGTCGTGCGTGAATAAATTTATCTTTGGTCTAAGCTGCCCATTCAGCAGTTTCATTCTTCATTGTCATATGATGATGCAGCTAGAATGGTATTAGTTGTCATAATTATGAAATTTATTTTTACATTAAACCAGACATTCAACAGTTTCCTTTCCCACTATAGAACATGCTGAAGTCGCTTTAATAATGATAATAATAGTATGAAATAAATTAGTCTATTCTCTGTAGTGAAGTGAGAAGTTATTACATTTTATTTTCCGTCACTACATGTTAATGTTAGTAAAATTTCAAAGTTTTTAGAGCATACCACAAGATAAGTGAAAGCGGATCATCTCTACTACGTGGTTGAGGACTCTGCGTGCAGGCAAGTGTTGCTGTCTCACGCTTTGTTTTGCTGCGCTCTGTGTGTTTCCGCCGAATATCTAGAGTCGATTAGATCACATCTCTTTGACACAACTTATTCGGTCATATTACTCATTTTTCTTTTCCCTTATTAAGACATGTTAATGATACAAAAATTGCTTGGGCCTTCTGAACTAACTGGCATATCTTAGACCTTGATTCGAAATTAGCAACTTTTTGTTTACTTTCGCCTCTTAGTCTTTACGGGCAAGTGTCTTTTTGACATTTCATGCTTAGCTAGATCAAATTATAAGAATTAATTGATGGACAATTTTGTATGATTAGCCACCGTAGACACATCTTACCGATTTCTGCAACCGGTTGTACATTAACGTTAGCTATTTAGTTGAAATCTTGATGCCTGCATGGGAGTTTCACTGAAAATGTTATGTAGTTTCATACTAACATAAAGATAGGAAGGAAAAACGACATGCAGTATGATGAGTAAATCAAAGAACAAATAGCCCATCTAAGGAAAATGCAGCACACTGTGCCAATGGAAGAACAAAAGAAAAACAAAATGTAGGAATAACTACAGCACTCTGAGAGCGCATACCGCCGCCAAGCAAGGCAAGAGTAATAAAACATTCAAATTGGTTCTGAAACCATGATTTTCTTAGTACCACCACCAAAATCTAATCATTTGTACCCTTTGGCAGTATTACGAGTTTGTGTCATTTTCTTGCAGGTGGGTTCATAACTTATTGAGTTATGCTGCTAAGAAACATTATGTCAAATAAAGTCAGACACAAAGGATTTAATAGTTTTCTCCACGTTTCTAAAAACAGATTTCTCTTCATTACTGATTTTAAAAAGAACAATTCTGGAGTAAAAGTAGGTGCATGCTATATAAAATACAACGTTTCGGCCATCTACA
>LQNS02278171.1:30760692-30776989 GCA_001587735.2 Parhyale hawaiensis | reverse complement strand
ATATAGCATGCACCTACTTTTACTCCAGAATTGTTCTTTTTAAAATCAGTAATGAAGAGAAATCTGTTTTTAGAAACGTGGAGAAAACTATTAAATCCTTTGTGAAATTAAATGCCGATTTGAAGTACCTGAAAGTCAGACACACAAACGGACCAACCGATCATCACCAAAATTTATTCATCTATGTCTTTTAACATTACTAGTAAATTTTTGGAAATTTCATAAAAATTCATCCATAAATTTTTTAGTTATTGTGCTAGCAAGCATAAAATAAAACAGCTACAAACGAACGAACAAACAGAACAGCATAAAAATTGGGTCATTTACTCTTCATAATATACCTAAACTAGAGCACTCTGAGAGCGTAAACCTCCGCCAAGTATAGCAACGGTACGAAAACTTCAAATTGGCCCTGAAACCATGATTTTTTTATCAACTCCAAAATCTAACCATTTCTGCCTTTTGATACTATTAACAGTTTCTGCAAATTTTTGAAAATCCGTTTATAAACTATATGAGTCATGCTGCTAACAAATATTATGGTAAACATAAGTCAAACATACAAACGAGCCATCCGGTTTGTACCAAAATTTAACCATTTTTGTCGTTTAACATTACTAACAACTCCTGTAAATTTCATAAAGATCCATTCAAAACTTTTTGAGTTATTGTTTAACAAACATTATGACAAACATAAGTCAAACATACAAATGAACCTACCGATCTGCACCGAAATTTAATCATTTATTTCTTTTAACATTATTAACAACTCATGTAAATTTCATAAAGATCCATTCAAAAGTTTTTGAGTTATTCCGTAACAATATGACAAACAACTTAAACATAGACACGAATCAACCGATCTGCACCAAATATGCCCATTATTCTCTTCCAACATTAATAACAATTTCTCTAAATTTCATAAAGATCCATTCAAAACTGTTTGAGTTATGCTGCAAACAAACATTATGACGAACATAAGTCAAATATACAAGCGAACCAACTGATCTGCACCAAAATTTATTCATATATGTCTTTTAACATTATTAACAACTCCAGTAAGTTTCATAAAGATCCATTCAAAACTTTTTGAGTTACTGCGCTAACAAGCATACAATCACACACAGTGACAAACATATGAACGAACAAACAGATCATCACAAAAATTTGGCCATTTGTTCTCTGTGATATACTTGACAACTCATGTAAATTTCATTAAAATCCGTTTATAACTTTTTGAGTTATGGTATTGAGAAAAGTGAAGCAGACAAACAAACAAACAGATGGGTAGATCTTCACTAAAAGTTAATCATCTGTTTCTCCTAACGCGCCTAACAATCCCTGAAAATTTCGTCAAAATCCGTCCATAACTTTTTGAGTTATCTTGGTGACAGTCATACAGAACGACACAATAACAGAATAACAGACAAACAGACTAAAGACAGACAGACAAACCCGACGAAAATATAACCTACTTGGCGGAGGTAATTATTCCGTGGAAACCCTTCCATAAGTTTTTGAGTTATGGTACTAAGCAAAAATAGGCAAACAAACAAACAAACAGATGAACTGATTTTCACCAACAGTTAATCATCTGTTATTGTGAACATGCCTAACAATCCCTATAAATTTCATTAAGATCTGTTCATAACTTTTTGAGTTATCTTTGAGACAGACAAACAGCCAGACAGACAAATAGAGAGACTGATAGAGAGACAAACATAACCTCCTTGCCGGGGGTAATAAAACAAAATAAAAATGTGGGCACGGAAAAAAAAACATGACGAAAGTTTATATGAGACAAAGGTATGTCCCATAAGATATGGCTGGCGAATTCTAGCATGCTCTTGAATTATTGGGACTTCCTCTACACAATAAGCTCCCCGGAAAAAAGTTAGTCACCTCTTACTGCACGCAGCATTCAACGAAGCCCGTGTGCAAGGGGCGGGGCGACACAAGCGAGAGGTGGGCCTGTCACGTTCTGGGGCTGTTTTAATTACTCGCAAGTGGGCCCTTTGTTTGAATTAACCATCAAACTAATTCCGGATGGCTACATTCATTTGTCAAATGGCCAAGTTATCGCATTTGCACAGTATATGCATAAGGATCAAACTGCTACTTAGCCAACCTTCCAGGATGATAGCTGCCTAGATCGGTTATGCATTGGCATGAAAACTATTTTGGCTATGTAAGGCGCCCAGAATAGCCGCCTAAGTCTCCAGACTTGAACCCCATCTAGAATTTATGGGACCATCTCGAACGACAAGCTAGGGCCGAGAAGATCCTCCACGTACTTTGACTGATTTAAGGAATCGGTTAATGCAAAACTGAATCAAAATGGAGCAAGTGTGCATTAAAAATCTTGTAGACTCAATGCCTTCCAGAAAAATTATTGCTATTTTGTACAATCTGCGTGTGCGTCGAGGTCCTACACCTTATTAACAACATGTAACTTATTTCTTGTCCTGTGAGCTTATAATAAGACACGTCGTGTGTTTGTTTCTATATGAACTTATTTTTAAACTTACTAGGATGCATACATTTTTGCCTGCAAGCTTCTCCCATTTATTACATGTGCCCATACAATTAGTGGCAGAAACCAATCCACTGCCAAAATTTCAGCTGCTGTATGAAGGAAGAATTTAAAAACTCGTTTGTGGAAATCGATTCAACTTGTACTCAGCGTTTCATCGACGATATTCAGAGTTTGCCATTCAAAAACCGCCGAGTGTGTTTAAACTTCTCCAAAATTTTACGCAATGCGAGAGAGCGCGGATTATCTTAAGTAAATTCGAGGAATTTTTCTATCATCTTCTCGGAAATTGATCGGTCTTCTCGGAAATTAGGACGGCAGCATTAAATGCCTCTTTTGCCTGAGCCTGTTGTGCATTTAGAAATACATCGGGGTAAAGATTGTGTCCCGAGCAGATAAAATGAGGAGCCTCGTGCAAGATACAATTGTAGAACTTTGAAGTCAACGAGAAAGATCATTTGGCTCTCCACCGAATGTAACTTTTCAGTTCTCAATTCACTACAGTCTTTTCATAAATATATATAATATACAGAGTATTTTTTACTGTGCAGACAAATTTCAACCATAGGTAAAAGAAAGTCAAAATAAATCGATTTGCAGGAAAGATAAAATGCCCAAAACTCCTTAGTTTTCGAGTTATAATTAAAATGCCTTTAAAGAAACTTACAGCTTTAAGTTGGATACTACGAGCGCGCCCATATTAGCACTGGTACCACATGCACGTGGTTTGATCAAGGAATGACGTGCGGCGCGTGATCCCCAAGACGCTGAACCAAGAGCTCCTTAACCCTTCTCGTCGAATCAGCACCTCTCGTCCGTGCCACCGTCAGCACGTCAGCCACTCCATCACCTTGAAACTTGATAGCTGAGGAGGGCGAGTCCAGCTCTACCTGATCCAGGCGATTACTGACTTCTTGCATTGACGGCTGCCCAGCTTCCTTAAACAACCCTGATAGGGAACCTTCTGCTCATGAGGGCTTTCCTTTTTTCAAAACAATAATAACAATAACATTATTAATGTTAATAACAAGAGTATCAGCAATAATAATGGATATTAATACTACTATATGTAATATTATTACACAAGCCAATGCTTTTAAGCATACGCAAATAATTCACTATACTCCAAAGTATCAAAGGTAATAAATTATTCTTTTGAAGCGCTTCAGTTCAACCTTAAATTACCAATGAAAAACTTCATTGTAAGCTCGTAGGAGCCTGAACACTATCCAATACACCTTTCGTTTCGTAGACAAGTGGACATCGATGAACATGAAAACAGTAGTAAACGAAATTATTTGACGATGACATACTTCAGTTCATCAGCACTGCTAAACAAGACTTCATTTGAGAGTTGTTCATTCTTTTGAAATACAATCCCAACACGAAAATGTTCACCAACGTACCTATATATTTATAGCTTTACAGGTAACTGAGTTGATAAGTATGCAGACACACAATGATTACCGTCGTTAATAAACACCAATATTCGCAAGAACAGTAGTATGTGCTTGCAAGCAAGCCTTGGTATGCCACCCAATGAAGCGAGCAAAAGGTCAATGTAGCGTTTTGATTAGACTCAAATAATCAAAATAGCGGCTTCGAAAACTGCAACTCTGAATTTCAGGTAACTCCAAAATCCGGGCTTCTTTAAAGTAACTGTACAATTTGCAGACCACATTCCCGTTCCGCCTTATTGTCCTAAAATCATAAAGCGCAGTCAGACGACGGCATTTGCCGCTCCTGGCAAACCTTTAGGGCGCGTTCGGCCGACTCTGTACCTGCGCATCTTCTCCCATATTGCCCCATAAAGTTCCCTAAAATCCCACTCCAGCCTCCAGGTGTCTCAGCACTGAATCTGGCTCCGAACATAAGGTGTCCTCAGTTTCCGATTGTCCAGGACAAAGCAACATTTTGCATTCCAGCTCCATAAAAATGTCGCGAGCAAGCACAGACCACGAAAATATTTAGGGCCCCTTTGCTTCTTTTTCCTGAATATTGTGAGTGAGGCGAGCAGGCGGCGGGACGTGAGCAAAGGAGGAAGCAGGGATTCCAAATTTTGTAGAGATGGTTGACAAAACGCGGAGTTTTGCAGCAGGAGACGTCAAGCTACGGGCCCAATTACAGCAGGAGATATAACGGTACGGGCCCAATTATAACAGGAGATGTTATCAGACGGGCCTAATTACAGTAAGTGATGTCAAGGAACGGACCCAATTACTGCAGGGAATGTCACGGAATGGAATCATTTAAAGCAAAAGATGTCATGGGACGGGCCCAGTTACAGCAGGAGACGCCACATAACGGGCCCAACTACAGCAGCAGCCGTCACGGGATGGAACCAATTACTGTAGGAGATGTTACGGGACGGGCCCAATTACAGCAGGAGGCGCCACATGACGGGCCCATTTACAGCAGGAGACATTTCATGACGGGGACAAGTACAGCAGGGGATGTCACACGACGAGCCCAACTACAAGAGGTGGCGTCGCATGACGGGCCCAATTACAGGAGGAGATGCGCCGGGACGGGCCCAATTACAATAAGAGACATCACATGACGGGCCCAATTACAGCAAGAGACGTCACATGACGGGCCCAATTACAGCAAGAGACGTCACATGACGGGCCCACTTAACTACCTCAGAAGAGTTGGAGGCAACAGACGGTTTGCTTGCGGCCGAAGGCGTCTTCGATTGCCACACTGCGGCAGAGATGAAGTAGTATCCACTCAGCTTTAACTTCTCCAGAATTACAATCGTGGGGTTTTCGATTCACCACTTTCGATTGAGCTTCCCGACCACAATCGTAAGCTGATTACGCTTGAGACGATCTCGGCCTCAAACTTGCCATGTAGTTTTGAATTTCAGCCAGCCTCAAGCCTAATCAGTTCACAATTAGCGTCTGAAACTCGGTCAAAGATGGCGAATCGAAACCCTGGATACAAGCAGAAAATAAGGAGTGAATTGGATTATTTCGATCACAGTTAGCAACTTCTGAAGGTCTCGACAGCCAGCTAGCTCAGCTTTCTGGCTGCGCAGTGAGTGGGTGCAGGCATCCACCTCTCTAAGTACCAACTGCATATCCTCCAGCTAGAATCCTTTGAATTTCCGGAAAAAAAGACGGCATATCCTTTCATTTTATAATGAATGAACTACCCAACGTCTCAGTGAACCGTTGTCCATCATGTTCATCTACACTTTTTAGAAGAACGTGGCGTGACACAAAAGGGAACATCACCGTTATAAAACGTGACTGAATTCTCAGGTGGGAAACAAACAGCGCTCGAAAGGTTATTTGACGGCAAATAAAAATTAGATTAGGTCCTGAAACTCTACTTGAGTTGGAATGAGTGTTCACAATCCTGTTGTTGGGGCACTACTCTTCTACTATGAAACCCGTACCACATTTATAACTTGACCTATATTAAAAAAAAATTCAGCATTTTCTGAAATGTTCACTACAATGAATATAAAACATTCACCCTATCAGCAGCACGAAAGAAAACTTCAGCACTCATCATTTCAAGTAGTTGCACTTTTACTTTTTTACATGAAGTATATTATGAGCTATAAGTATTTACTTACGACGAGTTTCTTCTTTACGTCGCCCTGTAAACAGCGTCCTCGTTCTGCTCAGCTGCAAGTCATTGCTTCACTTTCTTTTTCTCCCAGAAAATTGACTCGAATCTCCTTAATGTGGGCTACAAAACTTTGGTCGAAGGCCATAAAGAAATAATGGAGTTATCGTTTTTTTATCGGTGTAAGCTGTAGCTATTATTCCGGAAATATATTGAAGGATGACAAACTTTTACCTCCCGTTATGATAAGTTTTCCCCAACTTTCTTAGAAGTTGAAAAGTTGGTGATCTGTCCCATGGCGAAAATCATAAGCAACTTATTATGTTTACAGTTGCAGGTAGATAGGATACAGTCACACTGTCGTGTATTGTATTCGTCGACCCTTCAGTACCTCCAAATGTTGATATGAATATAATAGAGTCCTGTCACCAAGAAGCATTTATGAACAGTTGCACTGAATCAACAAACAGTAATGAATACAAAAATGTATTGATGTATTTTGTGCACTCTCTCCTGCGGGAATATAAGATAGGCAACAATTTAACCATCTAATGGAGAAATATAGATCTTAATCAAATGAGATCCGAGTAGAATCCATGGTCCAGACTAAACAAAGCAGTATCACTGCAAAGTGCGTAGACAGATGACACCAGGAAGCAAAGAGCGTAACGGGAGGACTCACGAGGAATTAGCATCAAAAAGTGACGTCATCATCGACGAATCTATGGCTGGGCAGCCTAGGAGTATTTTCACTAATTTAAAAAGAAATATCGTCTTAAATTGCGAAATTCATCTCTAGCGTAGAAATAAATGAAAAGAATATGCACTAATTTAGCAATTATCTATAGAAAATTGCAGTGCGTTCTGGTGGAAACTTTCGCTGCACTAACGCCGGATTTGGTCCCTTTTGGCGACCTGATTTAACTTCTTTTTCTTAATTGAAGCCTTATTTACACTTCATATTCTGTTCACAGTGCTCTTCACAGAACCATACTAATTCCTTAGCAACAAAGATAAGCACCATTATAGCCAATTCTGTACGCGAGACAAACCACAATTATAGTCTATTGCTCGAACGCAATTGCTGTACTTGATGACAACATTTTACAGTATTTTGCAGCTCAAGTAGCTGGCCAGTCATGAGCGGGAGATTGAATGAAATAAATCGAAAAAATACGGTGATATGTTTAAGAAAATAACCTACGAAGGCCTGAAGTCCCACACTCAAATACTTCGACTCGTCGATGTGACGTAAGTTTGCTACGTGCGGCATTGAGTCCTCCCGTTGCATTCTTTGCTTCCTGGATGACACCTGCTTGCAGGAAGATGATCTGCTTCTGGAATAATTGCATGCAGAAGACTTCATCACAGTTGTAATTTTTTATCTACGCATTCGGCGTTATTTTCGTTAGGTTAACGGATATCCTATCCAAACGTATCTGGAGGAGACCGCAGATGTGGTCATGAACATTGACGTGCTGCTTGAGTTCCGTCGCATTTTCTTTGCCGTCATATTTATGACAGTAGGGTACGATGATAAATAATCTAATAATCATATTACAATTTTGCTTCTTCCTCCCTACGTCCCGTCTCTTCCTTAGTACTACGGCTCTTACGTAAATTATCAATAGTAGGCAGGTAGAAATTAGGGAAACCTTGATAAGGACTTTTAAGGGAACAGCAGGAGTGAGCTTAAATTTTTAGCGGCTTCTGCTCGCAGGTCACAGGTAGAAGCTTTGCTGAATGACTTGACACATATTTTCACACTTCGTATACGCGATACTTGTCTTAGCTATTACTGAAGAACAAAGCTTTTGTTCTGTTAAATTTTAATCGATTCCAGCTATAATATATAGTTATGTTAAAGACTTTTATTCAGGATAGGTAATTTTTATTTCCAGCGGCGACCTGTGGAAATTCCTTAGGCCAGAAGCTTCATTCTGAATCGATATCCGGAACCGCAAGTTGAGCTACGCAGTATGAAAATATATTCCAAGTCAGTCAGCACATTTACGACATGTGAGTATAGCAATCATGTACGTTTAAAAGAGAGGAGGGAGCGAGGAGTCTCGACGATGATACTAAACTTTCCGGCAAGGCAGAAGCCCGGCTGAGACGATGGTTGGCTGCAGGAACGGCTGGAAGCCTCTTATTGGTGGGATGAGAGGGCTGAGAGCCTGTGATTGGTGTGAAGGAAGCAGCCGTCGAAAAACAAAGAATTTCCCTGGCCAGGACAGCGAAATGTGGCTGTGTTCCTTCCTTCTATCAAACCTCTTTATGCGTTGCAAAGTTATATTGAATTTTTATCAAGAATTCTTGGTATTAACACTGCAAAAGATATATATATATATATATTGATGCACGTGTGTGCAGGCGGCATTTGACGCACACAAAAAATGTATAGGAAAGCTGGAAGGCTGTTGCGGCTGAACGGCAATAGCATTGTGGCTGGACAGAGCAGCAGTGAAATAATACGACGTTTGCATGCCTATTGGGTGGAATAGATGCATCATCAGATTTCTTCTGCTAATAAGCACTGCAAGTCTGCAGTTAAAGCGCGTTTTATAACGACTGTTGCGTATACTTTTCTGGTAAAACGCGATACAAGAACTCAGCTATGCCTGAAAAAGTAACTAGTTGGCGTGCAAAGCGAACAGTGACCGTGTTCGCTCCTTCAATTAAACCTCCTTTACAGCAACTGACTCCTCTTGTTGCTGAGGCAGTATCAAATATACCCAACTTTTTTCCCGTCTCATACATGAAGCGCAACGTGTAGAAGGACAAACGGACGTGCATGGATGGACTAAACCACACGCAGTATATCCACTATATAATTAAACACAGTTGTTGGTCGCTTGCTTGCTTGTTTGCTTGCTTGCTTGCCTGCTTCTTGCTAGCTTGCTCCAATGTTAGTCCGTCTCTCCGTCACGCTCTATGGGAATAAGATAGGAAGAAATGAGAAATTGAAGGCCGTAGCGATCCGATGATTGGGAATAAGGTAGTAAGAAATTCGAGGGAGTAGCGATCCGATGAATGGGAATAAGATAGTTGAAAATTTGAGGAAGTAGTGATCCGATGAATGGGAATAAGGTAAAAAGAAATTTGAGGGCGCAGCGATCCGAAGAATGGAATAAGGTAGTTGAAAATTTGAGGAACTAGTGATCCGATGAATGGGAATAAGGTAAAAAGAAATTTGAGGGCGTAGCGATCCGATGAATGGGAATAAGTTAGTTGAAAATTTGAGAGCGTGGCGATTCGATGAATGGGAATAAGATAGGAAGAAATTCAAGGGCGTAGCGATCCGGTGAAAATTTCACGGCTTGGCGGGGCCTTTCAACAACAAGGGTTTTCTGAAGTACTAATTTTCACACTCCATGGGAATAAGATATTAAAAATCTAGAGGGAACTCCAGCTCAGGAATCAGAGCTCACCTACACCACTCTGTTCGGACAAGTTCAAAGGTGCTACGGAAAATGTCAGTTTTTCAGGTAGAATGCTCAATTTCCATTTAAGAAACCGTCTGAGAAGTAAGAAGCACAGGAGACAACGGGGGTTTTCGTGCAGTACCAAGTCTCTGCCGTCATTTATGACGGCTGGGCCCTGTAGATATTTTAGAAAATCAACGTATAATAATTTTACTTGTCACGGTATTAGAAGGCTGGTGCGTTCGTGCGTGACGTTTTCACTATTAGATAGGAAAAAATAATTTATCTATGCTACGGGTCCAGCATAATCAAAAATATATTTTAATCGACTCATCGCAGTCAGATGTGGAACATATTTTCACCCTTCGTACGTGTGCGTGATACTGGCTCGAATGTATAATGTAAAACAGAACCCATTCATTGTACAACCGGAGGGCCCTCGCTGTCAAAAACGACAGCGAGCAATTTCAGATGACTCTTATAATTGATCATACGGTCGCTAATAATATATTTGCTTCTGGAAGACGCGCAACAACGGCCAACTCGAATTGTCGTAAGTGATGAGTGCTCTCTCCCTCATTTTAGCTTAGCAGCATACGTCGTCCTTCCTATAGATGACATGCGAAAAAATTGTTTCATATTAGTAAACAGTGAAGCGGCTCTGAATTTAATTGAATTCCCTTCCGCGTACAGTGTACATAGCATAATCAAACTTCCTCACAACGAAATTTTTGCACTCAGCGTAACTACTTTGTCAAAAGAAGAAAGAAACCTGGAAAAAATAATTATTCTGCTACTGCACCTTGAAAAATGCTTCTTCTGTGCTTCATTGATCATCTACCCAATTTGTGCTAGGTGAACCAAGAGAAAATATAGCTTCAATGTATGGAGAAAATATTAAATAGTTTTAAAGTATGGAGAATATATTAAAAGTCAGACTTCATGGCAGCGCTAAAAGAAGCTGTAAAATTATTGTATTTTCATTGTTTGGATTTCAACGTTGATTGAGCAAGAAGTGCATTCACGTTAGAGGTAAAATTATTTTCGTATATTAATACTCTTGCTCGTACTTAATTGCGGAGTGTGTAACGCATTAGGAAGTCAACATATAAGGGTAATGCCAACTTGATCGCACCCTGAACTGGGAAACCCGCACGCACTGGCTTGTGCTGCGAATATAGGCCCACTGGCCCAAGAGGAGTAAGTGCGGCTGTAGCCGACCATGGGTCACCAAGAACTGTGGCGCCAATTTGACGGAAGGTTCAAATGAACCGTGCTCCTCCCACCCCCTCATCTCTGAGGAGGCAAGCACCCCCAGAGCGCTCTGCACGCCCGCCAATGACACGTCAGCACACCTAGATCAGTAAAGAGCTTGCGTGCCTGGGTTGGACTCGAACCTGTAATGCCAGGAGTGTGAGCTAGGAACGTTAACGCGCTGCTACGCGGATCAGCAAGTTGTTTCAGCTGCGAGTGAGGCCTTTGACTTCTTACCAGATTACCAAGCAGTAAAAATTACGGCAATTATTTTTGTAATTAGCTTAATTTTGTTCTTGCTTGCAGCACAGGGTTTGCAGCTAAATAGGCCTCATACATGCAGGCTTGATCTTCCATTAGGGAAACCAAAGTTGAGTTTACGAAAGCAAAATTTCTTTCATGCAGGTCAAGGTGCAGATATCAGTTTGAAAATTAACCGGAATTATTCAGGGCTTATTGATATCTGGATACCAATAAATAGTTGAGCCTTCAACGATCGAAATTTGGCAGCAATGTGAAGTGAAAATATTTTGGTTTCCGCTCAGCGCGAGCTTTCAGATGCCGCGAATAAATTCAGCTAAATAAAATATAAGCGAAAGCAACTATGCACAACAGGACTAAAAACTCCAACCAAGACTGAGCCTCTCTAACTACTCCGAAAAAACTTAGCTAAAATATTTGTGATATAGCTTATACCTGGCAGGATGAAAAACTCTATGAACTATGCCGCTTTTCATCTACCACGCTCAAAAGAAGACTCAAATCAAACTAGCGGGACCCGTAGAAATTCCACGGTTAATTAGAGTTTTCACTTACCTTAGTTTCGCCTGAGGCAGCGGCTCTAACTTAACCCACTCTGTCTAAACTAATGCCCACTGCTTAACCCCGTCTACCGTTGCGCAATCCGTCTACCTTACACCTCGTCTAACCTCTCTTAATATTCTGTTTCACTTGTTAATCACGCATTTGTTGTGTCAGTATAGAATTTGCCATTGTCATAATTAAGACATGTAGAAATATGACGGTACTTCTTGCATTGTTTTCCTATGTATTTGAACACTTTTTTAAGCTATTTTTCTCACAGTTTACAGTTAATTTAGCCTTTTATAATCTTACGCGTTCCAATTTCTTTGTTGGTTTATCAGATTTCTTTTTTTTTCACTATTTCGAGACCCGTGGATATTGATCCGTAGCCCATAATTCTGCTTAGTTTGATGCGATAGCTATACAAGAAACTACAACAGACTCGACTAATTTCTTAACTCACAGTAGCATAATCCTCTGATCTGATTACGTCACTGTATTACCTTATAGATCGCGCATTAACTGCAAAAAATAATTTAGAGTCGAGAAGTCCAACACTACCCACCCTGTGCTTCTGTACCGTATCCTAGTTACGCATCTGGCCCTATTAAGAGTGTAGGGCGTCACCAGTTCAGTGAACAAAGTATATCGCAAAAAAATTTGAATCTATAGTTATGATAAGGGTGAAATGATCTTCATATTTTTGCTGAAATTGACTGAAAATTCTTTACAAGAAGCGAGGAAAGCACAGCTATGGTTGAAATTATTTCAAGCCAAAATCAGAGCTTCTTGCAAGTTCAGTATTGAATATTCCCTTATCTAATACTGAAGGCCTAACGTGCAGACACGTACACGGACGTATGGAATCATAAACAGAATAATATTATAGAGAGCACCGAGCTACTTTCCAAAGCAAAGCAGGTTTCAGAAAATGCAGCATTTCCATTTCCGAGCATATACTTCAAAAGCTTTACTTATCAACGTAATTCCAAGGGCTGAAGTTTCATGGTATTTTAACTTGTTTTTCAGCAGTTAAATTTTCTCCTTTCTAAATCCTTATGAGCTTGACGTGGGAAAACCAACCAATAAGCAAGCAAGAAATCAACCAACAACTGTGTATTATTATATCATATAGCGGACTATGCTCATAAGGTCTTGCCTTAAGCGTTCTGTAACTTATAGTTGGTGATTACCGTGGATTGCCGCGGTTCCAGTTAGATGTAGCAATTACTCTAAGTTAACTTAGAGGAATTATCAACAGCAATGAGGGTAGTCTTAAAAGGTCCCACAGCGAGCCCCAGTGTTGCAGAGTGAGGCACTGTCATGACGAAATGTTTAGTGTCACGTGTACAGCTAGTAAGAATAATCCAACGGTGGCCATCTGCTGCATCCATCTAGTTTCCGCTTATCGTTCTTCATCAAACTGCAACATAACTAAAAAGTCTACATCCTGGCATTTTTTCACCTATTTCGTTAAGAGCGCGACACGCAACAAGCAGATATATAAATATGTATACATATAAACAAATGACGGTATGTAGTATATTGTTTTAACTTCTACAGGCTTCTGCTAGCTGCTTTTACTGATTGGAACATGTTGAAATTCCACAGAACAAAAGCACAGTTATGTTGGACACGTATTATGGATACCACGTGTAAATATGTGTTCCAAGTCAGACAGTAAATCTTCTGCCCATCATCTGCTAACAGTAGCAGTAGCAGTAAAAATTTTACTAGGGCTTCAGTGGCACACTGCCCATATCGCACAGTACAAGCTTAATTTTAAATCTGATTCATTCCCATTTTTCCCTCTTGAAACCTTATCAATAATGCGCTAATTTTTCCCTGTCTAATGCTCAAAGCATAATGGTCGCGCGAAGTATAGAAGGAAGGTAGGAACGATGGAAGTAACATAGAAAGAAACAAGCAGCATTATCATCTAGATGATCAACCGCATTATCAGTTCCAACAGTATGTTTTCAATCACCCTTCCTTTTTTCAACTTTTAGCTTTACTCAGCACCAGGGATTAACCAAGATTTTACCCTGCATAGTGTCCAAAACTCAGGTTTTGCCAAGTTCTTAATACTCAACACCAAGGATTAACCAAGATTTTACCCTGCATAGTGTCCAAAACTCAGGTTTTGCCAAGTTCTTAATACTCAACACCAGGGATTAACCAAGATTTTAACCCTGCATAGTGCCCAAAACTTGGGTTTTTGCCAAGTTCTTAACTCGCGTGCAACCGCAATAGGCAATTTTCAGCAGCTTATTACTGACATATAGTATGTAAAAACACGTTCACTTGACAAAAAACACTGCTTATGTTATATTCCAGGAAATAATGTAAATTCTATGATGGAAGTTCGAGGAATTCGCTATTTCGAAGAGATTCTTCCTGGAAAACAGGCTATTTTTACAAATTGGTTTTATTGTGGTCTGACTAGTTATATTGCTGTAAACTTAAGTGTTATTGCAAGCCTAATCCAAATATTGTTATAAAGACCAATGTGCATTAATTAATCACGCACCTAGTTACCCACCAGCACCTGCCTAAACAAAGTATAGCTAATTGGAAATGTATTCCGAGTCAGACAGCAAGCCGAATTGAAGCTCAAAACTGACAGCTACTATTATAAATATTTTGTTCTTGAGCCCAGTATCATAGATACGATATTTTCCTCAGCCAAAACTGGTTGCGTTTCATACACATGGTTGAACTCTCAAATCGAGGCCGTGAGGCCATCCAGTAACTAGTGGACCAGTACGTGAAAAAATTCACGCAATAATCGCTATGTTTGCTCTCTTCTTTGACTTGCCGTTTCCTCATTTTCCCGCTCACTCTTATTAGCAACTCTTATTCCCTTCTGTAATCTTTCTACTTCAAGTCTTTCTTGTCACTGTGTCTCATAGCCCCTTCATCTCTCTCCATTGCATGGTAGCACGTCTTTGTTCTTGAGACTGTCGTAGTCTCGTTCTTCTTTTACTTTCCATATCTCTTTCTTAATCAAACGTGCGTCTTTAAAAGTGAAATCTTAAGGAAAACGCTTCAATAAACATGAATGGAACTCCAGCCAGCTTATTTATGCAATGTGAGTGCACTGTATCCATAATACCGTCATTCATACTTAAATATCTGCTTCATTGAAGTGCTGAAACTTTGACCTCAGAAGTGAAATATACTCTCTCAGGGAAAGGCAGCAAACTAGAAGAAATAATTGCCTACTTCCCGTGAAATAGTTGTCTACTGCCCGTCGTGAGTGCTCCGTTGATCATCTGCCATATTTATACCTGGTGACCTGAGAGAAAAAAAGTTATAGAATCGGACTCCAGAAGCTGCATATACATTGTTCAGATTTCAAGAAGTGTTTCAAGCAAGAAGTGCATTCAGATAAAGGGAAACGGATTCAACCATCGCCATCTTTTGCAACCTGGTCTTCGATTTGTACAAAATATGCCACCTGGCCTATTTTTTGCCTATTTATTTCCTTAAGAGCGGACACGAAATAACTAAATAAATAAAAAGACCAAGCGTTTTATTATATTAGGATAGCATAAACTAGACCTTACCTGCGGAAGCTCATGCATAGAAGAAGCGACGTTTCATTCATCATTGGTGACCAGATCCGCATCACGCCTACGAAGAGTGAATACTTATTTCCAAGTCAGAGAGCGCATCTATGACTGGTGCGGAGTAGTACTATAGAACCAACCTCTGTTGTTCCCGAGCCCGTGTCAGTGACACTCTTCACCCCCCTGTCAGTCTGAGAACATAAGATACAGCCTGACAAAATGATCAATGGACTTATGACGGGAAGACGCAGCAAGAAAAGTTATAGACTGATTTATTTATGTATTCATTCGTTTTTTTTCACTTCCTTTCCTCCTTCAAGTAACAGAGCGTGGGAAGCGGAGGGAAATTGGAAAGTCTCAACCAAACTTTCTCCGAACTTAGCATGGAGAAGTTGAATTTAAAATCAAAAGTCTATCATTGATACAAAAAATACCGACAGTAGGTGTGAATACGAAGAAAGTTACTAGCAGTACATGATCGGAACAGAGAGATTACAAAGTCAAAGAGACCAGCAAGATCCTGAAAGAGGCAATATAGACACAGGGCGACAATACCGATTAGGACCCTCATAGAAAGTAAGGGTTTAAACAGAGAAACACAGTTTTCCGGCGAAGACTATTATACCTGAAAGGGAAAGCTCTCAATAGAGATTCTAAAGTGAGAAAGACTGTTATAGCGCGCGAGAGAACAGGCTTTGGATAGAGAGACTCGAGCTATGGCAAACAAAACAATAAAGAGTGGAGTGTGTAGCGAATGCAAGAGCAAGGAAGAGCAGGCGAGAGCAGCGCTGCTTTTTGTGTCCAGCATCAGACGTTCCTGCATCTTTAAGTTGGTAGGAGGGAGTCTCTTTGGCCGTGTTGCCGTGACGGCCATTGTACGGCCGTGTTGCCGTGACGACCATTGTACGGCCGTTTTGCTGTGACGGCCATTGTACGGCCGTGTTACCGTGATGACCATTGTACGGCCGTATTGCCGTGACGACCATTATACGGCCGTGTTGCCGTGACGGCCATTGTACGGCCGTGTTGCCGTGACGGCCATTGTACGGCCGTGTTGCCGTGACGGCCATTGTACGGCCGTGTTGCCGTGATGTCCATTATACGGCCATGTTGCCATGACGGCCATTGTA
>LQNS02278171.1:30741648-30755177 GCA_001587735.2 Parhyale hawaiensis | reverse complement strand
CAGACTAAGCCTGCGATGTCTTCATTGTTGGAATTTCATCTGTCCCTGCTTAAGATACGTTTGCCATCTTCTGCAACCCGGCCTATTTTCTGCCTATCACTTTCAATGGAGCTTAAGAGGAGCACCAGAGCCTCCAACCTGGGCTAAATTCCGCCTATCTATTTCGTTAAGAGCGTGACACCAAACATATCAATATATATATTTATATATAGACAAACACACGACGGTCATTCTTAGTATTAGACTAGAGTACCTAGCCGTCAAAAATGACGGCAATAGTTTCGTAATGAAGCTTTTTCTTTTTCTTGCATACGGTGTGGGTTTTGTTGCAAATGTTATAATTTTTACCTGTAAGGCTTGATTTGCGATTAGAGTAACGAATGTTCTGTCGTCATGAGTAAGTATGATATGATGTTGAGTATGACGATGATGTTTTATTGTTATATGCTCAATTTTTTTACGGAGCTACTGACAAGAGTTTAGATTAGATTAGATGGGTGGCAGTAGACGGACCAACAGGCCCATTCCTAGAAGAGTCGCCAGGATTTACGCTCCGGCCCTGCATGAGCTATTGCCATTACGTGAGTATCATATAGATGACTGAGGAAAAAATAAGAAAAAATGGGGGAAACCTCAGCCAAAGAGACGATCAAGAAAGCAGGTATGTAAGTACGATTTATAGCTGCAGATCTGCGGAGCTTGAAGACGTGAAGTTAGTTGGGGCGGAAGAAAGAAGATTTTGGATGAAGGTGGCTTCCGAAGTTCTGGCCTCTACGAATATGTGACTCCTGTAGGAGGTGTTCTAAGCTCTGGAGAGTTTCTCTCCCAATGTTTGCAATGGCGATTTTTAAACGCCTTGACTATCTCTGCACTGCCAACGTCGAATGGGACTCTATTCCAGTTGTTCACTATGAAATACGAAGAGTAGGTTACTGCTCGATTAAGGTTGTTCGTCGAGCTTTGTTTTATTTTATTTATTTATTCATTTTTACCGTTCTTTCGCAGGCGATTGTTAACGTCTCTCTCAAAAAGTCCCGTTGTTCATACGTCGTCAAACCATTCAAATACTTTAATGTTTCTACTAGTTGCCCCCTGAGTCGTCTTTGCTCGAGAGATCAGGCTCACTTCCTATAGACGGCACTCGGATGACTTGTTTCACAGCTGAAGTATCAACTTCGTTGCTCTACGCTGGATTCTTTCCGTGTTATCGATATCTTTCCACAGATGCGGCGACCAGAATTGAACAGCAAATTCTAAATGTGGGCGCACTAGCGCCTTGTACAAGGAAATGATGATGTCCTTGGATTTGTATTCGATATTTATGGTAATCTATCCCAGTACACTGCTTGCCATTTCCATATTCTTATCAACTTGCTGACTGTGTTGTAATTTGTTAGACATAGTTATTCGAAAGTCAGGTTGGTGGGTGACAGCTGCCAATGCTGCTCTGTTCATTTTCAGTCGGTTTGAGGGGTTTTCCGGCCCTACGTGCATTACTAAACATTTGTCGACATTAAAGCTCATCTGCCACGTTGTGCTCCATACCATAAAGTAGACAAGGTCTTGTAAGAGCTCAGCTCTTTTCCTGGCCGGATATAGTTTAGTATCATCGGTAGTTAACTGATTTTATTATACGGATATTAAGATCGAGATCATTGATGAAATTTCTCAACAAAAGTGGGCCAAGCACGTATATGTATAGGGAAACTCTTATTAAAACGCGGATGACATGTGCTTTTTACTCATTTAGTTTCAAGCCTCTCGAGTTTACGGAACGCTTGTTTCTTTTACCTCAGAATTTGAACTTCGTGAGAAAGTAAAAAAGGACCAGTTGGCAAAAATAGATTGAATAGTATCCATGGGCGATGTTTTGGATGCCCGTACCCCATATGTCATACAGAATAAAATGAAATCGGGGCAGCACTCTCGCTCTTATAGGCCTACCAGCCAGATGCCAGCTAGTACTTTTTCCAGAATTTATTAACAAGGAGGCCGATACAATACACTTTAAAATCTAGCAAGCATAGACCTTTCACAACTGTTGGCTGAGAAGGTACTTACGAGCTGATTGCCGATAAAATCAGTACTATATAATTCACGTCGTGTTTTTATTTATTTATTTATTTATATATTTATATCTTTCCTGTTTCGCTCTATGGGAATAACATAGGAGAAAATTCAGATTTCAAAATGTAAAAAAATTGGGGGACCTTGCAATCTTTTTTTCGGCGAAAAAAAAAGTTGGGTACCTTGCAATCTTTTTCTGCAGTATTAGATAGGGGAAAATAGAACTAATAAGATAGGAGAAAATTCAGATTTCAAAAGGCGAAAAAAAAGTTGAGTACCTTGGAATCTTTTTCTTCAGTATTAGATAGGTGAAAAATGAGGAAGCCCAAAAGACGGCGGAGGTTTTGGTGAAGTGTTAATTTTTTGCCGTCATTTATAATGACGGCACGGGCCACTAGTTATCAGCATAAACGATAATTTTGACATGAAGGTAAAAAGATACAATGGTCAAAATAAATGGAAATCATTTGTTGCTGTCACTAAGGTAAAACCACGTTGGGTAAAACCTAAGGAAGCTGTAAATAGGTAAGACCTATGCAAGCTGTGAGAGGTAAAACTTATGTAAGCTGTTAAAAGGAACCTTAGGATGACTGGACAAATTTGTGCCTATAGACAATAAGCGAGTTGTACCGAGAAATTGAACGAAATGTACTAAGGAAGGGAACAACTTGAACTAATCTGATTGAACGACTTGTACTGCTACAATAAACCATTTCAAATGTTACGCTCTACGATTTGTAGAAGTTATTGCACTGCAGTTGCATGCTTTAGCTAAAATACTCGTAGGACCTTCTTCTTGCTTGCTCATACTGGGGTTTTCTTCTTTGATGGTGATATATATCTATGCAAGATTCGTTAAAACGAAAATATTTCTGGGAATTTAGATTTTTTTGAATCTTGTTCCGCATTAATTTTTAATAATACCTGTTTCTATGTCTCCATTTATCTGTCTTTAGGATTCTATCAGGTTTACTTTATCCTCTGCCCCGTATGAGACGCTCCTGTGAATTTATGGACAGATCGGAGGTGAATTAAAAACGATTCCAAACTTAAAGAGGCAATTATAAGTTGGAGGTGGCCGGTAGTTTTGAACTCGACAATCTCTTTGTTCGATAAATTTCTCATTAGAAGCGCCGCTCTGCGAACTCTCTGAGCGACAACACCAGCCGCCACGCTAGTTTTTCCTTTTTTGAATTGAAAAAGGCAGCGTTGTTTTTTCTTTCTCATTCTCTTTCTTTTTGGAAGAAAGAAAAAAATCTTGCTTTCTTCGTGTTTCGAAGCTCAGTTTTCTTGTTCCCTTACCGGCAACTTGGCCTTTTAATACTGGAAAGTTTTGCAGGGAATTAGTCCCGCCCGCCAGGTTTTGTGCTCGGAAGGAAGAAATATTTAGTTTGTCTCAAGAGCTGCCGTGAGGATTTTCGGTCTAGTCTGACTTTAATTTTCTTCTTACTTTGCTCCGATTTTTTATGCAATGGCAAGAACTCGCCTGTATGTTCCATGAACTCATTGGAACTCTTGTTGTTACTACTTCTATCTTTCCTGAAAATGAAGGAGGCTAGGTCATTCAAACTCATTTTTTAGCACGGCACATCGTCACCTATTTCACGCTAAGTAACGAATTGTGCAATGTTAATCAGAAGGGCTGGGCGCGGCCCTCCAGGCTGATTTTTTATTTCTTGTCACTCCGGCCCTGCAAGCCGTTGCTCAAACGATCTGCAGCCCGAGGCCTCAGCAGTCTTCAGGCCTTAACCTGCGTCCTCTTCTGCAAAATAATAATAATCATCAGAGCAGCAGTCCGAGAACACGACCCCCCCCCCCCCTCAACAACACAATGAAAAAAGATAGACGGCCGGAAAGACAAATACACAAACTGACTGATGGATCATAACTAAATTTTGGTTATCAGTCGCTCGTGACATTACTAAAGCTCTAGTAAATTTTAAGAAGATCCGTCAACATTTTTTTTTTTCTTTAGTTATTGTGCTGACAGACTTAGGGACAGACGGACCGACAAATCCGTACCAAAATTTAGTCATTGTTTACTCTTTACAGTTCCAGGCAGATAGACATGTCCCGGCTGAAACTTAACCTTCTTTACAGACGTAGTAATAACAATAATAATAAAATTTAGATCTCATACCTCCAGCAAGAAAGGCAATGGTAACAAGAAATTAAAATTGGCCCTGAAACTAGGATATCCTTTTCACCGTCCCCGAAATTTGCTCATGTGTGTGTCTCTTGACAGTAATAACAGCTTGTGTGATTTTCTTGAAGATCCGTCCTTAGCTTTTTGAGCTATGTTCTGACAAACACTTTAAAAAACGTTAGTCAAACACACAAACGGACAAACCGACCATCACCAAAATTTGATCCTTTGTGTTTTTCAACATGTCTAATAGTTCTTACAAATTTCATGAAGATCCGTTCGTAACTTTTCCAATTATGTTACTGAAAAACACTGAAAAAATCATAGCTAGAAGAAAACAATCAAACTGACCAACAGATCAAAACAAAAATTTGGCCAGTTTCTCCTAGTAACATCAACAATTCCTGAAAATTTCATAATGATCTGTCCATAACTTTTTGAATTATGTTACCGAGAAAAAAGGCAGACAAACAAACGGTTGAACGGATCTTCACTAAAAGTTAATCACTCTTCCTCCTAACCTACCTGACAATCCCTTTAAATTCGATAAAGACGCGTTTGTAACTCCTTGAGTCATCGTGAAGACAGACAAACAGCCAGACAGACTAATAGAGAAAATCGACAAAATCGTGACGGTAGTAATAAAAGACTCCGGTGTCAGGAGAGATGTTGCTGGTAAAGCCGCAGCAAACGGCCAATGACCACCGGCCATGATGCGTCCAAACAGGAATGTCTGACGTCACACGCTATAGACATTTACAAACTTTAACATTTTAGATTGCGCCGTCATTTAGCTTTACTTATAATAGAATAGCCCTAGCCATCCACTTTCGGTTTTTTTTTTCTAGAGCCAGTTGCTCGGGTGAGGTATACTCGGCGTACTGGTGCTCTTCATAAGCTTACGTTGGAACCGGTACGATGTCGTACAAGCCAGTATTCTGGATCGTTTTTTCCCCTCATATGTTCCTAGAAGTTGGGAAGGGCGTTAATGGCTCTGCCTTTGCTGGTGCGGGTTTGGCAGCTTTAAACAATCTGTAAACAGAGCTATTCTGTGATCTCTCATCTTTTCTTTCTTTTTTTCGCTTGCTGGGCTGGTTGCGTGGGGGTTTGTTAACCTTATGGAGTTTCTTCTGTTATCACGTCGCCAGTTTAGTGTAAATAATAATAATAATAATATGGTCTAATAAATTATCTTTGGCAAACAGCATCATCTGTAAGATTTCAATTAGTATGTTTTGTACTTTATATTATGGCGTAGAAGTGGCAATGGTCATCGTGAACTTTTTTGATAGCCAATAAGTCTGAGATTGTGCCATTGACGCCATGGGTCAACAATACTACAAGGAATCTAATCTACAGTATATGGCAAATAATACAAGGTCAATCTTAAATGCTTGTAGCTCATTAGAAACTAAATGGAGTATAATTCTTGGCTCCATACGTTACAAGCTATTGGAATATTCTTAAGGTCGTAAGCCTCAAAATAAGCTACTTGCTCAACTTAATTGGACCTGTAGGTGGTTAAAACTACTGTAGGTCAGTGATTGTAAGCGTATATATTAATTAAACTATTGAGTCTATTTGTATCATGGCAGACCAAAAACTGTCTAGATTATTGTCCCTGATATGCCTCGCCTATACTACACAATCGCACGTTCAGCTACTGAACGACCGTTCAGCTTTCACATCCTTCATGCTACCGTATCTACGCTGCCGATTTTCACCTTTACTTTCTGTCGAAACTACGTGGGAGGTCAGTATCCGTAAATGAGTTGTGCTTGCGATTGTATAATGTGGCCAATGTGTTAGAAAAACTAACTGTAATAAAGTAAAAATGTATATTCAAATTCTGCGTCGCATCTAATGAGCTGATGTGGCTTATGCTGAATTGACCGGCAGTATCTCAACCAAGTATTAAAAAGAAGATATTTTAGAAATTTAATATATTAGAATTGATCACCAAATTTAGCGGAATGAATAGCGCTTATGGTAGTATAGGTATGGCTTGTGATGAAAACTATTACTGTATGATTGCATCTTTTGGCACAGTTAGCGACTAGTGGCCTTAAACCATACACAATAATGTGTTTTAGGATACCTTTATGATTTCACAGTTGTATCTCTCATGATCTGCTCCGAAGAAAGTATGAAGGCGAAAATTATGTCAGATTGGAGACTGTGGAGCATCTGTGGCACTCTGCCAAACACCGACATGCAAATATTTGACTTTCCAATTCACTACCGGCAGTAGCGGGACCCGCGGGAATTCCTCTGTTAATTGATGTTTTTACTTTGTATGAGGTAGCAAACCTAAGCTACGCTGTTGTTCCTTAGCGTAGTTTGTCTCGGTGGCCTCGGCCTAACGCAGCTCTCCTAACCTAACCCACCCGTCTAAACTAACACCCGTCACTTAACCCTTATGAACTCCGTCTCAGCTAACGCAGTCCGTCTGCCCTGACGCGTCTCATCTAAACTAACGCTCGTCGATCGCCAATCCTAAGACACGATATGTAACCTAGAGTACATCAATTGACCGAACGAACCTCAGCTAACTTAACCCATCACAAATTAATTAGGGTTGTTCGACAAGGCTAACTCAGAGGAACACATGTTCATTGTTATGAAGCCGTTAAAACTCCACGGTAATACAGTTTCTTCCTCATGTGCTTCGAAACATATTGCGCAGCAAACACAACAGAGGAGTTTCCAGCATATTCCTTCCGTAATGTTGGCAATTTCATTGAGAATGGTTACTGAATATTAAACCCTTGAGAAATATGAGTTTCTACTCCTCATAACTCTATAGTATGTTGAAAATGCTAACGTACCCTGCTATCAAAAATGCAGGCCGCCGAAGAATTTGTGATGATACTTTTTTACTGATTACACTTTCGTTACGCTTTTGATTTTAAAAGATACTTTGCAACTATCATATGAAACGAACTTGAGAAAAGCCTTCACTGCTGATGAGCACCTTTTCTTCCCTTCCGTGACGTGCAGAAAAATTACTTTATTTTAAAAGGCCCTCAGGCATCACTCATTAACCCTATAAGGACCAGCGTCCTTCCTACAGACCGTTAGAAATAATGCTATTCCTACGACACGCGGACGCTTTACTTGGTCCTTACAGGGCTAAATAATTTTTGGTTCGGTATCACAAATTATTCATTAAATCTTATCTTTTAAATAGAATTTCCTGGGCAAATGAAAAGCCGCCTCAGCAAAGGAAGCAGGAAAGTTGGAAAAAAACAATGGATACAACGAAATATTCGTGAATTTCGCCCGTTTTCTAGTTCTTACAGTACTTTGCAGAATGTATTACACCTCACTATATATATCATCTACTTAACTGTCGTGTGAACTAAGACCAGCTGAATTTTGGAGGTGAGATGATGATACTAAGAATCAAGATGTATCAAAGAGCTGAGAGAGCTGTGGATATCTTCATTGCTTGGATTTCAACGTTAGCAACGCAAGAGGTTCAAGTATAAGATTGCATCCGTGATTCTTCTGCTTTCAACTGCATCCTGGACAATTTTCTACTTGTTCTTATGCAGCGCGACAGAATCGCCACAGTCTCCGACCTGGCGTAAATGTGGCCTACCTGTTTTCTTAAGAAGCGATAAAAAGCGGACAGACAAATAAATACACAACGGTTTTCATTAAATTGTAGATATTTTCAACACTATAATAGGAGCTGAAGTGAAAAACATTTTCAAAGAAGTACTGTATTCCTTTTTATCTAAAACTTTCGATTCTTCATGAATCATCTTCAGGAAAGCAGACTGACAATTTCTGATGTTCGACGAAACAAAGTTCATCTCAGCACTATATATACCTGAAAATACTGTATTATCCTGCTAAACCGATCAATTTAAAATAAAAATTTTGTTTAGTAGAAGAAGCATGCATGATCGTTAAGGCTTGGAAATATTCATATGTCTAGAATAATTTTAATAGACTTTCAAGTTATGCTGATGACAGGATGATTGGATTTTGAAGTTTTCAATTGTTACTTTCTATCCATGAAATTATAAAAATTTTATTAGTAACGTTGGTATTCCATAGCCTTGTTCTAAAAATGGAAATGCCTTGATGCTGAACATTCTGACTTTCATATGCTTCCCTGTCTCTGCTATAAAGGAAGCAGAACACTTCCTGCATTGAAACTAGTAAATGACAGAAGAAGCAAGCAAAAGTGGCAGTGTGTCTTTAAATTTGAAAAATGCACAGATTGTTATGCTAGATTATAATTTAACACAAACCTGAATATGCGGGTAGAATTTCTTGAAAAGTGATGCAATATTCTTTCCAATCTGATAGCTTTCTTATCTTAAAAAATGGCAAAACTGAGATGCAAGATTTTGCTTTCAGCAGTTGGGTTGGATGGCTCACTGTATTAAATTTTGTGGAGAGTCCGGTGAAATACATTCCGAATTAATTTGGATGAAAAGTACTTTTGTAAAAATTATTTTCAGACCCGTTGAAGTTTTAAGTTTAAATGAGACATTTCTAAGCATATCCTGAAAGCCAGCTAAATAAATTTACCTAAAATGAGAAGGTATCAAATTTATTGAATTTGCAGTTAAGAATATGATTTCTGTTTTTTTTTCGGGACAACTGCACCAGCAGATAGACGGTGTAGCAATGGGAAATCCTTTAGGCCTGACACTCGCAAAATTTTTTATTCTTTTTCACGAACCATTTGGTTTAAAAAACTGTCCTCCCGAGTTCAAGTTAAAATTATACAACCGTTATGTTGACGACATATTTCTTACATTCGATCATGCAAACCATGTTCTGAAATTTCTGGATTATTTGAATTTGAAACATCCAGCTTTTCAATACAGGATATGGCAAAAAATACCTTTACAGCAGTTTCACTCTTCGGATGTACTTCAAGCACTGGTCTTCATTCACACTTGCACGTTTTTTGTAAGCTCCGTTTCTCATAGACTGTAAATAAATCCGCCTTTCATTATGTTACACTATTCCAATTTTATCATCTGTATGCCAATTATCAGCCTTTCATTATCTTACACTATTCCATTTTTTCATCCGGGTGTCTATTTCATCGACGCTATTAAGAGACTTGTGGATATTTTACGGTATACCCATTCCTTTCTGGAATTACTTGATGCGATAGCTACGCAATAAAATATAGCAAACACGGCCAACTTCTTCTGTAAATGATTCATGTTATTGCAACCTCCCTTTTTTGTGAAATCATTTTATTTCCTTAGGCATTACACTTCTACGTTGAGAAATGGGTTTTTAGAGGGGAGGAGTCCGTAACTGTTCGCTCTGTCTTGTAGTGTAGTGGATATTGGCAGATGTTATGAGGCGCCAGCAAAATCGATATTACACTATACTCGCATAAGGTAGGAGAGGAAAACAGTGAAAATTGGTAGACATGATACACATGAAATGGACTTTAGGTCTTAACTTCGAAAACAGTTTAAATTTTTTTAAGAAGCGGGAAAAACACCGGTATTGTTAAAGTTCTATCCATTCAAAAAAAAAAAAAAATTAGAGAGTCATGGAAGCTGTAGATATAATACTGAAAATGTAACTTACAGACAGATGGGCGGATATATAAAGAGAATAATAAGCTAGATAACTAGCTGGAGCGTGCTGAAATTGTACAAAACAAAAGCATTGTTCTACAATGATATCTCAGTTCCGTATTTTTATAGAAAGTGTAAAAGTAAGTGCGAAGGCAGACAGTAAATTTTCCACCTAGCAGTAGCAGCACAAATTTGAACTTGACTCCTGTTGGTTCGTGCCGGGATCGTACCAAGGATACCCTAATTTTCCTCTATCTAGTAGTGAAAGAGTAACGGTCGTAATAACTACGGAACATAGAGAGGAACAAGCAGAATCATTATACAGATGATTAGCTTCTCATTAATAACTGAAGATAATGGGCATCTATGGCTCAACAGAGACGAATTTTTAAGACTGGTGACTGCGGGATTTGAATTTCAAAGCTACCGCTTCATTTACAAGAGCAACTTTGCACAAAAGTGTCAGACTCCGCCCGTGAAAGTTTCCCTTTGCGACAGCCTGTAAAGAAAAGCCAAGGGTTGCCGTAAAGAATTTCTCTCTGGCAAATTTCTGACAAGCAAGCAAGCGTTCTCCTTGAGTACGCGGAGTGAGAGGACCATAGGAGTAATTTTCGAGCGCCTTTACTCACTTGAAGGAGTAGTTGTATCCGTGCCAATAGAACCGGTAACCTAATTCTCTTTGGGATTCGTACAAATTTTATGATAGAATAACACATTACTTGCTGTGTACATTCAGGAGGGATGGTTGCGCGGGATATTAAAAAGGCAAATTCCCCTCACCTGAGGGTCTGGCATCAATAAGGATGTCATATAATTCACGCCAGGCACCTGCTTTTCGCCAGTGTCGTATATTCAGTGAAGAAGGAGAGCCATTTTTTTAAGAAAGACTTCAGCAGCTGATGAAATGAGATGAGTCCTGCTCTCTCGCTCTCTTAAAGTTCCACCGGTGCCTTCTGGAGAGCCAAAAAACCTTGAAATTTGGCTTTAAAGTTGCTACAACCGTGTGCACTGCTCGTGTTTATGAGGGACGGCCAGTGGGAATTTCTTGCTAAAGAATCCAGCAAATAGCAGCCTAATAGAATTTTCAGCCGTTCCAGAAGCTGACTTATGGTTTAAGCATCTGGAGCCGCCAAAAATGCTGTTAGGGGAGGGGAACTGTGGCTACGGGTGATGGTTGTGAGATGTGGCCGTGTCGTGTACGTGATTCTGCCGTTATGGGCAAGTAAAACAATCATTAAATAATTATATATTTTTCTCATATGGAAGCAGTGGTCGGTGAGCTGTAGGGCTAACAGCAGTCTGAGGTATCCCAAATTTTAGGCGATCATGCGACTCTAAGCGACAGTCGCGTCAGCTACTTTAGAAGCAACTTTACGTTACTATGTGTCATGTGTTTGCTGGGACTTTTCTCTGTCTGACTATCTACTCGTATTAGCTTGCCTGTCTGTCACCTATGGAATTGAGAAAATTATGAACGAATCTTTTTGAAATTTACATGGAACTATTAGGAGGTTAAGAGAAACAGATTGTAAAAATTTGGAGATGATCCGAAGGAAAAACAATGGATTTTGGATCGTTTTAAAATTTTTGTAATTGCATTGTTGCGCGGATGTTTACGCTCTTTTTTAGAGCTTCTCTAATTATCATCATTATAAAGGTTACTACTGTTATTTTTATTATTATTATTTATTATTGTACTACAACGCCATTTGGACCTCCCGAAGTTTTCAAAAGTATCAGAGTATTATTACCAGTGTTACCACATTCCAGGTTCAGCCTCTGTGATCTAAAGAACAGAAGAAGCAAAAGACACGTACAATGTTAGCCAAAACTAAAATCAAGCACTAAAACTGGAAGCCCAGAAAGAAGAGTTAGATCAGTAAAAAGCGTATCAGCAGGAGTACGAAGAATGAAAGACGCAACTTATACACTACAGATAATCAACTCTGTTCTTCTAAATCAAAGTGCAACTCTCATTAGCATTTTACTCATAATGATAATACTAATATTATTACGCAGCAGTGAGAGTTTCAAATAAAAATCTAATTAATTCTGCTAATTCACTGAGATATGAAAGCATTGGAGCTCATTCAATTTATCTCACGTCCGTGAGGTTGCTGGAGTGGAAGGAAGCAGGCCGGGGGCGATCACAATTAAGGTCCATTGCTTCATTTATTACAGAGCATTCATCTGTTTCCCTTTGGGGGTAATTAAGATGAGAGAAGCTTTACGGTAGAGCCAAGTATGTAGATAGGGAAAGGATATCTCCAGCCATGCATTCGTTAGGGTGTTATGAATTTGTAATGGCAAGTGCAACCAATTTTTGCAATGCTTGGATTTTATAAGCTTTCACACTATACTTCTGTTATTGAAATATGAAGCTACGAGATACAATGCATACAATTTTGATTAAGACACCTGCTCTGATGCAAGTGGTGAACAAACTGCTTGTGTGAAAAAAAATTAGCATTGGTGCTGAGGCTGCAGAGCGAGCAATAGTGGACCACCAAACAAACTTTTTGCAGTGAAATTTAACACATCAGGTGATCAATACGTGCCGCAACAAAAACCTATCACTGAGTGCCCAATTGATTTGCTGTTTCAAATAAAGCAACGTTTTTGATAAACTAGATCCCTCTAGGACACCCACGGCCCGAGGCATGCCTCAGCATCAGGGGACTATGGCCGGATAGGCACTGAGCTTCGGAACAAATTTTGTGTATGAGCCGTGGACACGAAACCCAATCGGAGATTGATAGGCATATATCGGATATTTTCGGATAACCAATTAACCATCGTTATTCATCCATAGGCATCCAATAAATGCCTTCAAATTTCCGGTTGGGAAGTACTGCCTCTAACTGTCGTCAATGCAGCCCCACTTTCGCTTCGCTGAAGCAGCTATAAATAATTCTTGCTCGCTGATTTTGGGATCAACGGGCAGTGTTGAAACACCAAAAAGAAACTTTTGCAACAAAGCCACTGATGACGATTCACATTCTGGGCTCCAATATCAACAAATAATATTCTGTTATATTATAGACGCTTTGATTTAAAAGTGAAAGCATACAAAATTTTGTTGCTTTGTGCCACCGCTCATCAATGTCTCAAACATTGCCATGATTACCTGGAACAAAAATTTCATTGTAGTAAGGGAAAAAGCAAACAACGTTCGGTCATCAAATTAATAGAAGAAAAGGAAAGGAGAACTGCTACAGCAAGCCAGCAATTCTCTCCCTGCAGACTCGATATTTACCAATAGAAGTCGAGCCACAAAATGTTCCTCGATGGCGTGTAGCCGTCAGAAGGTAACCTTAGATTGCAGTGCGGCCCTGGGGAGTCCGCTGTGCTCCAGAAAAAGCCGGCTCCGTCGGCGACAAAAGTTACGGTATCAGAATGATCGAGATACCGCTCAACTCAGGGCCAAAAGTATTGGTAGACTGATCTACGTAGATGTGGAAGAAGTGTCGTCATAAGTACCTGTGCACTACTCAAGGTAAAGCAGACGTGAGGGTAAAAGTGAGAGTACGACGGCTTTAGATGCAGCAGAAGTGAAGCAAAATATAGCAGTCGACTGTCCTAAATGTAGTTGAATGGAGGTGAAAATTACGTGCAAACTAATCTAGACGCAACTGTACCTCCTTTAATTGGTACTGGTGGTGATCTTGTTGCGGACCCCGCTGCCAAGGCGGACCTTTTGTTGCGCTACTTTGATGGGAAGCAGAGCCGGGACCCTGTGCGCATTCCTT
>LQNS02278171.1:30718100-30733240 GCA_001587735.2 Parhyale hawaiensis | reverse complement strand
GGTACATTTGACGTTAGTCGGTTACCGTAAAAGTACCGACTGCTCTTGTCCAAAATATACCGACTGTATAGCCCGCCCAGAAATTATTGGGGGGGGGAGTCCCCCCCCCGCCCCCCCCCCGGTCGCGACATCCCTGCACGCGATAGAACTCTTACATACACAAAAGTATTCAGCCCCGGTCTTACAGAATACTGTCACCGATACAGCCTCGCTGTTGCTTCATTACAGCAGGTTGTGCTACTTTCACTGAGAGACATCACGGTGTACAGTACCGTAGCACAGATGCTGCTCTGTTGTGTACCAGCTCAGCATCAGACTGTTGTACACAGTACCAAAGGCGGCTAGATGCACCACACTAGGTCTTAAGTAACCATGACAATCAGTGTTCATTGAAGTAACAGCAACAATGACTTGTTCAATAGTAAATAAGTACTCGCTTGTCTTCACTGGACTAGTGACTTGGTTGAATGGAATTAGTTAGTCGAACTTTGTATGGAAAGCTTAAACTGAGTAAATAATAGGCTTTCTGCTTTGTTCCTAGAATTCATCGATTTATTACTAAAAATAACTTAAATAAAATTATTATTGTCATTACTAATATTATTGTTTTATTATTATTTTCATAATCAACATTATCATTAATTTATTACCTCCGCCAGGAGGTTATGTTTTCGTCGGGTTTGTCTGTCTATTAGTTTTTCTGTCTGTCTGTCACCAAGATAACTCAAAAAGTTATGGACGGATTTCGACGAAATTAACAAGGATTGTTAGGTATGTTTGGAGGAACAGATGATTAACTTTTGGTGAAGATAGGTCTAGCCGATTTTTTGTCTGACTCATTTTTCTCAATGCCATAACTCAAAAAGTTATGGATAGACATTCATTAAATGTATATGAGTTGTTAAGTATATCACAAAGAGTAAATGACCAAATTCTTGTGATGATCTGTTTGTTCGTTCGTATCTCTGTTGCTGTGTTTGATTTTATGTTTGTTAGCACAATAACTCAAAAAGTTTTAAATGAATCTTTCTGAAACTTACAGGATTTGTTAGTAATGTTAAAAGACATAAATGATTAAATTTTGGTGCAGATCGGCTGAGTTGTTTCTATGTTTGAGTTGTGTTTGTCATAATTGTTTGTTACGCTATAACTCAAAAAGTTTTGAATGGATCTTTATGAAGTTTACAGAAGTTGTTTATAATGTCAAAAGGCAAAAATGGTTGAATTTTTGAGGAGATCGGTTGATTCGTTTCTATGTTTGAGTTGTGTTTGTCATCATGTTTGTTACGCAATAACTCAAAAAGTTTTGAATGGATCTTTATGAAATTTGCAGGAGCTGTTAGCAATGCTAAAAGATATGAGCGACTAAATTTTGATGCAGGTCGGTAGGTTCGTTTGTATGTTTGACTTATGTTTGTCGTAATGCTTGTTAGCAGCATAACTCAAACAGTTATGAAAGGACCTTAAAAAAAATTGCAGAAACTGTTAATACTATTAAAGGCACAAATGATTAGATTTAGGAGTTGATACAAAAGAAATCATGGTTTCAGAGCCAATTCGACTTTTTAGTTACCGTTGCCTTACTTGGCGGAGGCATGCGCTTTCAGAGTGCTCTAGTTATTGATATTATCTGTTATTGCTAATATTATAATGACAGTTACAACAAGACTAGAGCACCCTGGGAGCACTCTCCCGCCAAACAAGGCAACGGTAATGAAAAATTCGAATTCTTCTGAAACCATAATTTTTTTTATCAAACCAAAATCTAATCAATTGCACTGTTTGGTAGTACTGTATTAACAGTTTCTGAAATTTTCTTGGAAATCCATTCATAACTTTTTAAGTTATGCTGCTAACAAACATTATGACTAACGGAAGTCAAACCCACAAACACACACCAAAAGTTAATTATCTGTTGCTGTTAACATGCCTAACAATTCCTGTAAATTTCGTGAGGATCTGTTCATAACTTTTTGAGTTATCTTGGTGACAGACAAATAGATGGACAGACAAACACGACAAAAACATAACCTCCTGGGCGGCATAATTATTATCATTTATTCTTTTATATCTTAAGTTCTGTATTTTTACTATGTGTTTTCCCAGTTTTTCCACGGAAAAGCAATTGAATGGCATCACGAAACAATATCCCCATCGGTCTATGAGCTCTCCAAAACACCCACACATTTTGCGTCATCGCAACGACTACTGAATTTCAACTCGTAACTTTACCTCCAATTTTCACACACTGCACTAATGCTACTGAGGTTTATCTCTTTCCAAACGGACGCAAAGCTTCCCTTTCCAGTCGAGTTCAGTAATGATCTTTAGGCGATTACCGATCATCAGTACCGCCAAATTCCAGGTAACTCGCCTGTTTTGCCCAACAGATGCAATTGACAGAAGTTCTATTTTGCAAGCATCAAAGCTTTGATGATCGGCTCGCGTCTACTTGATGCGTTATACCAAGCGCGTCTACGAACTCCTTTGAGGACAAGCACTGGATGCGTGGGTAATTCTGGAAGCTGGAAATTCGATAATAATCTTTCGCAGTAAGAACATAAATAGCAATTTCATGAATGGTTGTGAATGAGTAATTCGTGTAATAGCAATGGAATTATTCGCAGTCTGAGTCAGTACTCATTCAAGATGATAACGTGAATTGAGATGACCTTGATAATAGTAAATGAATAATTTCTGGTTTCAGTATTATTTTAGAGTGGTAGTCAAAATATATATTACTCTAATATTTAGAAACGCATGATTTCGCCGGGCACTAGGAAAAGTATTGCCCGCACGCAGTTCACCCGCTGAACTGTCCAGGGCTCAAGAATTTTTTATTAAAAAATTACACATTTATCTGACGCCAGCAGCATAAATTAGTAAATGACCTCCTGCGTCAGCAAATTTGATTAAAAGTTAATGTATTTATCGGAAAAGCAGCGATATCCAGAAAGATTTAGCTGAAAAATTGTGTATTTAGCTGACACTAGCAATATTTTTGGAATTAAATCGTGTTAACAAATTAGATTAAGATGCTTAGGGCATTTGTCTGAAGAGCAACGATAGCTGCCAGTAAATTTAGAGATCATTTTGGTGGAGTCAATAGAAGCGCGCCGTGTGACGGCTATACAGGCAGATGATCCGTCTCCAAGACTGACATCTGATAGCAGCTAAGGGCACAAAAGCAACAATCAGCAACAAAGAAAATATCCCTCAGTGATAATTAGTCACAATCAGTAAACAAGAACAACCAGCGGCTATCAATATAAACAACAGGCCGTCAATAAACAGCAGCAATAGTCAGCAACCGCCGAGAAACGTCACATAAACACCAAAGCTGGGGACAACAGAGTAGACATTTTCAATCAACCAAGCCGATTCTGTCAGTAAGCTGCAACAGTACCTGTCAGAAAATCAGCAACAGCCGTCTCCTGTCATTTCCTGTCAGCTGATGTCATTATTGTCAGCACGCTGATGAGTCTGTCGTACAAGGCAAAAGTTACCCCAAAGATTGTCTTTTGCCCCAAACTTACGACGCTCAGATTCCTTTGTGAGTTTCCGCTTGTCAAGAGAAGAGAGCGCAAGGGAATAAGAAATGCAAGGCTCTTTACAAACTTTAAGAAGCCCTAATTAATAGCGAAATAGAGTTAGAAGTTTGGAAAATTCAGAGAGTTTTAACGTATCCCTAAATTTTACAAAAAGGATCGCTCTTCCACAACTTTGAGTGCACACTTTCTTTGGAGTTTTATTTCTTCATGAGGTAGAATTTATTAATTAGAAAGCGAAAGACTTAGCTCACTCTTAAATGCGATGGTAAAAATGAAATAAGCTGCCAGAAACTTTCTCTCTGTTCATAATAGCAATTGGAGTTACTGTAGGTAGTTGCTATTAACGTTGTAAATTTTCTTATAGTGCGAATGATTAACTACTACCTATAATAAGGCAAAAGTAATAATTGTGCAGAGTTTTGAAGTTTATGAGCAAGCTCCTTGACCTGAATATTTTCATATATGTAAATAATAGACATCCATGGTCCAGTTAAATTCTTCCGGCGTTTGAATTGTGAAGTTTTTGCCCCATTATGCTCACTAGCTTCGGAATTTTTAATAATGCCAAATAGCTCTTCTACTAAAAGATCCCTAATACTCCACCTAGAAATCACACTCGCACACCAGCAGCGGATGATAATTCTCCATAGACAACCTATAGCAGCAGCGGATCGTCGCTCCCCATTTCACAACCTCCAGCACGAGGGGATCAGTCGTCCCCTCGTCCAGATGTGTTAGCTTCCAAGCGCAGGGTAAGTCCCCGGCAGAATGGCTGCACGATCCAATAGTGCAGTGAAAAGGGCAAGATTTTTCTGTCATCCTTCGCTGGAAGAAAGACGCTGAGTCAGCAACTGGCTGCTCCGGCCAAGGTCCCTACACAATACAATCAAGATGTCAGTCATCTTTGGTGCGACTCTTAGAATCGCTCCGATTGTTCCTTATTGAACAAATTGTAGAGATGTGGCAGGATGGTCTTGCAATGATATAGGGATTCGTGTCGAAAATACGCGCTCGTTCACATTTGATTCGGTCTTATAGGTACTTGTTATTAGCTTCTGTAGGTTTGCTGTATAACATGTTGTTTCCAGCAACTTGGTTGGAGCACTGACAAAATTAATTGGGAATAAGAGCGGATAGATGATCTCCTGAAGTGTCTGTGACGTATAGTTTTCAGATCCATTTGCTGTATTCTTTAAAGCAACAATTTGATCTAAATCATAAGAAGATTAATATCAAAAACCAAATAAAATAGAATAAAGTAAAGTACGGACAAAAGTATGTTTATTCCCTAACACTTCATTTCATGTCATTTTGTTTCATTTTAATCTAAAAAAATTACTCTAACCTGTAGTGCGCACACACACACACACAAACATACAAATACACCTACTCACACTTACTGTCCAAAGCATTTGTGAATGTTGTCTATTACTCGAACTCGACGTGTTATTGCATATGAAGTTGTAGCAATTTCTGAAAAAAAGACATTTTTTAATTATGCGATAGATTGCCTGTCCAAGCCACACGGACTAGCTGCAACAAATTAAATGCTGCAAAATCGCAGCATATGTGCATTTAGAAACCAGATTAAATTATATAGGAGGCAGTAGACGAACCAATCTGCCCCGGCCCGCTATGAGCTATTGCCATGCATTATTTTAGTAGGATATTGAGGACTAAAGAAAAGAGAAGAAAAGGAAAAAAAGGGAGAAGAATCTCAGCCAAAAAGAGACGTCTCAGCCAAAGAGACAATCATGAATGCACGCAAGCACGATCAATAGCCGCTGATATGAGGAGCTTAAAGATGTCAAACTGTATAGTTGGAGCGGGAGAGAGAAGAATACGGATTAAGGTGGCCTCGGAAGCACTGGTCGTTAAAAGCTTGCCACTCCCGGAGGAGGAGTTTTTAGCTGTGGAACATGTCTCTCCCAATGTATGTCAAGATAATTTTTTAAACGCGTTGACCGACTCCGCACCAAGAACGTCGAAAGGGAGTCTATTCCCCCACGGTATCAGAGGGAGGTGATTCATGACCCTCAGACTGAGAAGAAGGTCAAGTTCATAAGATTAGATTAGATTAGATAGGCGGCAGTAGACGAACCAATAGGCCCATTCCCAAAGAGACACCGGAACATACGCCCCGGCACTCTATGAGCTATTGCCATTTTGTTAGTAGGATGTAGAGGACAGGAGAAAAGAGAGAGAGAAAAACAAGGGGGGGGTGAAGAGTCCCTGCCCAAGAAACGATCTTGAATGCACGCAAGCACGTTCAAGAGCCGCTGACATGCGGAGCTTAGAGACATCAAACTGTGTAGTTGGAGCGGGAGAGAGANAAACGCGTTGACTGACTCCGCACTAACAACATCGGAGGGGAGTCTATTCCAAATGCTGACTATGAATTACGGAAAGAACTGCTGACTTAAGGTCGTTCTTCGAGCTTTATGCTTGAGTTTTTGACCGTTGTTTCGCAAGCGATCAATGAGGTCTCTTTCAAAGAGTCCCGTTGTGGGTACGTCATTGAAACCATTCAAGTACTTGCATATGTCTATTAGTTGCCCCTGAGTCGTTCGTCTTTGCTCGCGAGAGATCAGACCCAGTTCTTTTAGGCGACATTCATACGGCTTGTTTCGCAGCTGAGCTATCTATTTCGTTACTGTACGTTGGACTCTTTCCATGTCATCGATATCTTTACACAGATGTGGCGACCAGAAATGAACAGCAAATTCTAAGTGTGGCCGCACTAATGTCTTGTACGAGGGAAATATGACGTCCTTGGACTTGTATTCAAAGTTTCTAGAGATGAATCCCAGTACTCTGCTTGCAGTTTTCACACTCTTGTCAACTTGCTAACTTTGTTGTAGTTTGTTTGTAATAGTGATACCCAAGTCACGTTGTAGGGTGACAGTAGCCAATACCGTCCCGTTCATTTTCAATGGGGTTGAAGTGTTCACCAGCCCAATGTGCATTCCTGAGCATTTGTCGACATTAAAGCTCATCTGCCACGTTGTGCTCCATTCCATGAGGTGGTCAAGGTCTCGTTGGAGCTCGGCTCTTTTCGTAGCAGGATGACATAGTTTTGTATCATCCGCAAATTTACTGATTTTACTACGGATGGTAAGATCGAGATCATTGATGTAAATTAGAACAGAAGTGGGCCAAGCACGCTACCTTGTGGAACCCCTGATGATACCTGCGTCCAGGCGCTTTTCACTCGCTGCTGCTGACCCGTAAGCCATGCCCTGATCCATCTTAAATAGTCTCCCTGGATGCCATGGGCATCCCATTTTTCATTAGCCGTTGATGGGGTACTTTGTCAAAAGCCTTTTGAAAGTCTAGTTACCCAAGGTCTACACCTTTCTCTTCATCTTTAATATCCGTACCTTTGAGAAAAAATCCAGTATGTTTGTTAAGCAGCTCCTTCCATTTCGGAAACCATGCTGAGAATCGAATATGATCCGATGCATCCTCAGGTGGTCAGTGATGCGCTTTTTCAGGAGACGTTCAATGGTTTTGCTGACGACCGATGTAAGAGTGATTGGTCAATAGTTCTTTATTCTCTGGTTTTCATTGCTTTATTATTCCTTCACGTGTGCAGTACCATTTGCGTCTCACTCCTTGTTACGATTTGGATTATTATAGACCAGATTCAGTTATTACAGAAAAAAGCTGGTAAATATATAAGTCTATTGTTGCATGTCTATACTGTACGGCGTTTTAATGTAAACGGGCTGGCACTAATTTGTACACAACCATTGCACATACATATTTGAGCTAATTTGGCATAGTATTACATGTAGAAATAAAGAAATAGGAGTGTGAGTTCATAAAGGATCTTGTAAAATTTGTTGCTAGTTCTTATGCTTTAGAATGTTGCTGTTTCGTGACTTCATAACGTTGCTCGACATATTGCGTGTCTCTTTTTTCTTCCTCTTCTTCTATTTCTTCTTGCCTTCAAATCACTGTGTGCGTTGTGTGTAGAGCAGCTCAAACCAGGAATATAGTTTTTATGATACTAATAATAATCTTTTGGGGGATTATATTCATACATTTAATTGACAGAGTTGAGCACCTTCGGCCAACTGCGGCACTGCTACAGGACGACAGTGAGGCCGCTGGTCTATACGACAATTTCAGTTTCAACGCTTGTGGAATGACCGCGGCCCAGTCGGATATGTGCATAGGTAATTGCCCTACTTCTCTGGGACAGCATAGGGCCCTGTCGGACAGTTTTCTATACTTTCCGATAGGCAGGTGGTCGCAAGTGACATATATATATATATATATATATATTTATGCATATATATATTAATAATTTTGCTATTAATTGGCACCAACTGAAAACAAAAATTGGCGCCCATCATCAATAAAGCGACTGACAAACTGTAAAGGCTGGTGCTATAGTACAGAAATACCTAAGAGTATTGGCCCTGTGTTGCTTGATTAATATGTACTGTTAAAGGCAGGGTATAAAGTATGCATTTCTACAGCGACTAATTTCACCATTATTTTTACGGGCAACCTCAGTCAGAGAAAGTTTCAAACGCAAGGCCCGCGTTTCTATTGTCGATTTGTGTAAAAAGTTTCAGCGATGCGCACTCAAAACACGAGCCCGCCTTCCTATCGATTTATGTAGAATATTTTTCTACGATTCACAGGCAGGTTGGTAGGTTATTATACAGCTGCTATACAGCTGCTATTATACAGCTGCTAAATGGTACATGGGAAATGGTACATGGGAAATGGTACATGGGAAAAAATATTTAGGACATGGGTGAGGTGATCTCCAGGCAAGCATTAATGGATTGGAAAAATGCATCCGGCAGTAGCTAAATGAATGAGCAGTCCGTTAAGAACTGTACATAGGGATGTACGCACAAACTCTTACGTATGAAGTGAATTCCCTTGTAGAAGTGATGAACTCAGATGACAACAACATGAAGAAAGTTGAAATAAGAGCCTAGTGTGAAGCATATAGGAAATGCTGCTTTAGCGCTAACTCAGTTTACAACCCTTCAATTATAATAAAGTGTCTGGATCCAAAAGTTCGAAATGATTTTGTTTTAGCGGGAATTTCTCTCTCGTTGAATATAAATATTTCCACGAAGCCTGGAAATAAAATATTTTCGATTATTCATACACCTTGTTGCGGCCTTGGTAAGCCTTTTACTTTATAGTAATTCATGATTATCGAATGATGTCTTCGCTTCTTTGTATTGCATGATTCTAACGGTGCCCTCAAGTTCATAGTATGTTATTACTTACTACATAGTAAAGCCTTCAGTTTCACAGTAACCCTTTATTTCATAAAGATCCTTTCAATTTCAAAGTATCTCTTTAGTTTTTAGCGAAGTTTCTAGCTCCCAGTACCTATCTTACCCGCCTCTCTAGCTTTTAGAGCGAAAATAGGCGTGTTTGCAGGCCAGTGCTCTTCCAGCGTAGAGAAGCTTATTATCCTAAACCGCACTCCTCTCACAAGACAAGTCACCAAGTTCAGCCAAGCCATTATCTTCGAAACGACCACCAAACTCAAGCCAGTCCATCAAGGGCGTTATGCGAGTCCCTCAAGTCCATCAACTCCATCAAGCCAGCCTCTTTGCAGCCATTAAATGAGAAGCGTCTGATTACTGGGCGTGAGCTCCGTCGAGCTGTGGTCGGCATGCAGCTAAGACTTAGTGTTTTTATTTTTTGCACGCTTTCGGTGCAGCTGCACTGGCGGTGCTTGTGGCAACAGGCCCTCGTCCTAAATTTGTCATTGTTATCCACCTTATAATACAGAATCGAAGTAGAATGAAAGTAATGCGAAGGTTCTCATTTCAAGCTCGAGCGTATCCAAGTTGATTAAGAAGAGATGCATATGTTTTAGGTGCAGGATCTATAGATAGCATATCAAGAAGGATATATAGGATTTAATGGCAGGATCGATAGATAAGAAACTATATAGTACTGAGACAGAATCAAAAGAATGCAGAGGATCTAATTTGAGGATCGATAGCTAGCATATTCAGCAACAGCGTAGTTTTAGCATCGGGTTTGCGCCGGCTTAAGTCTCAGTCCCGCTCAGCAGAATTTACTTTTTCACCGCCCTAAGCACTATCGGTTTGCGATTACCGCCTGAAACTTAATTCAGAGAGGATGATTCGCGAATGACGTTCCGGCCAAGTTAAGGGCAATCCTAATAGGATTGCGTGAATATAGCCCACCCTGTGAAAAGCACACCGACTGATTTCAGCATCCCACAATCTTAACTAGATTTGGGTCTTGAAGTGCGTTTATTTATTTGTTTGTCTGTTTGTTTGCTTCTTTAGAATGGAATGTATATTGATTTCACGTTAACTAACTGTGCCCTGCAGTCCCTGCTCTTAGGTTCAGTAAATTTGATGGCACATCTCATTCACTTCTGGTGAATAAGGTTAATAATAAATGTAATGTCGACTTGCAGAAGTGCGTTTTTTTCCTGCTAAGAATTATCTGTCATTTCCTACCATAAACTCACAAGTACTTCATTAGTAAGTAACACTGCAAGTGCCCGATTCAGAGAGGTCAGTCCCCGCTGCTAGTTAAGTTCTGCTGAGCGTCCGCAAGTACTGCACAGCGAGTGCATTAGTTATGTTTGTGAAAGAAAGCTACGTTGCCCATTTAGATCTTGCAGCCACTTCTGCAGTAAATTGGATATTTTCCTAGATATAAAATTTTCATAAATATAACATATGCTTAACTTTAAGATAAATTTCGATCAGTTCCTACTGCAAGTTGCAGGTTCTATGTGTACGAAATTACTTCACTCACGATATACTTATGAAAGATAACTAGTTATTTTACAGATGCTCTTAATTACTTCCTGCAGTACTCTATACATATATTTGTTACATAAGAGTTTATATTGTAAAGAACATAGCAGATGCCTGCAGTTATGACTAATGTCAATAAATTCCTATTGTAAGTTGTATATATTTGCTGAGTACGAATTGATTTCATTAATACTGTAACAGACATATCGGCAATTAATAATAGTAAGCTTTAATAGGTACTCGAAGGAAACACTGCATTGCAGAAAAGTGACGTGGGTTACCACCAATATTGCGCACAAGCACAGGTAATGACGTACGTAGTATTCTTACGACTAGTTTTTTATTTACTTTTTTTATTAATTTGAGTGTAAGTTCTTTTCTGGCGGCGCTAAGGGAGGAGGCTCCCCAATAATGAATCCACTCCTCAGTCCCAATATTGTTACCATTTCGCCATCATACATGTTTGCATATACTGTGAAGCCCCGCCACATTTTAATTCGAGCTCTCTTTTCAGCTTTCCAAAAATTCCCAAAAGCTGCCACCGAATAACTTCTTTTGTGCCTTACTACGCATGTGAATGTCATGTCAGCGCAGCTGCTTTCGAGCACCACCCAGAAATGTTCCCGTGTTCTGCACGCAGGACGCAAATCTCTATTCACTTGCAATGCATATTCAGAATTTCGCTCAGCTGCCATAGTGGGCAATGCAATGATCTGCAGAGCGGTGCTCAGTTTAATGGTTTGTTAATAGGAGATTATTCCGGCAGAGCTGCTCTGTCGCACCGGCCATGCAATTTCATTCTAATATTAATGTAACAAATCCTGAGGGAATTGTGGCACGGGTCTGCTGTTGGCGTTAACAGCAGGCTCAGTAGCTGCTAAGGTACTCTTTGTATTATGTTAAACTAAGGGTATAATGAAGCTCATGTAACAATTCACAACGTGTATTTATTTCTAAATATCTATCTGTACAGTATTCATATCGTTACCTCCTCCAAGGATGTTATATTTTTGTCGGAGTGCGTCAATTAGTTGTTCGTCAATTAAACTCTTTATCTATTTGTCCGGTTGTCTGTTTGTATATTTGTCTGTCACTGCGATGACACGAAAAATATAGGCGGGTCTTCACGAAATTCAGATGGAATGTAAGCTATCTTAGTAGAAACAGCTGATTAACATCTCATGAAGATTCATTCAACCATATGATGTTTGCTTGCTTGCTTTTCTTGGTAACATAACTCAAGCAATTATGAACGGATCTTTATGAAATTTGCAGAAAATGTTGAGAATTTTACGAAGAGCAACTGACCCAATTTTTGTGATGATCTGTAGCTCTGCTTCTCTGTTTGTCTCTATTACTTTTTTATGTCTGCCAGTACAATAATCCGAAAGGTTTTGAACGAATCTGTATATAATATCCAGGAATTGCTAGAAATGATGAAAGGCATCCGTTTCTGTGTTTGGCTTTGTGTTCGTCTTAATAGAGTTTTCAGAACAAAACATAAAAAGTTATTGACTGATCTTCGAGAAAGTTACGGGAACTGTTATTGGTGTCAAGAGGCACAAAGAACCAAATTAATCTTGGCTATGATAAAAAAGGAATTCTTGTTTGCGAATCATATTTTTTTTTTTTGTTAAATTGCCTCACTTGGCGGGGGTATGCGCTCTTAGCAGGCCTTTCTAATTTTATTTCCTCCAAGAAGGTTAAGTTCTCGTCGAGTTTGTCCGACGGTTTGTTTGTCTGTCTGTCACCAAGATAACTCGAAAGTTATTGGATGGATCTTAACGAAATTTAGAAAGATTGTTGTGCTAGGAAGCAGATGATTATCTTTCGGTGAAAATCCGTTAATTCGTTTGTTTGTTTATTTGTCTGCCATTTTTTCTTAATGCTATAGCTCAAAAGTGGATTTTTTAAAGCAATAATTTCCCTCCACGTCAGAGAAAGAAAGGAAGAGTTTCGCTGCTGAGCAACTGTGAAGTCGTATCCGCTCACCTCACTGTTCTTTCAAGACAGCAACTGTATTAATATAAAATAAAGCAAGATTAATGAGGAAGGATCACTACAAATTACTCGCTGTCATATTTGACAGATCAGGTGCTCTAGCACTTGAAAGTACTTCTTGTGTTGCTAACGTTGAAGTCAAGTCATTGAAGATATTCGCAGTACCTCGAAGCCCGCTGGTGCATCCTAAATCTTAGTTTCTTCTCATATCCACACTTCAGCTGGTATGAGTTTAACAAAAATTAAGTAGATGATCGACACAGTAAAGGGTTACACATTCTTCAAAGTTTCCATTGCGATAATAATGACTACTCAAATATAGAGATTTTATTTGTTCAAGCTTTCGGCATGAATTGCTTCTGCCGCCGTCAGGGAAAGGAAGCATATATATATATATATATATATAACTCAAAAACATACATGTATCTTTCCCCGGACGGCGGTTGAAGCAAATTCATGCCGAAATCTCGGGCAAATAAAATTTTTATCTTCAAGAAATCATTATTGTCATGATAGAAGCATAAAATGAATCAAGACGTCCTGTATTCTTCTTCAAAGTTCCGTGAGATCAAGAAGATAGCCAAGTACACGTATATATCGCTGCAACAATTATATTTGCCAATTTTACTTCTACCTTTGAAGAGACAGTATTTCTTTTGTGTGAAGAAGGTCGACTGATATAATATCGTGGCGCACCTGTGATACCGAACCCACATTTATTTTATGAATGATATCTGAGTTCCTGTTAAATTAAATAAATTTTTGTGCACGTCACAGAAAAAAGCAAAGGTTGCGCTGTCCAGCAGGAATAATGTCAAAAACGCTTATTTCGAATCATTTTGCTATTACAGCTGCAAGGCATATTTCATAAGCAAAACGGTAACGACAGTTTGATTGCCAAACAAGTATCATCACAAATTTTCTTCACTATTATTTTTCTTTATGGCCAGGCACAGTAGTAACCTTAAAATTTCCGAAGATCGAAAGAAATAGTGGTTTCAATAAAGTACAGTACTTATTATAAGTAACTTATTTTCTACCCTCATTCAATGACAGTATGGGCCACTAGTAATAACAATAATAATAACTTTTTGTATAATAACAGCAATATATTGCGTAAGGCATTAAGTGTGTATAGCCGCTATTTAGCACCACATCATCGAGCCAACCCTGGTGCCCTGTCCATGTCAAGTTCATCGCCGACCCTTTCGATGCTAAACTTTGTGTATTCATAGTCAGTCAAGCACTTAGCAGTTGTGTCTAGTAATGAAACTTCTAAGTTAGTGGTATTTCTGCTAAAAGCAAAAAAATATTAAGTTACTGTATTGTGGACTCTGTATTTCCCCAATTTCTTGGTCATCATCAATGAAAAAACCCTTCTAGTTCAATAGCGGTTCCTGGTTTTGTTTTCTCGGATGAGTTCTGCAATGCATCAGCAAAGAAGTACTGACTTTTTCCTATTCTAAATTGATAGTAGTTCTTTTTCCTGAAGGGATTCAACGACGACGTTCCGACGGAGAGATTCTTTAACAACAAAGCTCATTATGATCGCCTTTGAAATAAAAGGCAAACCCTAAGTCAGCCGTAAAATAAATTTAATGAAAGAACATTGCAAAAGAAACAAATACATTAATGCTAAGACATTCTATTCATAGAGGATGCTTCATAGAGAAATTCTAAAGAAACTTTTGGTTCCTTTTATCTCCGCTCGATGAAATTTTTGTGACGGCAATTTCAGCTCGCAATAACTAAATTCCCCTCTCCATTTTCATCTAATGCTCCAGAAATTGTTTTCAGTGGCAGCTTCCGCCACTATGCTTCATAACTTCCATTTATATTTTCTTGCAGAAGAAACTCTCATCATTTCATCCAATCTTCCTCCTCCTCCTCCGAACTGCAGTCGCTGGCGGCAAACAACCTCAAGAACAAGAGCGAGGCACTCACAATTTTGGTCATCACGAGGGACTTCCCAAAAAATATTTGGTAGCACACTTCGGCGCCATGTTAGTCATGACTCGTAAAGTTGCTTTTATAATAGGAAATTTGGCCAAGGCTTCTATCCAATAGACATCCAGTGAAGCAGAGCACCGTAAATTGAGGCTTCCAAAAAACATCGGCCGCTTGAAAATGAAGTCGTTGCTGTCTACAACATCGCATGCCCTAGTCGCCGCCATCTATCGGGCTTCTTTGAACTTGAGCCCATAAAATTCTGCAGGAGGATCACTCCCAGGATTTTTACGACTTTTGCAGATGAACTCTTTGGTTTTGCCTGAGGTAATTCTGGGATTTCTTGCCTTCATCGCGGAAATATTCCTCGGATCTCCGACTTCAAATGAGTCGTGAGCAGCAAGCCTTCATATTCAGGACTTATTCCATGACACGGGGCAAAAATGAAAGAATAGAGAGAGCGAGATTTGTTCTGAGCATCACTGCATCATTACAGTCCATGAATAGTTTGTGATTTAGGTATGATTTAGGACCCTATCATAAGTATTACTTTGTATGACTTCTCTAAGTTATTTTCTTGGTTGAACAACTTAGGCTTGAGGCGAAACTTGGTGCAAAACTTCTTGTGCTGGAAACGCCTGCACAAAGTTGATGCTATTTGACAGCGCCGATAGTATTTTGGCAGCGCCGATAGTATTTTGACAGCGTCGATAGTATTTTGGCAACGCCGATAGTATTTTGGCAACGCCGATAGTATTTTGACAGCGTCGATAGTATTTTGGCAACGCCGATGGTATTTTGGCAACGCCGATAGTATTTTGGCAACGCCGATAGTATTTTGACAGCGCCGATA
>LQNS02278171.1:30634923-30673706 GCA_001587735.2 Parhyale hawaiensis | reverse complement strand
CTGTGCGCAGTGAGAGAACAGTCGCAAGAATCGGTGATCTTTCGCTGTTTTCAGGTCACAGCAGTACACGTGATGTGGCTGCTGTGCGCTGCGAGAGAACAGTCGCAAGAATCGACGATCTTTCGCTGTTTTCAGGGGCACAGCAGTACACGTGATGTGGCTGCTGTGCGCAGTGAGAGAACAGTCGCAAGAATCGGTGATCTTTCGCTGTTTTCAGGTGCACAGCAGTACACGTGATGTGGCTGCTGTGCGCAGTGAGAGAACAGTCGCAAGAATCGGTGATCTTTCGCTGTTTTCAGGTGCACAGCAGTACGCGTGATGTGGCTGCTGTGCGCAGCGAGAGAACAGTCGCAAGAATCGGTGATCTTTTGCTGTTTTCAGGTGCACAGCGAGAGAGAAAGAGAGATAGGGAGGGGGTGAGTCGGAGTGAGAGCTGGCATCTCTGTCTTTAAAGATACTGAGACCATTATCATCAAGAAAGAGAGGGCTCGTAACCCGTCCGCCTGAAAGTCAAGATGCTTACAGACATGGGCATTGAAACTGACTGCATTGTACACTGAGGGTAACTAGTCAAAACGAGGATACGGTACACTGAGGAGAGTAAGTCAAAACGAGGGTAAATTACGCAGAGCGTAGTAATCAAAACGAGGGTATATTGCATTGACAGTAGTAATCAAGACGAGCGTTCGTTACACTGTAGCAATCAGAACGAAACGAGGATACATTCCCCTGAGGAGTGGAAGTCTAAACGCGGGTACATTACCCTGACTGTAGTAATCAAAACGATGGTACATTATATGAAGAAGAGTAAGTCAAACCGAGGGTACGTTACCCTGATAATAGTAAAAAAAAAACAAGGGTACGTGCTCTACGTGTAATAATCAAAACGAGGGCACGTTGCCCTGAATGCAGGAATAAAAAAGAAGGGGCATTGCACTGAGACCGTAAGTCAAAACAAAGGTACGTTACTCTGAGTGCAATCAAACCCAGGGTACGTTGAACTACGAGTAGCGAGTGGAAACCTGGGTACAACTGTAACGCCTCGTGGCGTAAGATCATCACCCGCGGTTGAGGGAGGGGCAAATTTCAACGCCGTCCTTTTTGATGGCCAGATTAATCTAGAATTCGGGAATTTTTACATCTAGGTCAACCCACCTGACTCCCTGCAAAAAAGTATGAACATTGCTCAACTCCTCCCTCGTTTTGGGTGGGTGGACACACAAACAAATATATAAAAATACATATATATATATATGCTTAAATCTTTAACGAAAACATTATCCCCTCTCTCACTTCGTTTGTGGGTGATAATAAACTAAAGGTAGTAAGTCAACACTGGGATACAGCTGACTGAAGGTTATAAATCAGAACGAGGGTACGATACACTGAGGGTTGCAAGACAACCGAAGGTTAAAACATATTGATGGTAATACTGTAAGTCAGAAGGCGATAGACTGATGATAGTAAGTCAAAAAATAACGTTCAGCAGCCACGCAGATGTTGCCGAAGACAGAGTTTCCTTAGCAAAATGACGGCGCAGTTGCGTGACTGGGCTGAAATGTCATGATGACGTCATTCTTCCACAAGAACGGCAAACCTGAAATAGCCATTAAATTTCACCCAAGTAAAAGTGTTATGGATTGGCACGACGAACTTAAGTAGGCTATGTTTTCTAGGATTGACTCACCCGGAACTGCTGACCGAAGTATTTCTGTCTCCACTTTTAACTGAGTTTCATTCATTAACTTCAAAAGGATTACCCTTGAGACTACTGAAAATCAAGCCAGCTCAATAAAAGGGAGTTTTCGATCCCATGCTTAACCGGGTTGCTGCAAGCACCTGTAACACGATTTAAAGTGGCGAAGCCAACGCTTCTCCCTGGTCAAGCCTAGTAAGCTCTGCCTCGCTAGCCTCGCAGTGCCGATCGATAGCACCAGCATTAAAGTAGCCGTGGAGAGTGCCAAACTTCTGCTTTAAGCCCTCCATTCTCTTCTATTTTTGCCAAAAGTAGGCAATATCTGTGCTATTGTTCATTCTATGTCCATTCAGTTTTATTTTGCTTTTTTTTCGTTCACACAACATGTAACTCCCCAAATTTCATTATTTCCGGGCCGTTCTATTCTCTCCACGGGTCCAAAAATATTTTGATGCTTCCAGTAAATTTCCACACGCTACAAGCAAACGTCGTTTCCTCCTCTGCATGCACGCACCTCACTTCTTCGGCCCTCTGTTCAAAAACATAACGTGAACATGTATCTAATTTAGCCTTACTTCTGTCGGCTCCTTTCTTTTATCGCGGGATCTGACTGACACGCGGAAAAAAGCCTGACATGCGAAAGCAACTTCAGGAGGCCCACGAACAAGATCCGGCAATCTTTGGGTCCATGGCGGAGGAGGAGGCGTCGGAACTGCAGGAGTCTCCAGGCAGCACCGCAGAGGCAGCAGCGGCAGTAATCTCACTTGCACGCTATGTTTTGTAGTAAATTTCCAGGCAGCAGCCAAACCTGTTACCGCACAGCGCCTTTATGGAGATACAAAGCTTCTAAAACAAAGCCCAGGAACGACTCACCTAATTTACGGCGATCTGGTCGGCGTTGTAGGAGCGGCGCCAGGTCCCCTATAGTTGTTCCAGGGGAGATTTCTTAAGTTTGGCTGCAAAACCTGCAACATCGGCCAAGGCTACTGCGCCAACGGCCCAAAATTCCTCGAGTTTGCGTCGTCAACTACACAATTTACAGATTCTGTTGGTGACAGCGCTGAGTGCGTTGGCTGCTGTGTTTCGGTGTGAGCCTTTCGGGCAAGATACAAAGACAATATAAACTAAGGTAAAAGATAAAAGGTACAATCGTATTGATCACGCACCCCAACAATTAAGCCCACGTACAGTTGTGCACCCTACAATAAATCTCCTCTATTACCCAGAGGAGGTGCAGCTGCAGTCGAACACAGATGGTCTGAGCTACTGCTTCATAGACTCCCGTCTTTCTAACATCTGCGCCCCTGAGCGTTTCCAGTTACGAGTAGGCCAAAGCCAATCCGTCCCCAAGTTAACTATGAACGGCAGACATGCTGATGCTGCATTACCGTGTGGCGAAACTTCCCTTCTGACTTGGGAGTAGAACAAGCGACTTTTGTGGCACTGATCATGAGGACTCATCACAGCTGACTTATATATATATATATATAAATATGCTGTATGTATATATCACTTTACCCGCTAAGCCACCTCAGCTGGGGTGGCTTAGTGGTTAGAGTAGCGGCGTGGTAAGCTGTAAGTCTGTTGTTCGAGCTCCTGATTGCTCTCTTTACTCTATTAAAATCACAAGGAAAGACAGATAAGCCACCTGTCTAGCTAATGCCAGGTATTAACGAGACAAAGTATGTAGATATATGTAGTTTAATCTAGCACATATATGTGATTCATAAGCGATTCCTGGCCATCAGGGAACTTATTCTTTGCATGGATGTGCGAAAGACACTCTTATTTCTACCTTAACATGGCTCTTTTATATGTTACTCTACGACGCTTGCAATTTTTAAGGCCATTAAAAAGAACAGTCCCTAATTTTATGCGGTATCACTTCAAATCGCATCTTTTCACAAGCTCAAAAAATATTTCCAAATCACATCTGTACACGGCGATAATTTGCCGCTCACGTGTGCCATCACATTTTACTTAGGGCATCCAATTTTCTAGGACAACTTACAGAATTTTTCTTACCTAGCAGTGCAAACTCCAAAAGAAAAGAACATGAAATAAAGAAACCCACAGAGCATAGAAGTAAAGTCATGGGAACCGTATAGAACAACACTACCTATATTAAACAGCTCAATTTTACCCTGTTTTCCTTTTTACACTAAGATGTCCAGGACCGAACGTACGTGTACGTTGATTGCTTGATACGTTCAGTTTACAATACCTGATACTCGGGTGAAGTCCGATCCATGTTACATGAATTCCGGCTATGCTCATAAAGTAACGAAAGTTCCTTTTAAACGTTAAATGCGTTACCAGAGAAAGTAGAAATCAGGAAATGCAGATCCCACTGCAGACCAGATTACTGCCACAAGTGTGCTCGACTTATCACTGCACAGCTGCAAAAACTGCGCACTGACAACTACTGCCCCGAGAGTATCACTGCGCAAGGAAAAAAAGACGACACTTTGAAGACTACTGCCATCAGCGTATCTCTACACAGGGACAAAAGCTGCATTCTGAGGGTCGCTGCCCTCGAATTCTCTGCAGCCCTCAGGGCAGCCCTCGGGCCTTCAGCTTTCCCCTCACCTCTAAATCGAGCAATTTGCCTTCGTTTATTGGGACGCCGACAAACAGATTTCGGTCGGGGCTTGGGTCTGTCTTCTGCGAATTGGTTTCAGGGAGAAAACATCCACTTTGATACCTAATGTACTCCCGTGGGTGGCTGAGAAGTTCATAGGTTGACTGAAGACTTCGTCGATTCTCCTCCCTCGTAGACAAAACTGACGCAGTCAGATTAGTTTTGACATGCCAGGGGGAACTGCAATGCTGCGCATTCCATTCACGGCTGGAGATTTAGTTTCAGGGGCAAATCGCCAACGGATTATGATAGTGACGGTCGTCTCCTGTAAAACCGGTTTTCGATCAAGACTTGAATTACTATCCAAGTATCAAATTGATTCAGCCAATCAAGATTGAAGCTTAAGCCAATGGAATTCGATTGTTTCCAATCGAAGTGGAAGACGTCTTGAGACTTTCAGAACTTGGCACAGCGATAGAAACTCTCCATTGGTGGAATGCAAGCAGCAAGACGCTTCGATACCAAAAAGTTATGCACAAACTCACTGGCTGGTTTTTGCAGGTTATTGCAAGCTGTGACGGCGGGTGGGTGATGGGCGGTAGGGGTGGGCACATGCGGCCATTTGCGGCCCTGTCTCGCGAGCAGGTAAAGGCAGGAAGGAACGGACCTCCGCTCCGGTGTAGCTAGGCCGAAGTCGGCCAGAAGTAGCTGCAAGTGGCCGGAAATAGCAGAAGGTGGACGTAAGTGGCAACAGGTGGCGGAAAGTAGCAATGGGTGGCCGCAAGTGGCAACGGGTGGCAGCAAGTGGCAACAGGTGGCGAAAAGTAGCAATGGGTGGCGGTAAGTGGCAGAAGGTGGCCGCAAGTGGCAACAAGTGGCGGGAAGTTGCAGTACGCGGCCGCAAGTGACAGCGGGTGGCCGCAAGTGGCATCAGGTGGCCGCAAGTGGCAACAGGTGGTGGAAGTAGCAGCAGGTGACCGCAAGGAGCAGCGGGTGGCCGCAAGTGGCAACAGGTGGCGGGAAGTAGCACTAGGTGGCTGCAAGTAGCAGTGGGTGGCCGCAAGTGGCAGCGGGTGGCCGCAAGTGGCAAGAAGTGGCCGCAGATGCCCAACTCTGAACATTCGCTGGGTGACTGCAACACCACAATAGCTCACTCGCTGGGACCGGCAACATTCGACAGGGTAATTCTTCAGTAATTACCCTAACGTAAAATATTACCGCACGGCATGAATTAAAGTTAGAAACATCTATCGTACGAACAGTGATAGCAACCATGTAGTAGCTGTTGCAGCTTTGTCGTGTTGTTGTTGGAGTTGTGTTGTTGGTGTTATGCTGTGTTGCTGTTGGTATGTTGCTATTTTGTTGTTTTTCTTTATTTATTTATTTATTTATTTTTTCTTTCTTGTTGTTGTTGTTGTTGCTGCTGCTGTTGTTGTTATGTTACTGTTCTATTTCTTGTTGTTGCGTTGTTCAGTGCAACAGTCCCGGATGTGATCACTGATCTCACAAAAGTTGTGGTCCGTAGCAGGGAAATAAAAGCGAGGCTGTAGAGGCAACAGTATTGTGAGTGCCGTACTTTCCCCAGGGAATTCGTCTGTTAGGGACTCAGTGTCTGTCGGAGTGTTAGCGCATGAGGCTGTGCTATGCTGTGAGCTGAGGATTTTCGAGAGTACTCTAGTAAATATTACGTGTTCACGTACGGTAATATTCCATTGTAGGGTTAAATGTGTACTTATTCTGTAAAGAGTTTTCTTTTCTGTGAATCTGACTTTATGCCACTTACACCGTCCAAAGTGGCGAAACCGAAGCTCCTCTCTGGTGTGCTGACAGGTGCTGACAGAGCCAATCAATGGCGCCTTAAATTAACTAATACCGGGAGGCACTCTACGCATTTGCACGCGCAACTTGATTAGAAGATGTACGTGCAGCTCGCACGTCGTTCATGCTACCGTATCTATGCTACCGACTTTTAATATGTATCGGAACGACCTGCAAGCAGCAAATCCTTGCATCCAGTTGAGAGTGCGAGTACATAGTGCGGCCCCGGCCTAATTTTATCATATGTTGTCACTGAAGGGCAATAAGCGAGTGTAACACTACCTAAGGGTATCTAGACAAGCCTAAGAAATTATCCATGCACCCTAAGTTACCCAGGTTGTAGAGAGTGACAAAACCCTTATTGAGATCTTTGATAATTGAATCTCATATTCCCTGATTGGAACAGATTTCTTATTGAACACCTTAAGGACAAAAAGTCCCATTCACAAAGAAGAGACGAAGCCTATATAGTATTCCGTTGTGCTTTAGTTATAGCTAGAGCCCGGATTTATTGCGCTTAAAATATTGCCGTTAGGGCTCAAAAAAATTGCTCTTACTGCTCCTAAAAAATTGTTCTTATTGCACTGAGGCAACGGAGGTGGAAGAAACAGGAAACAAGGAAAAGACAAATGCAGCAAAAAAAATTGAAGGGACCAGCAAGGTCGAATAGCAAACGGGAATAGCATGTCAGTGGATCAACGGACACCTATATCAGTTCCAAATACCAATTGTTAGTATACGTTGAGCTTATGCTAATTGACATTCTTCCCAAAGACGAGAACGATTCTTGCGAATATCTTGCTTTACCTGTTCCCATAATGTATCCCCCGAACGAAAAAGGTTACAAAAGTTTAATAATACGATCTTGAGATTTTGTAACTCAATTACTGTATATTTTTACCCCAACAAATCATTGAACAATAATTCATAAGGGAATCAATTGCCATAGAGAATGAAGTCATGTGACACGTGAATTTTATTATCAATGATAATAAATGCCACGTGTCACTTGACTTCCTACTACAATGCAAGCTATAAATGCTATATTTCATATTATCTAAGGGCGAGTTCACAAGTCCCTCATCGTAACTCGTTCAGTCACGAAAATAAACACGAGCTTTGCATCAACTCTTTCTGTGTCTGTCCACCCGTAGAAGTGTCCTGCATTCAAATGAATGATGCCGCACACTCAATTATGATATCGTTTCTTTACATTCTCACTTATATTTCGCATCGGTTGGAAGTCACATTCGTATCCCATATTCTTGTAGCCTGATTTTAAAAAGAACAACCTATTTCCAACATATTTATAGCCTGATAAACCAAAGTAGGAGAAATCAGTACAGAGTTATCAGTTAGGCTTTGAAATCAAAGATGACGTCCGTTTTCTAGTTTTCTTGTCTTAAACGAGAGTACAGGGATCCTGATCATTAAAGTGACGCTAAAAAAAGCATTTTTCTATCGACTTGTCCGTGATATGTGAACGCTGCAGAGAATAGATATATTAATTGTAGCTTCTGAATACTGATCTCGAATGACGCAGCTTGTTCAAAAAAGGACATGCTTCATCCTTCAGTCTCTCGCGTTTGCTGCAGCTGCTTCAATCAATTAAACGCGCTGCGTCTATCAGTTTGACTGAACGCGTTACGATGAAGTAGGTGTGAACACAGCCTAATGTATTGCACTTATAGCACACATTGCAGTTATTGCACTTATAGCTTTTATTGCACTAACGCCGTAAACTGCAATACATCCGGTCTTTAGTTACAACAATCTCATAATAACGTACCGAGTATCAAACAAGCAAGCTATGGGGAAAATGTGAACCTAAAATGAATCGCAGTAGATTCGCTGCATATGTCCCCAGGTTGTATAGCACGGCCGAATCCACGTCGAGATCTAGAGAAAGTGAGCAACGAACACGACTTTTCCTCAATAGGTTCAGCGATGCAGACGATGGGCACAGCAACTTTGTTTTATTTTTCAGAAGTTGCTCCCATTCAGGAAACCGTAACTGCTTTTTTATCTGCCGCGGAGTATATATTGTTTCCATCGATGGTCACGGACACGGCCGACGCCGCCCCGGAGAGCGAGGGCTGGTACGGAGGGTCAGCGTAGGACAGATATGGTCTTTGCTACTCACCGTACTCTTTTATGGCAACGACGGTACTCACTGGTATAGGTTACTTTTAGGGTGCGTGGGCTGTTCCCCGGTGGTGATGAATGTACTCGGTGCTCCGAAAGTAAGTCATTTTGTTGTAATGAATGCAAGAAGATATCCGCACGGCATGGAAAGCAGTCTACAGACAATCCTCATTTGCTGATTTGATCTAAAAAGCACCAGTGAAAAAGCACCCGTCTCGTACCCACTCCACCAAAAATTAAAGTTTGCTAGTATTATTCGATTGCTAAACTTATCAGAAAAGCCTTTGCATCAGCACTTCTTTCTTACTAGAGTGTCTTTCAGCCCCGGCGGGTAGATGGTTGAGCTCGTGGTAAATTTAATGTTACGGCTAGCAATTTTGGAGAAATAATACAAAGAAATTCCGAGTCATGAATAGCCTCGTGTCTTAAGTGTAGCCAAGATACGTCACACTACATGCGTGTATGAGACCAGTCCAGCAAAAACACTTTCTGCATTTCAGCATAGAAAATTTTACTCATGACGTTCACCTTTCGTAATTAGGTAAAATTGGAAATAGATTTAAGTTAGGTTGCCTTCCGTGCCTTTTCGCCTAGGGAGGACATAAAATCTAGAACTACAGTATATACATAGATGAATCCACTACATTAGCAAACACAGTTCGTCGATTGCTTGCTTCCTCACTTGGTTGGTTGGGTGGATAGTTCCGCTGGTGGGTGGGTCCGTCTCTCCATCACGATGTTAAGGTTAATAATGTTGTTTCTGTAATAGGCACGAGCTACTGTATGTTCTGAAACCAACACCGCACTGCTTAGTACTATTTGTTACTTACGATTTGATATCTTTTTTGAGCGTGGTGTAGGAGAGGCTCAATCTTCGATGGAGTTCTTGTTCCTGTCGTTCATAATCCATGTCGAGCTGAGGTTTTCCGTAACTGAATTTTTTGATAGAATAAATTTTTCATGCTGAGCAGAAGCCAAAAATCTTGAATTCACTTTGAAGCCAAATTTCGGTCCTCATGGTTCAACTAAGGGTTTTATTGAAGTTTAATGTACGTCCAACAAAAGGACCCTTTCTTTTAATCGATGCATTTTTCGATGTAGAATCCGAATTTGAAGTCCGTTTTTTTCGCTCGCCCCTAGTTTTTTACTTAAAAAAAACTTATCCCATTGTTTTCCAAAGGGAAAAAATACCCAACGATTGCACCGTGCCCTGGACAACCTTTTAAAGAGTATTTTAACATAAACTTAGGTTATGTTAGGTTAAGTTAGGCTAGGCTAGGTTAGGTTAGGTGAGGTTAGGTTAGATTTAGATAAGGTTAGGTTAAAATGCTATTTACAAGGTTGTCCAGTGCACTGTGCCATCGTTTGGTATTTTCTCCCATAGGAAATCAATGGGATGGCTTTCTTTCCTTATAACTAGCTAAAAAGCTAGGGGCGAGCGAAAAAACGGACTTCAGATTCGGATTCTACATCAAAAAATACATCGATTAAAAAAAAGGTTCTTTTTCTATGGACGTACATTAACCTTAATTTTACACAAGGGTATCCAGGATACAGTGAGCGCTGAGCAATTCCGGTGAATTCATTTCACTTAACTATATATATTTCCGGAGATTTGAAAACTGATAGTAGCGCTTTTACCCGCAACAGGAAGTTTTGCTCTCGCGAATTCATGACGGCACAACTTTTGTAACTTTAATGGAAGATCGGGCCTACAGGTATGAGGCCTAGTTTTCAGCAATACCCGTACCGCAAGGAAGAACAATGTAAACTCAACTACAAAATTATTACTGTCATATTTGACTACTGGGTGGGCTAGTATGTAAAGAAAAGGTATTGGCCTTTCATATAATGTTTTAATTGATAACACGCATTTTTTTCTTGAACAATATATTCACGGCTGAATCTAAAGCTTCAGAATAATTGAATTGCAGTATCCACTATATAATAATGCAAAGTTGTTGGTTGGTGTGTCGCTTGCTTGCTTGCTTCCTTGTTTGGTTGGTCCTTCTCTCCGTTAAGCTCTTAAGGATTTAGGTATGTATTAGAAAATTCATCAGCTGTATAGCAAGATGAGACACCATGAAATTTCAGCGTTGAATTACGATGGAAAATATGCAAATATAGTTCCTGATTGCTTGAAATTAAAAATTTTGCAGTTTTTGAAGCCCATTTTGTTTTGAAAAATATCTAGGTAAAGCTATAATTCTTCCTTTTAGCGTGAAAAATGAAAGGCTGTATTTCTGACAGAATTTTTTTTTGATCTTGCATATATTACTTCGCATATTTTTTTAGCTGAATTTCGTCGAAGCTGCAGTTCAAATTTCACACTGCACGGAGACCAAAGCATCTTCATCTCTAACTTCAGCCAAATTTCGATCCTGGTGGTTCAACTACCTGCTTGTATGCAGGATACAGAGAACAGTTGTCATTTCCGGTGAATTCCTGAACTATATTTTGTAGGTGCCACTTAACTTTCATGTATATCAAAATAATTTGGAGTCGCACTTTTACTCGTGGGAGGAAAATTCGTTCTCGTAAACTCGTGACAGCACAACATTCATTATTTAAATTAATGAAGGGCCCAGCCTACAGCAGTGAGACTTATTTTGCAGCAAAACCGGCACCGCAAACAAAATCTATAAAGAACTTCACTACGGAATAATTGCCGTCATTTTAGACGGCTGGCTACTCTACTACTTGATATAATGACTTCAACTTCAACCTTTATCGCTTAATCTCATTTTCATTGTATTATTAATATTCTCATTATTATTTTTAAGCACGGCACGCCTTAAAAAAATATCAGCTGATTACATTAGGTAGAATGGATACGTTACTAACGAAATGATTTCCCTCTGATGTTTGCAAAGTACACCACAAACAATGAGAGACAGAGAAGCACAACTGCTAAATGCACCTCAAATCTTCTTCGTGATGACTGTGACGTCATCATTGTCTCTTGGAGATAATGGACATAGCACTGGTATCATGGCTACAAGCAAATGATTTAAAGCAAGCTATAGAACTTGTTAAAGCCGTCACTAATTTTCTCACAAAGAGACAACAGAAGTGCCCGGCTGCGTTCATTTTCTATGAGGGTACCGTTCCTTATTTACAGTAACAGCCAATGCTTATGGCTGCGACGTGGAACTTTGCTTAGATTAGATAGGCGGCAGTAGACGAACCAAAAGGCCCATTCCCAAAAAGACACCGGGACTTACACCCCGGCCCTCTATGAGCTATTGCCGTTATGTTAGTAGGATGTAGAGCTTCCCGACCGATCTTTATGCACATCCCCCCCCCCAATTATGGGAGGTGCTAACTGGGGCGATTATTCATCTGTAGAGTGGGCTGAAAGACTCATGGATCTACACCAAGATCAGGCAGTTTATACTTTTAATCTTTTGAATGAGAACTTTTGTCGTGACGCCAGCGGCAGCATGTGGAGAGCAGAGAGAAGCGTTAGATATTTGCAGTACCTAATTCATAGTTACATTCTTTGAGACGGGGGTGTGTTCACAAGGCAGTCTTCTGAAAGCGTTCTCTTAGGTAAACGTTCGAATGTTTGTCGACAAATTTCATAAAAAAACTTGACGTTACGGGAAATTAAATTCGAGAAACGTTAAATTTTTTATGAAATTTGTCGACAATCGTATATTTGTTTTATGATATTAGCTTTAGTTCAAAATATGTTCGAATGTTTTGTTGAGTCCTCGTAACCACGACCATATGCTTATCGAAAGATTTACTACAATGTAAGCCGTCAAGTCAGGTGGCTTAAGCATGCATTATATGACTGGCAAAGTTTGTGATGCCGCATCATGCTCGAAGTGAATTAGTTCTTGGGAAGCCGGGAACTTTTCTGCCGTTTAAGAGATACAGTAACGCATTGGGACGACAAACTGAAAGCACACTTTCACATGACTGTCATATGACCGTGCATTTAGAGGTGTTGGTGGAAGAGAAGTAAAAAACCGTGAACCGTTTCATATTACACCCTTATATGAGAGGCACATAAATAACTACATTTTCAAAGCAAAATTTTGTTTTTAATAATATAAGAATGACTGCTCTTGATACTGAGAAACAAACGGAAAAAACATCTTAAATATCTAGCTTCAGCCATGGCCAACCTATCACAGCTTGCAGATAAAGCCAAGGCTACCTCCCTTAATGGCAATGGTCTACCTTTCTCGGCAAGTAAATGAGACGTTCTTTTCTCAGTCCCCAGTGCCTAGTTTTGGCCCTGGTCTACCCATCCCAGAGAGTAGATAAGGCCGAAACTACGGTGGTCGTCTCGTCCCAATACCGAAGTCTCGCAATGGCTTAGATCACAAAAATCGACTGCCGTCCGAAGCCCACCATAAACAACGCAACTTAGGGGCGACTGTAGCATTGATTTCCAATAAAAGAAGGCCAGTCCGCCCTCGAGAATATCCCACTACAGCTTCAGGATCATCAGTCTGGTGCGAAATTCAATTTCCGATGGCAAAGTTCAGTTCTAAATGGCTTCGTTGCCAGGGTGTTCAATTTGAATTGAAAAATGGGTTTGGCGTTTACTCTTCCCTTGGCAGCTTCGCGAGCAAGAGAAAGACAAATATTTCTGGAAATCCTTGTTGTGATGGCTGACACTTGCTCTTCCCGCGGTAGTTCGGAGAGCAAGATAGAGATAAATATTTCTGAAAGTCCCTCTTGTCGTGTTCGATGCTCGTTCTTTCCGAAGTAGTTTTCAGGGGGAGAGTAGGACAAGTATTTTTTTCTAACCTTATTGTCGCCTATGGTGATTGCTGTGCCCGAAGTAGCTCTGAAAGCAATGGAGAGATAAATTTTTTTTTTTAAACTCGCTCTTGTCGTGCTCGAGGCTTGCTCTTCTCGAAAGAATTTTAAGAACAACAGGCAGACATATATGCATTTTTAAAATACTTGTTGTCACGTTGCTGAGCAACATAGAGGAAATAATTTCGTGTCGCTAGGACGTGAGATAATAAAAAGCAAAAATATTTTATGCCATACCAATAGCAAACATTACCACCATAGAACATTTTTCGTCCAGTTCGGTGACAGGGTACAAGAATCATTCAGTATGTAATCTGATCAGCTAACACAAATAATTAATACATCTCAACTAACTAAAAATTATAGTAATTAAAGCTACAAAAATACCAGATGGGCCAGCGGTTACGTGTACTGTGGAGATAATTCGTTGCTGCGACCCAACAGAAGGCACCTAGCATAGTGTCTCCACACAGGTGAAGTGTAGGGTGCAACGTCACCTGGACTTCGTGCGAGGACTCTTAAGGTAGGAAGATCAGAACTAGTAAAACAACAAACCACGAAACGTTTCGATTTGATACGTTACGGGACTGAAGTACCACAGTATATACACTGAACTCGCTATCGTAGAAAAGGTGTTAGCATTTATCTCTTTATCTGCTATGCTGACCAAAGAGCAAAACCCGCATCCCTACAATTTTTCAAGACTTTGCAGTTTTGTCCACAGAGCATAATCGTCCTGCACCTTGAGATAATTATTGTCGAATCTTCTAGCTGAACCTCTCATTTCTACAGCTCCTGCAGCCACTTCATTGTAAGTTACTGTAGTCATTCTCTTTTCTACAGGAACTTCATTTCTGCAGAGCTGTAGTTCCTCTCTACTTCCACAACCAGTTAAATTTTCGTTTTATTATTGCCCCGCGCTACTTCTACAGCAACTCACTTTCTAACTATAATAACTAATTTCTCTTTCTGCAGCATTTCACAACCCATTTCTGCAGCATTTCACTATCCAATTATTTCACCCACTCTCTCTTTCTACAGCCACTCAATGAACCATTAAGTTTAATTAGTGCTACCAGTCTGTTTGAATAGTACTTAATTAAGCCTTTGAATCAGTTAGAGTCAATTTAACCTCCCACTCCAGCTAGGTATTCCACATACATTGATTGGTTCATGCTGTAGGCCGGTGTTTTCTAGGGTCCCGAAGTGTACTTGGCCGCAAATGATCCCATATTATCAGAGCTGTGGCCTCAGAGACGGAAAGCTCGTGTGACAACTGAAACCCCGACCGTCCACGTATTGGTTAGGTCAGTGCTCCCCGCAGTGGAGCGTGAATGTGAGAAACGCTGACGCCCCGCAATCCGAATGGCTCAGGAATTTACCTGCCTGGTGAGGAGGCGAACGCTGGCAGTAGCGTGATGCCGGAGTATTGCTGTCAGACGCGGAGTGCTTAGGTTCGAGACTGCTGCCAGCCAGTAGGTTTTCGTCTTTGCCTTGCTAAGTCAGCATTCGGTGTCCGGATGTTATTGCGAGGGTACGAAGTTTAACCAGAAATGGGGAGGGTTGAGGTGGAAGGAGTCGCACGTCGTCATATAAGAGCCTTCCTTAGTTGCCGCCATAGCTCTTAACAATCTGTGATCGCCTGCAGCCTTGCACTCCTCTGAGGCCAGTTTGCATATACCTGCAGCACGAACCAGTGCGCGTGGGTTTCCCAGTTGGGGTGTGCTGTCAAGTCTATTTTACCTTACCTTCAGCTGGTGCACAAACGCAGCACCGTTGCAGGTCGCCACTCTCAATTTCTACAACCACTCAATTTTTCAGTAGGCTACCAGGTACCCAATTTCGTAATTAAAGTAGTCACTATTTATTTCCAGCATCAATCAATTGTTCAAGCCAGCCGCTTTCTATTTCCAGAGTCACTAAACTTTCCTATAATTGTAGCCGCTCACCATTCCAAAAGTCTCTCAATAATATTGTAGAACTACTACAGCCACTCCCTATTATATACACATTATTACGAGTAATTTTTAAATTAGAAGTCATTACCTATTCTGGATGGGAATCAGTCTTTTTCTCGACCCGTTGTAATAGTTTTCCATTTCAATACCACCAGGGAGACTCACTACCAACGATCCATTTCAAGCATCCAAACGCTTACTTGAACTTATAAGAAGATAAAAAGATCCCTCGCGTCTCCGCCGATAGCTTTTCCAAATTAGGCAAAAAGCGAAGAAAAAACTCCNTTTCCAAATTAAAAAAAAAAAAAAAAAAAAACCCCCTCCCCCCCCCCCCCCCCCGACTAAGGAATTTGCGCGCCCTAATTTACTATGCATTAAACGGTTGCGACTTCCATGAAAGAAGTTTGCATATTGGCTCTTGAATCTTTGACAGCAAAGACAAAAGTGGGGCGAGGCTGAATGGTGATGAATACGAATGCGCTTGCTTGGGGCCACCTGCACATAACCCATTTTTCCAGAGCTCGGCCTGTGATGGAAAAAAATTATTGAATTTGCCTGCCTTGATGACGCCACAACATCCTTGGCTGGCCGAGTTTTGTTGCGCCTGTTTGTGGGCGGGACTTGTACTAAAAGGTCACTATTGGCCTTTTTAGTGACGTTAGTAAACCCATGACCATCTTATGAAAGCTATTTAATTACATATCCATATTGCAGTGTAAAGCTTAAGTTGAGAATCCAATTAACTGAAGACTTCTGTTGATAGCAAACACTGATATCCCACTTTACTATTTCTTTTGAAGTTCATATTCAATTACATTTTACCCGTACTTGGTATTGTATGAATAACTATACTGTCAATTAGTTCTCTAATACGTTTACCTTCCTCAATGAAAGCATGTCATGTCAATATACATCCAAATGAAAAGGCTGTAAGGTGAATTCAATTACTCGTCATTGCGGCATAAATTGTTTATTCCTCAAATTGTTCGATCTCTACAAACTGCCTTTGCCCGATCCAGTTCGAGGGATTTTTCGACGGCCAATCCGCTCTTGAATTTCATCCACAGATTATCTGCCTCACAATCCGTATTGATTCCGTCTGGTTAGAGGAAAATGCTTCTGTACGGAAAATCTTCGTAGAAATTGATAGGCGCTCGCAGATCTGCCCGACAAATATACTCCGTATTTTTGGGAGAGACTGAAGGGAAATTCCGACTGAGGAGAAGGAAGAATTTCAACAATTTATATTCGAAGCTATTCAGCGAAGTTTCAGCACGACGTTGACATAAATACTAGAGTTAGTCTTAAAAAGATATATATTATAGGCCTAGTAGAGAGGCTGCCGAGCCACCATGTTACAATAACTTGAGGATGACCAAGAGTCGGCCATTCCCAGCATTTCGTAATCAGAAATGTTTATGGCAATTCCAAATTGGCTTGGAACTGAACAGCACCATCTACGTTGATAAAAAATTACGGTACAAAGTATAAATTCTATAGTGTAGCAACTCTAAATTTGAAGCAATTTACGAATAAATTTAATATTAAATAGGAGTCGACGAGATTAAAACTTAACGTTTCAGGATGAAAAATCCCATCTTCAGAAGAAAAAAAACCTAGGCTACGATCAATATATAAAAATTTCTTTATTGTTACTCGGTAAGAGGAGCGTAGGTGTTATTGGGGGAAGGTCTAAAAGGCAAATGGACGGAGCCGCGCGCAGGGGCCGGACCTCAGCTCCTGTACAGTCGGCAGAATTCAGGCTAGGTATATACAGTATAGAGCGGTACAGCCGTGGTCATGATGTTGAGGCTAGGCTTTGTGTTATGTATGTGGAGAGACTCTAATGTTTGCGAGATCGATTTGAGCTTAGATAGACACTGTAATTGATAAGAGAACAATATATACGTGAACAATTTAATATCCCAGGAAAATATTTGTTCTACGGAATGCCTTAAGGCAACATTATTGGTCTAAAGTCCCACTGAAACACGAGCGGTCATCTGATGTCTGAGTAAAATATTAATTTTTTGTCGAATAGCCGAATGAACATTAAGTCTCAATTAAATGCACTGTCAATTTCCATAGAAATACTACTCTGACGGTGACAGTGCAGTCCTTATGATGCAAAGCGTCATCTGTTAAATTTATTTAATTGATCTAATGACTCATTGCAAATTAGCTTTCGTAGACTGTCCAATTAAAACAACAATTTTCGTAGAACGTTTCAGTGGAACAACAATTTTTAAATAGAAGCATTACTCTGATCGTTGACAAATCGTGACGTCAGGGAGGACCGACCGCACTTGCACAAGCCCAGAGCTATTCACTAAATTTGGTTGATCAATTAAAAATCTCGCTCAACAACCAAGGAATCGGGAAGATTATATTGATGCAATTCAGAAACCCAAATGCGCACCATTCACTCGCTATACAGTACCCAGAGTCAAACTCTGACATAAATGAAAAGCTTGTAGAATATACAGTCTCGTCAACAAGCGCCCTTGTAACTTCTAAGATATCGTCATTACGTTAAACTGACCTTAATTTGGCTAAAAATAATTCGAAAGCCAATTAAACCTAAAGCATGATCACATATATGACTGAGTCTAAATTGCTAAAATTTACTAAAAATTATCAAGCAGTAACCATTTTGTCAACATTTTCATGCCCTCAGCTGTTCACCTTGTGCGTTCTTTCCGCCATGTTCGGAGCTTCTATTGGCCCGATGCACTTCACAGAACACACTCATTCAACTTATGCTGACACATCATTCTTTCAGTCGTCTACTAAAATAGTCTCAAATGACATTTATAATACTTATTTACTTAATCCTCTTCGGACCTCATGTGGTCCATAGGGCAGCCACGAACTCCCTACAACGGTCCTTATCCAGCGCACACCGTTCGATTCTCAAGTCGTTTTCCTTCTCATCTCTTTCCATCGTTCGTCTCCAGGTATTCCTGGGTCTACCGACTCTTCTCGTTCCTTCTCTGTTTCACATCAGCATCTATTGTGGCAATCTATGTTCTTCCATTCTTAGAACATGGCCATAATATCTCCACAGGTGGCATCTGATCTTCACTATGCTTTTCTGACCACTTCTCCGTTTCAACTCTTCCTCACTGATATGTTCGTACCATCTTATTTTCATTATCGTCCTCAAAGTTACTTTTAAATCTCCTGAATTACGTCTCTTCATTCATTATACACTCAGACAGTGGACTTACATTCAACAAACTATCAACGTTCGTTCACAGATCTTCCGTTCACAAACCATATATGCCTTCGCTCGCAACAACATCACCACGCGCTCACTTGCTATACATCAGGTGTACCAACACTCACAACACACTCATACTGCACTCCTAATAAACTCAAACTCTCCTATATACGCACATGCACCTATGTATACCTAGTCTCACACACACACGCACAAACGCACAGCTATTCACGTCGCCAACGTGTCGCGTGCACGTTGCAGCTTTCCAGGAATTAGCGAGGCGGCAATCAGGGAATTTGCTGGCCGTCGCCTTTACAAATTCGAACCAATTACGGCGGCTGAAATGTTTTGATGTCGCTTCATTGTTCCAATCAACTGCAATTTTTCTGTGCAAGTTCCGCCGACAACAATGGACGCCCCAGAAGACTTGACGCAGTAATGACTCTTCTATTATTTAAAACTATAATCGGCACGCACTGCTATCGGAAACGCCTTGAAATCCGCTTGCCGCAGTTCGGACAAAGAACTATTGGTGCGGCTATGAACTGCACCTAGGACATTATTCAACTAGGTGTTAAATTACAGCTGTAACCCTTTACTCGAACAAGCTATTGCTCAAGCAATTCATTGGTCAGATATAATTATTGTCCCACTTGACACCTATACGTTTGTAGTAATGCGCAGCACAGACGTGCTTTTGTCTAAAATTGCGCCAGCATGCGACCTTTCCTACATACTGAGCATTGTACGTTTCACTGTGTGAAGTACGAACGAAGTCAAGAAAATGAAATGATGTTGCTGCAATTAATATTGTCGATAATAAGAGTTGTGACGTTTTTGCTCCCACTACACTGGTACTTGCCAGATACTAAGGCCTGCGAAGACAGTGTACTGTGGCTACAGTCCAGTTATCGCCACTGCATGACCACAGGCTCCTTATTCTCATTTTGTTAGAACAGCGAATAGAATCTCAACAAGTGTTTTTAATATTAAACTGATAGCATACTTTTTATCATCGACTGTACATATCTGTATAGGTATAATTTAACGTGCCAACATTCAGTGTCGAAACATTCTCATATCGATGTTCTGTAGATTTTCTGAAAATCTTACCTTCATTGTTTTGTAGTTTAGCTGCTATTAGGGGATCTAGCATCACCTCATGTATTAGCAGCTTATCCGTCCTTTACAGTAATGTTTCGTGGTGCCGCAGGGCCTATTTTTATGTCTGGGGCAATATCACCGCCGAGCTGCGGAAATGATAAGTGGTTATTCAGACCCCTGCCGATTTATGTTAACACACATTGTACATATACCCAAGTGTAATAAAGAGAGAGCATTGAACTTTTTGTGCATGCTTTGCTCATATCGTCAATAATTATAACCAGCTGGAACGTGTGGAAATTCCACACAACAAAAGCACAGTTCTTCAGAGATATCTCAGACCTGTATCGTCCTAATTTTCTCCTATCTCATAGTGAAGGAACCTCTGGAAATTCTTGAGAAGAAAAGCCTTGTTCCTCCATTATGACACCCTTTTACCCGTATTATGCATTAAGAGGGAGAAAAATGTTCCCAGTCACGCAGTGAATCTTTTACCTAAGACCTGCGAAGAGTAGCAGCTTTTAAATTTGATCTCAACTCCTTCTCCTATGTTCCCTTCCCAGGTCGTTTCAAGGATACCTCAAAGATGCCCTAATTTCCCCCTATCTAATACTAACTACTAACTAACGGAGGGACCAGGAGAATCATACAATTATAACGAGAGCAATTATATTTTTACCCTCATGATATAGGCCCTATGGCCTGCCAGAAAGGTGCATTTTAGTTACTCGCCTGTCGTGGCCATTACTCAAATGCAAGCGCCCTATACTCTGTGTTGGAACAGCGAATAGCATGTTAAGATTTTCGCGTTGGGCTGCTAGCGTGTAAGATCTTTGTTCTTCTATTGTATAATCAATTTCAGATTCATTCTTAAAAAGACTGAGGCATAGTACTCGTAATTTATTCAAATATTTCCTGCCATCACAGCTTCTGACTCATAAAGTCTACAACTCGCACATTTCGTTAGTCAAACAGCTGCCAGGAACGAAGCGAGCACGAGAAGCGAGTTACCACTCCGCTTATATGCCATACACAAACTAGATCACTCGGAGAGTGCATACTTACGCCAAGCAGGCAACGGTAACGAAAAATTCAAACCAAAATCTCTTCGTTTATGCCTTGACAATATTGATAATTCCTATAATTTTCTTGAAGATACGTTCATAAATTTTTTGAGTTATATGTTGCTAACAAGCATTCTGACAAAAATTTATCAAACACCCAAACGGACCAACCGATCATTTCCAAAATTCAATAATTCATGTCTTTTACCATTCCTGCAAATTTCATAAAGATCCGTTCATAACTTTTTGAGTTATTGTGCCAACACGTATAAAATTAAACACCGCCACAAACAAGTGAAAGAGCAAACAGATCATCACAAAAATTTAGGCATTCATCCTTTGTAATATACGTACCTAACAACTCTTGTATATTTCATAAAAATCGGTCCATAACTTTTTGAGTTCTGACTCGAAGAAATGTAAGGCAGACAAACAAACAGATTGACGAATTTTAATCAAAAGTTAACCATCTGTTCCTCCTAACGTACTTAAAAATCCCTGTAAATTTCTTTGCAATTCGCTCATAACTTTTTGAGTTATGTTGGTGACAGACAAACAGACAAAAGGCAGACAAGTAGGCAGACAGACAAACTAGACGAAAATATAACCTCTTTGGCGGAGGTAATTACAAGGAGCTGAAACAGAAAAAAGTTTGTATGTTAAAACGAACAAAAGAAAATTGAAAAAAGTTTACTTCTCACAGATTCACTATATAAACCGAGCGAAAAGTTTGTTCTTAACTTAAACACTAACTGTATGAGTCATTCAGGCTGTGGTTTTAGATTTTATTAGGTTATTCAAATTTCATAAATCTTTAAGAAGACCGAATCATCCCATTTTTCAGTTTATTGAAAAGAAAAATCAAACAGCATAAACAGTTGGTTTAACTTTTTTTACTTTTTATTAACACTGATGTTATAGCAATAACAATTCTAATAAATTATTTATAACAAACTCAGCAACCAATATATAAAAGTTATTACATTAGCACATAAAAAGAAAGCATCTTCTAGTTTAATTTACGTTTTAATAATTCTTTATTGTTTTGTTATGAAAAAGTATACTATTGGTAACTTATAGTTTCTGATACTCAAGTGTTTTACGTATTGTAATGCAACTTTACGCCGTGTAAAATGATGCTTTGAATACAATATTCGCAGTGTTAAAAGGTTTGATAGAACTCATTGTTGCTGTGTAAACTTCTGCTGTTTAAAATAGTGCTGTGTAAAATAGTGCTGTGTAAAATACTGCTGTGTAAAATAGTGTTGCGCAAAATAGTGCCCTGGCTCTATAGTTATTACCGAGGAAATAAGTGCTCTGGAATTGAAATTCCCCGAAAAAAATATGTTTTCTACAATAACAGCTTGCAATTGCAGTGTTGCTGGGTACTCTTTGAGACTTGTTCTGTTATATGACTGGGCAGATCAGCCACGTCTGCAGCTCTTATCCAAGTGCGAAGGGAGGCTGGTTGCTGGTCCTCAAGTAGTACTCGATCTCGTCCCTGGCAACATAAATAAAACAATTGAACGTCAGCAAGGCCTTTAGAAATTCAACTTAATTAACATACAATGGCTTCTTATTTCGTATCCACAAGACAATCACAGGGTCTTCAATAATGTTATTCTATTACAATTAAGTCTCTTGTATCTCTTGCGAGATATACTGTAAGTACGTCCCTTCACTTCTGATTATATGTATATACCGACGAGTGTTGCCTTGAGAAGATTTTCATTTACGTTTGGAATCTCACAGGCTCTACAAATACCAGAACAGATGCAGACTAGCTTGCTATGATGTCATGTATTTAAATGGATCTAGATCATTTCCTTCTCTGACTAAGTGCATTTCACAGCAATTTTCACTTGCCCAATGCAGACATCTGATTATCACTGGTGACCAAGCAATGTGTTGCTGGAATTCATTCAACTGTGTTTGAATTAATTCCACTTTCTAATTCGATATCAGAAGACCGTTTTTGTCTACCACGTCTTAATTTCAAGTAATCAATTCCTGATTCTTGAGTTTTATCAGAGCTATAGTGCAGAACGCAAGCTGGGAGCATTTCCAGACGAGTTCTGTAATGCAGTTCCTGCGGGAATGTTGATTAATTAGAGTATCTGATGAACTAGTGACTTAGGAGCAGTTCCTAAATTTATGTAACAGGAAAAGAGGAACATTTTATTGTCCTGCATGTGCTATTGGCAAATTATCTAAATCCAAAACCCAGTCTTTCAGTCAGCTACGGCCTACCGTTCATACTAACCCAAACGTAATTCTTGTCCATCCCAAAAAATAACATTGTAAACCAGCTTACCGGGCAGCCAAAATTATCTTAGAGAAATCTTACCACGCCGAAAGCTAGCATTTTCCGATGCTGGTACCCCATAACTTTTTCCCTGACCCCGATGAAGAGCCTGAGCCCAATCAATAGAAGGAAGGAGCACAACCCCATTTCGCTGTACAGGCCAGGGAAGTTCGTTGTTCTTTCAAGAGTCGCTTATGGATGCAGCCAGTCGCCGTTTGTACCAATGGCATATCAATAACTCGGTTTGTCTGCTGCTTTCCCGTAAAACTCACTGCTCCCCGTTACTTCCACCAATAAGATTCATGAACGCGTCTCACAGCCATAAAAGATCTGGTTGACTCGATGGCGAATCGGTGAATGAGTCGCAGGGCTCCCTCCTCCTCTACTGAAGCTTCTTGAGTCCATGACACAGGCAAATGAACACAGGCGGGTATTTCTTCAGCACTTTTGCGAGGAAACTAGCGACAGCGATGCCGTCACAGCTGATAGGCGATTTCAAGTCGTAGGTTCGTAGCCACGATACCAGTGCTAGTTAGATAACTACAGACTTGCCAAGAGACAATGATGACGTCAGAACGGTCTCGAACGATTGATATGAGTCACGCTTGGAAGTTGTGCGTCTATTCCTTCTTTCGCCTGTGGTTCATAATTGCTCACTTTGTTTCCCATTGTGTATTCTGTCTGTGTAAAGGCTGGATAAGGAAAAATGAAACAATAATCAACCGCAGTGCTCGATATTCTGCTAGAAAAGGGCTCAGGGCATGCCCGCTGGTCCCTTATTTTGACACCGAGACCTTTACTCACGCAATTTCGACACCAGTGATGTTCACAGGATATCCCATGTTGAGGCAGCCACCGTCACAGGAATCACAGCCCCCGACGTCGAAGGTGTCCCAGTCTGTGCAGGGCTGCGACAGGAAAGTCATGCTCCCGGAAGCTCCTTCCACCTCGATACTCTCGATCCAGAACTTCCAGGATCTAGCATGGCTACAGCCACCTGTGGGTGTGTCCAATATTCTTTAGTTTATCATCAAAGTTTGTAAGTCCTCTATGTTTGGGATCTTTAAATCATGTCTCCAACACTGTAAAGTCTATACCCTTGTTGTACAGCTAACTTGTCTTTGTGCAGGAGCGGTTCATCTCGTACCCTAGCAGAATTTTGGGCCACTTTTGCTCAAATATTTATGTATCAGTATATGGGGCGTCCAAAAATTTGTTTGAGCACCCTTGGCTTTCGGCAAAGGTCCGTAGGTGTTTTAAGCTGTATATGACTAGATGGTGAAACTCCGAGCTGTCTTTTTGATTATGACTTGCTTCTACTGCAGAGGAAACAATGAAATTACCAGTGGTCCGAAAACTGTAATGCCTCGCAAAGATACGAATTCCAAGCACAGTGCATATGAATTGCTCCGGCTGCTTTGGATTATTAATAATTGTGTTGTGAAAGCCGCTACCCACCGGGCATTGCCTCAAACGTTCTATGGCCATGAAGTAAACTTGACGACGGTCCATTGATAATAAATCATATTAAAATTTACCTCTTAGTACATTTGAAGTCTGTGATCGTCGGAGATATTTATAATACTAAAAATTATAGCCTGACGCCCCACCCCACATCAGTAATCGGCAATTTGACAATCGAAAATCACTTCAGGTGATTTCAGGCACGGCCTAGCAGCCAACAAGTACAAATTACCAATCAAATCCAGAATTTCGGTGCTGTTCAGCTTGGGACATCCTGGTTGATGCACTCCCCCATTTGGGTAGAAGTCCACATCACCGCACTTTTCGTAAAAGCCGAAGCAGCTCTGTTAAAAATTAAATGTAGTAAGAATTCCTTGAAGCTAACATGAAGAAAACTAAATTAGGACACAATCACGGCCCAAGAAATGCCTGCAAAAAATTAACTGTTTCACCAGAGGGTTGCTATGTTCCATACACTACGCAATTGGCCTTTCTACCTTAGTTACGGATTATTATATTTAGTAGTTTAAGCCTTCGTTTCCACTACGACGGTTATCTGACACAGAGAGAAAGAAGGAACATATGTAAATAAATTGTGTCGATAGAAAGTGGAACCCATGCACGAGGGTGCTTCCACACAGAATCATCGCGAATGTGAACAGCAAGTCATGAAAGAAAAGGAAATACATAAGAACGCAACAATAATCTAAGTATGAAATCGGAAAGAAAAATAAAGTTAGCACGAATAAAATATGTCCCGAAGGCCTCGCTAAGGCAACCTATATATACTGTAGTGTCCCCCTGGGGTCGCTGTTTTCCATGACGAAATTAATTAAGGTGGGTGTACCTATTGGTTAGCATACAGACACAATATTATTTACTATCAGGAATCAGTTGAAATTCTATAGATGAAATGTGTGATTTTTTAATGATATCTCAGATCCACATTGTGCATTGGAAATGCAAGAATATGTTTCAAGTCACATAACAAATCTTCTGTTAATTACCTACGAGTAGTAGCAGCTAACTTTGAAACTTGACTCTTGTTGTTTCCTCTCGAGATCGTATCAAGGATACCTAATATGTCCCATCTATTACTGATAGCTTAACGGCCATATTGGCCAAGGAACTAAAAGAAGGGACCTAGTGAGGAACAAGCAGAAATATTATTGAAATCCTGGTCTTGGCGGAGAATTTCCATCTTCACAGTTAGAGGAACTATCCATAAGCCCTCCTGAACTATCAATTCTTTTTGAAGATCCTAGCCAGATTATGGATTTTCAGCTGCAAATCTATACATGTTAATATCAACTAAGTTTCAAATAGCTCCATACATCAATAGTAGACGAAACAGTTTCAATTTCCAGAGTCGGTAGAAATTGCCACGAAGACCGTACACAAACCGTACACCGTTTCTACGGAAGCTGGTACAGCTAAAGGATTTCTACCACGCTTCAATATTAGCAGTTAGTAGAGGTTCAATTGGACCCGCAGCGTTGTATGGCTGTCCCCTGCACTTCGTTTAGAGGCGGAACTGCACTCCAAAATTGTAGAGATTCGCTTTGATGCGCCGTTAGAAAGGATGTGCTGGATCCGAGTAAACGGTGACTTGTGTGAGAAAGTGAGTCTCACTGAATGGCTATGATTTATTTCAGCTGGGAGCCCCTTTTGGAAGTATGGTAAATATGAAGAATCTAACCAACAAAAAGTCGCCATTCATAAAAAAAAGTGGGGTATGTGCCAAATACAAATGATAGGAGTAAGAAAGCTGTTACATCTTTACTCGCGTCTCGACGAAGCTTGATGCAGCTATAGCACCGCATGTGACAGTCTGTTGAATATAAACTATGGAAATAGAAACATGGGACGAACATTCAGTGATCCATGGGTATTAATTTCAAGTAGCATTCCAATATATAGCTTTGTAAATGAAGTGAAGAAAGGAGTATACACTCATACTTCTGAGAAAACCTTTCCAAATGCAGGTTTATTTAGGCTCCATCGAATGGCGAAATCTTTCCAACAAAAATAAATATCTCAATAAATCATTTGCTACAAGGCAGAACGAATAAGTTGCAATAGATGGCATTTGATAAGTCCTGGTTGCAATATTTACGTCAAGCAGAGGTCCCGAATTGGTGTGGACGATGTCCACGAGATCTGCACTGTTGGGCGATATTCTCTGACTGTCGTCCTGGTCAACAAACAGAGGTCCGGCAGGGTCCAGGGCTGAGAACGAATACCATCAGCGTTACCGCAGAGAAATATCCATTTATTGTTAATGAATTATTCAGTCAAATACTACATATTCTTTAACTGGAAAAAGATTTAGTGCGTGTGTATATATCTCACGAAGACCTAACGAGTTTTGCATTCGAAACAGCGAAACAGATATACATACATCGGGATGAATCAGTATTTAGTGAAAGCAACTCCGCAGTTTTCCCTGTGCATCTCCGGTTGACTTCTAAAAAATTACTTAGCGCGCCATGTACGCACAGTGATCATTTAGACAAAAGCACTACATTATGAGAAAAGATGAACCCTTCAGTGTATGTACTGAGTCTGATGCGAGTTCGACAGCTATAAGCATCAATTTTTTTGGAGGCATCATTTCGATCTCCGTCAAGTCGCAAAGTGGTAAAAGCTTACTTCTTTTCACTGATGCAGAACAAAAGTACCTGTGACTCGGGCCAGCTTGCCAAGTGTGACGTCATTACCAGTCAGTCCCGCGCACTGACCCCCAAGACTGTGGCCCACCAGCCTAGTCTTCTTCAGGTCCACTCCCAGGTCCGTCGCCATCCAGTCCAGCATCGCAGCTGTCAGGTTCGCTGCCTTTTGTAGAACAATAATTATGAGCGGCGAGTTAATTCGACAAGAGCGGTAACCTTACAAGTTTTCGCCACTGAATTACTGAAATTCTTATGAGCTTAACTCTCTCGGAAAATCATCAATAGTTATCCTATCTCCACGAGCATACATATATAGAAAGCAACATCTGATGTTAACGGATAAATGCGGTAAACTTTACGATTGGAAACTGCCTTACGCCGTAGTGGAACTGCTCCTCCTTAACTCTATTGCGACAATGAAACCTAAAATCTGCAAATTGGACTCCGTGACTGCCGCTAGAAAACAGAAATCTATGCATTTACCCAACTTCACCTTTATACATTAGAGGAAGATCACGCTGCAACCGAAGTCTAATCTTCTGATAGTAATATTATGAAACCACAAACATGGACTACAACAGTCCGGTTATGTATTGCTAACCTTATAGGTGTTCATAACAGCAGAGACGTAGTCAGGACCTGGCACCAATTCCCCGTAGTCCACTGAAATGACATTAAGGTCGAGCAGGTCGAGCAAGGCTGCGGAAAGTGGAGATATAATGGCATTATTATCTCATAACAAACACATAGTTTGTGTCTTCATCTCTTACTATTTGTGACTGGAGTTCCTAACCAGGAGTGTGCTTCCACACCTCACCCATAGGGGTGCGAAATAAACTTATACAGGATGTGAAATCTTGTTCTTAGTTCTCTCATTCAAATAAAGAAACTATTTTCTTGCAATTTCACACAGCGACTGCACGCTAAAAATAGGTTACTGGCTGTATAAATAAATCAAACTAAACTTTTTGAAGCAACTAATAATATTACAAAACAATAAAAATTCTCGCTGAACAGGGGTGCCAACTCTACACTTGGGCACATACTCTTCTTCCTTTCAGCATGTTTGTAAACAAGCGGTGAGGTCATTTGGTTGATATACATAGTTAGATTGAATACAACACGACAAAAAGCCATATTTGTCAAGTAATACAGGCTGGTATGTGACGCACAAGGTCAAGTCGAGTGACATTAGACTGGTGGAAGCAACATAGTATTGCTTGCGCTCGACAGAAACTAGTAATAAACGTAGTTTCAAAGTTAAGATAACGGGGTTGGATGCCATTTCGGGCAGAGATGAAATAACCGCAAGGTATCTCACCCTCAATATTGACAATCAGTATTTATTTTTTTCAAAATGCACCGTACAGCTTTGAAAAACAACATACTTCTAATCATTGTGCACAGAAGGGATACGTAACATCTGTTTCATTTTCTGACAGTTTATCTTACTTGCATAGACCATCCTATACATAGGTTTACATATATTGCTTGATATACAAAAAATGTACTTCCAAATAAGCTACTCCTACTCATTTTTTTCTTTAAATATTTTTCATCATCACTACTACAGTTTAATGAAGTGAACAATTAATGCAATTACGGAAAATTCCCTTGGTTCATTAATAAATTTTAAAACATATACGTATATATATATATATATATATTTATATAGCAATACGAAACGTATAATCGAGATACATACATTGAAATGTGTACTAGCAGGACAATGATGTGGCTCCAGTAGTCCAATATTACAGTAAATAATACAGACACTGAAATGCAATTACTTATATATTAGGTACGTGCGTATAGGTCCCTTTAGCTCGGAACCGCTCACCGGTTTTCGATTCTAGGAGCCACTGTTCGTAACCATCCGCGGTGTAGCCGTGAAACTCGAGGTATGTTTCTTTAGAGGAATCAAAGTTGGAGGCTCCGAAGCTGTCGGCGTTGAAAGCTTCCAAGACATACTCGATGTCGGGATTGGACCTGAGAAGACAAGCAGGGAGTTAACCTGAGAACCCGAGCAAGAGTTAACTTCAGAGCCTGAGCAGAGAAGTTCTCCTAAGAACCAGTTAAGGAGACTCTAATCAAGAAAGTTAATGTGAGTACCGAAACCCAAAAGGTAGAAGCCAAGTAAAACAGTTAACCTTAAAATACAAATGCAAAGTAGGGGAGTTAAACTGAAAACTCAAGCAGGAGCGTTTAGCTGAGAACAGAAGAAGGAAAGTTAACCTGAGAATCTAAGCAGGAGACAAAACTTGAGAACTCAAGAAGGATAGTTAACGTGAGAACACGAGCAGAAGAGTTAGCCTGAGAACCCAAGTAAGAAATTTAACCTTGATAACACAAACAACAGAGTTAACCTGATAATAAAAGCAGGAGAGATAACTTGACATACCAACTGAAATAGGAGAGTTGACCTCATAATTGCACAAGGGGAGTTAGCCCCAGGACAGGTGTCGACCTTGGCACATCACTGGGTAAACATTACTAAACAGTGCCTAAATTATATAAGTGAATATAACGCAAGTAGTGGGTAATGCACCGAGATACGACTTTTTGAGGGTAGGTTCCCCTCGCACCGAGGGGTCATCGCGCCGCCCCTTCCGGTTTCCCAGGCCCCGCCCACTCCGGTTAGCGCCCCCCCTGATCCCCGCTAAACCGGTAGTGCATTGGCCGTTACAAACCGGAAGCTCGCGCGCGAGGGTAGCCGCGAGGGTAGGTTACCCTCAAAAAGTCGTATCTCGGTGCATTACCCACTACTACGATACTTAATGAAAGATCAATCTATTCGCATGGAGTCGTACCCATCAGAAGCTGGAGCTGTAGGAGTTTCTAATTTGCGCTGCTGCGACCCAGAAATTAATGCGACTTGGGAGGTATTAGATCAAAAAATACAGCTTGAGCTCGTAGCTGCACGAATCGAGAACCTGCTTATTGGGAAAGTCTCTTGCAGTGTATTTTCAAGGGTGACTAAGGGTATGCTCACTTGGGTCTGTAAAGTGGATTTAAGTCAAGCCCACTAGACGTAACTTGTCCGAAACTACATACAAGAATTTTGCTCAGTCAGTTTGAATAGTGTAGCTGGCATGGCAGCAGCCCGATTGTACCAAGTCCACTGAAAACTCCATTTGACAGAATGATGCTGAGCTGTTGGAAGTCTATATAGTCGATTGAGGCCCAACCCCTAAAATTCACGATTCAAAACCAGCCCACTTATGCAAAGTTTTGGACAAGTCAAGTCTCGAGGGTTTAAATTTGCTACCCTAGCGAACGCTCCTGAACTTGAAAGCAGCTGTGGACAAAATTAATGCTGTCCACCATGCAAAATATTCGATTATTTACAAAGGCTACGTAACTTTTATTGGCAATGCTTACTACAACTGACACTTTTACCTTGTCCACAGATAGAAGTGTACTTGGTCCACTACATCCTCGACGTAGGGCTTGGGTCCCGGCACCAGAAAGCTCTCCCAGCCGTCCTCCCAGCCCTGGGCCAGGGTGGCCAGGAGAGCCTGGTCCGCAGGGTGGTAGTCCCTGAAGATGGTCGTGTCCACAACGTTCGCCCCACCTGCCGTCCATATGACGGCTGTCATCACCACTGGGGGAGGGGAGGGGGAAGTTAAGGTAGTTAGTTAAAGTGTAATTTAGCTTTTCCCCAAGAAAACATTTTCACCGTCTGATAGCTACAAAGGTAAGCTGTTAAGCTACTGTGTATCTCCATAAAAAGGCTCTCTATACGTCATTAATAACTGTCGATTATTCTTAAAAAGAAACAAATAACACTATTGATTCTGAACATCAAGCACTCCTCATAGTCACTGTGGACAGTAAGCGCACCGCATAAGATCTTATAGGTTTTTATGTCAAGCGTGCAAAGTATGCAAGAAAATAGTCCTTCGGAAGAGAAAGGTAGGAAGTTCTCTATATAGGCGTCGTTTGGTCCGTTTCAGGCGGGGGCTAAAGGCTCCTCCCTAAAATTTTCCTAGAGGCGGGCTCACACGTCCCTCATCGTAACGCGTTCAATCATGAAAATGAACACGAGCAGTGCGTCAACTTTTTTTTCTCTTTATGCACGTAGAAGTATCCTTTATTCAAAATAATGACGCCCCGGAGTCATTTATAATATCGTTTCGTTTGCATTTTTGCTTATATTTCGCGCCGGTTTGAAGTTACATTCGTATCCCATATTCAATTATAGCCTGATTTTATAGGAACAGCCTATTTCGAAAATAATTTTAGCCTGAAAAACCGACAGAAGAGAAATCAGTAGAGAGCAATCAGCTGAGCTTCAAAATCAAAGATTGCGTCCGTGTTCGTATAACGTTTTCATGTTTTCCAGTTTTCTTGTCTTAAAAGGGAATACAATGATTCTGATCAATAAAGTGACGATAAAAAGCATTTTTGTCGACTTTTTTATGATTCGCGAACGCTATAGAGGGTAAGTTCAGTATTTATAGGTTCTGTTAATTGAACTTTAGTGACGCAGCGCGTTCAAAAAAGGGACATGCTTCATCCATCAGTCTCCCGCATTTGCTGCAGCTGCTTCTATCAAATCAACAAGCTGTGTCCATCAGCTCGATTGAACGCGTGACGATGACGGACGTGTGAACAGGGCCTGAACTCCTCTACATACACCAGTCAAATGAACGAGTTTATAGTCATCTTTGCGTCCGAATGCGCTGATATGTCCATTTAAAAAGCGCACACTTGCAATGAACTTTGGTCATAATTCCTCCAAGTTCAAAGAAATGTTCGGAACTCAACTAACGGCACATGCTGAGCAAATTTATCTTGGTGGCTAACATTTTATTGCCCATTTTTTTTTTTTTTGTAGTATCAAAGTGGTGTTTACGAGAGCTCAAAAAAACTTTCAGACACTTAGAAGAAGAAGCTCGTTCTTTTGACTAGCGTGTTTATCAGCCTTAGGCAATCTGAAACTTTGGAATTTTTATTTAGATATATATACCAATATAGAAAATTGTCGTGAGCCTATTGATTTTTCTTTTAATAATTATTGTTCAACGACTGCCTAAATATTTACTGTATCCAAAAACTGAAGGGTTTGATTCAAATGAAGCTTCAAGTCTTGAATATATTTCAAAATATTTCAGAACGCAACGCAAGGAGACAAAAGTTAAGTCTCCAGAAAGGCCACAAAACGGCAGCGACCGCAGCGGTCGGCTGAAATTACGAGCCGCCGAGGGCAACCGTTACGTGCGCATGCGCCTCGCAGACTGTCCGCTCAAACCCTCCTGCGTACTGCCTTTCTCTCAAGAGGGTATTTTCGTTAGATTTATCTCTTACGTGAAAACTATATAGATCAGGATTATTAACAACCCAAATCGCCGATGTGATTGTCCCAGCTAACAATTTGATGTTGATTGTACGTAAACAGCAGGTGGACTCCAGATAACGTTGTTAGAACGTTGTGACCAGCACATTGTGAGACAACGTGCTGACAACGTTATGACAACCTCTATAGCTACCTGACATCGTCAATTCAGCTCCAGATAACGTTGTTAGAACGTTGCATCACAACCTGCTAAAGGACCGCCCAGTACGTTGTATCACATGGTGCTAAGGACGTGCTCAGTACGTTGTTAGCATATTGTGATACGACGTGCAAACAACGATTCCTGGAGTCCACAGATCAATGGGCATACCACATTAAGCCACAGCTCTCAACGTTGATTCTACGTCGTGTGTTAGGTGGGCACCACTTGCTTCCACCTTATATTATAATCATTCTAGGAGGCCTATTATTACGTAAGAGATTTCATATACGCTGGATATCGGCACCTCCTACACTTGGCGTCTGGGTTTGTTACATGTTTGGAACAGAACTATTGAAGGTAGAGAGGGAAAACGTAGGGAACTGTGCAGTGTTCTACCGAGGACTGTGTGTAAAGCTCTATTTTTACTTGGGTTAAACATACACGATTTATGTTAGCGTTTTAGGACAATTAAATCTTTGCGCTTTCGTTGAAAGATATCAGGGACACGGGAATAAGCTCCACGACCATGATAGATATAATATTTCTGACCGAACCTTCTATTCGGGAAACGACATTAGAAAATATTTTCATATAAGAACTATCTTTTCATTTTCTGCATTTCGTATCGACTGCGACAAAATAATGGAGACTTGCAAACACACTCTTGGAGCGAGAGCTTCCACCTTCATTATTTTTCAGTCCTACAGTGACGGTACTGTGGTTCTCAACTGATAATATTTCCACCAACCCAACCTTCTTTTCTCATAAATACTGCTTTAGCCAGTAATAAAAAAGTAACTGACAATACTTCCTGCCAAAAATTACCAAGTATGGTATTTATACCGTAGGCAGCAAGCTCAGTGTCGTAAAAACATGTACAGTTGGGTGTACTCAGCATGTGGGCTTAGAATCTATCTCTATGCCCGGTTTTTCCGGATAATAATTTGTTAAGAAAGGATTTATAAAGTTCAGGTTTCGTTTTCTACGCTTACAGGTGTCGTTTTCTATATACCGTTACGCAAGAAACGAGAGCAATCGAAAAAAAACGCACCGAAAAGAACTATTTTGAGATCCAGGACCACCATCTCTCCTTCTTCTCTAGAAAACACTACGGGTACGGCCATGATGTAGATTACTGGTGCGTTGTCATTGACTTTTTTGTTGTTAATTATCGCGTGGGAACGCATCAAATGTGTGCCGACAGTTCGCTTATCGCCTGGTGTGATGTTTTTTCTTTTAGCTGAGTGTAAGCGATAGAGTGAGAATTGCCGTGCTATTAGATACATTAAATGGACCTCATCATTAGTGTAATATTGTTGTTTACTATGTACTCTTAGGCGTATTTTTTAACCTATTGGGTTCGTAATTAAAGCTACTATTATTATTATTGAAAAACATGATATAACTGAACACTTTATTTCATAGCAGTTCCCTTGCTTATCTATGTATGGGTATGGGTTGTTGCTAGGTTTTTCCCAACAAACAATGATAGTGGAGAGATAATGATAGAGCTTCGGTAAAAATAAAATGAATGTTTGTTACGTTAGTATAGGTACTTATTTTATGCAGCATTTAAGCCAATTTTCGAGTACTTCAGTACTTTCTATCTATTATCCAAAGAATCACTGACAGACTAACACCGCTCTGGTTATATTTCAAGTCATAAACTAAATAAGGAAATTACAATCCTTTTAAATACACTGAATGTGGAAAATGAAAACACTGTGTATAGTCGTACATGTATTAACGCACACACATTTTTTGAATATTTCTTACAGTGATTGGCTACCTAAGCTTCCGTACCAAACTGGATCAAAAATTTCTATAAACAGATAGAAAATGATTAAACCACAATGCGTCATAATAGTCCATTTTCTGGACGGTAATTATAACTGAGTTCTGGCTTGATTAATTACTAATAAATGCGTTAATTCAAGTTAGTAAAAAAGTATGAGAATGGTAGCAAACTCTGATACCAGACGCCCGACAGCATGAAATATCTCATGGAAAGTGGATAGTTTCCAGGAAACAGACTTCCAGCTATTGCATTTCACTCAGTTCACACTTTATCGGGCAAGTGACGAGGTACATACACCTGGTTACTACTAAGATGCTTTTCCTGTGAAGACGTTTTTAGTCGTTTGGTATTGGTTTAATTAAAAGAATTCAGTGAGTGAGAAGCTCACCCAATGGCAAAAGAAAAACGGAATGCTCGCGGAAATCCACAGCCTACAGCATAGGGCAATATCACGCAACAAGAATCCAAGAAGCACTCTGCACCTTTACTTGGGGAACAGTTAGGTGCCAAGCTAGTCCTGACAGAATGCCAGTGGATTGATTTTTATTCTTAATAAATATGGAGCAATAAAACTATGATTGGTAGCTAGACAATTATAGTCACTTCCGTTAGCGTTACAACAATTTATTCTTGTGTACGATATTCTGTGGAGGTAGGCATTTATAAGATACAGTAATAAATTTAAATCACAATATTTCAGCGGAAATCAATAGTTTCTTGCTTCCTTTTACTATGATGTTTTTATTTGCACTGCAATCTCGTACAAGTGCATACAAATTAGCAAGTGTAGAAAGGTGCGCTGCAACTATGGATTGCCGAGTAAAAAAGGCACTCAAATACTAGAGCACTCTGAGAACGCATACCTCCGCCAAGCGAGGCAGCGGTAACGAAAAATTTAAATTGCCTCTGAAACTATGATTTCCTTTGCATCACCACCAAAATCTAACTATTTGTGCCTTTTGACAGTAATAACAGTTCTGTCATTTTCTTGAAGATCTGATCAAAATTTTTTGAGTTATGCTGCAAATAAACATTCTGACAAACGTTATACTCTGTCCATTTTATCAAGGCAGTTTAGGCTTGGATAAATTCCTCTACAGCGTTGCCAATTCTATGGGCATTTCTGAGATTTCTCTATATATAGGTAATGGGCGGGGCTAAGCTATGGGCCGAACAAAATCTCAGATATGCCCATAGCATTGGCAACGCTATAGAGGAATTTGATCACGCCCAAACTGCCTTTATAAAATGAACAGGGTAGAGTCAAGCACGCAAACAGACCAACCGATCATCATCAAAATTTAATCATTTATCTCTTTCAACATTACAAACATTCCTGTAAGTTTCATTAAAACCCGTTCATAACTTTCTCAGTTATTTTGCTAACAAGCATAAAACAAACACAGCAACAAACCAACGAACAAATAAATCATCACAAAAATTTTCCCTTTTATCTAACAACTCATGTAAATTTCATAAAAATCCTTCCATAACTTTTTGAGTTATGGCATTAACAAAAAAAGAGGCAGACAAGAAAACAAGCGGATGAACGAATCTTCACCAAAAGTTATTCATCTCTTCCTCATAACATACCTGACAATCCCTGTAAGTTTCATTAAAATCCATCCATAACATTTTTAGTTATCTTGGTGACAGAAAAATGCACAAACTGGATGAAAACATAACCTCCTTGGAGGAGGTAATTAAAGCCTGCAATGGCATGCAGCTGCGTTACTGTAAAATCTGCCGTGTGTTGATGAATGGGAGAAAATACTTCGTCAGCAGCTCTCATCCAAGTGCGAAGGGAGACTCGCTGCTGGTCCTCAAGTAGTACTCGATGTCGTCCCTAGTAAGATAAATAAATAGAACAATTAAATACGAGCACCAAAGACAGGAAATTTACAAATAGCCGCGGGATGTTTCGGTACTGTGTTTGTACGCTGGAAGTCGTGAGGTCGCCTCCTCGCCAGGCAGGTGAATTTTTGTGCTGTGGGATTGTGGCGTCAGCGTTTCTGGCATCCACGCTCCAGCTACCAGGGTACTGACCTAATAAGAAATGGAGCGGCCGGGTTAGGTTCACTGTTGCAACGAAAGCCTTTTCTTTTTAACGCCATAGTTCTGATACTCTACTTTCGACTGCAGCAGCTGTGAAATGACGTAATGATGCTACCGCTAAGAGGTACTTTACACGTCGACAATGATTACATTTTAAATTTAATAAAAAAACGACTGCTCGGCAGCTGAACAAACGTATGTTTCGTAGCCGATGATCAGTTTCAGATGAAGGGACCAACCAAGTGAGAAATGAACCCAGACTGCGTATTTTTATAATGTTTGATTGGGATGGTTTATTTACATATTTCATTTCCACAATTCATCGCAGCATAAATACGGACTAATTTTGTTCTACTTCAACTGTTTCTAGTGAAATCTATTATGGAAAGTTATACCCTGAGGTTCCGTCCACAGTGACCACCACTGTGTCTTATAGCAAAGGATTGGATTGGCTCAAAGCTCTGGAGTTCCGCCAACCTCTGATGCCCTCTGCGACGCTGGGCATGACGTAGGTTACAACGGGGCAATCGGCACCACCACGACAATAAGTACCACTGGACAATAGACACCACGGGGCCATAGGCATCAAGAGGCAATAGGCACCACGGGGCAATAGGCACCACGGGGCAATAGGCACCACGGGGCAATAGGCTCCACGGGCAATGGGCACCACGGGGCAATATACCACTAGGCATTAGGTACCATTGAGGTACCGACCTTCACAAACAATGTTGCTCGACTATGCTATCCGTGGGGCAGGAACCACTCGATTCAACTATCTGCTAACCAGTCAGAGGTTTTGTTTCGTATCATACATAATTCAAAAAGCATTAGGTAAAATAAGTTTAAAGGCACTGTATTTGTGAGGAATGTTTTAGGCCGCGTTCAACTCTAAAGGGTTTCAAACTTCCAGTAAGTATTCTTTAAAGCCTGGTACTGACTCAACAGACCTACGCTTTCCTAAAGTATTACTATCTGCCAAGTGTCTAAAGTATGCAGCCGAGCCTCTTCAATAATGTGCCGCGTTGTTTTCTCGAAACGTCAATAATACTGAAACTCGAAAATTAAACAAAAAAACATAATGGAATCAATCTCACTAAAACCATAAAATAAACCAGTAATTTTTAAAGAGCAATTAGGGAAAACTTGCTGCTAGTTATCCCCGCTGATTACTGAGTGCAAAATAGAAAATTCTGAATGCAACTGATGGCGTGCCTAACACCTCCTGGACATCATCCGGCGAACTGTAGAGGTATAAAAAGTGAAGTACCTTCTGAACTTTTGTCTTTCTTTATTATTGTGGTATTAAGACCCAGACCTCCACTCACCCGATTTCGACACCGGTGATATCCACAGGATATCCCATGTCGAGACAGCCAGCACCACAAGAGTCGCAGCCCCCGAGGTCGAAGGTGTCCCAGTCTGCGCAGGGCCTCGACAGGAAAGTGTTACCTCCGGAACTTTCAACCTCAAGGCTCTCTAACCAGAACTGCCAGGCTCTAGCATGGCTGCAGCCACCTGCGTACCAAGAATATATCAACCACCACTAGAAATGCTTTCGACAGAAAAGCCCGGCAGCGAAATTAATCCTTCGAAGCTTACCTTGTTTGAAATTTCCGACTAGTGCATTGGCATCGACCCGTTGAATCAAATTTCAAGGGCTGACCGTTAATCCAGTAACACAATTTTATTACATAAAATAGAAAGTTTACATTAAATTTCTTCAACATACCGTAAATGGGTTGCTTCCAATACCTTCAACACCATTCAGAGAGAAAGAACCAAAGTTTCTGTCTGCAGTTTCCGATAAGTTAAAGTAGAGTGGGTGTAGCTTAAATTGACTTTGATGGTCCAATCTGAGAAACCCTTAGTTTTCAAGTGAGGCCTGTCAATTTTCAATCTTTGGGAGCATTATGCCATATCTCTTCTGCTTGTGTCAGTGCTTGTTTTGCAAATGACATATCGGTAATGTAGTAAGAGTAGTAGTTCCAGAATTAGTTATTTATATAGGTACGAAAGCTATTTATTTGACTTGATTCCGCTATGAAGTTATGTCAATGAATTTCTTTCCCTACGAAAATATCTATCATGAACACTCGAATATTTTTCGAGGGGTTTTGTTTTGTATCAAACCAGCTTCCGTGCGTACCCAGTGCTGTTTACAGTTCACGATATGCATGATCATATTACTATGATGATAACATTATTACCTCCGCTAAAGATGTTAAGTTTCTGCTGCGGTTTCTCTGATGTGTCAGCTAGCAACACGACTCGGAAAGTTATGGACAAATCTTAATGATAATTTAGTTTTAACACTTTCTCCACCTTCCTAAATATTAGGAGACATCCACCAGTCAACTTCTTTAAAACTATGCTGGAATAAAATATGGTTATACCGCGAATTACTGTATTAAAATTAAAGGCTACGTTTCGGCCTAGAACGTCGGCCATCTTCAGGCATTAAAAGACAAATTGTCATCTGTGAACATAAATGAGAAAAATAAATCTATATTTGTCACAACACAACTAAAATTTTGGAACTATCGTACTATTGCACTGTATGAACATAGAACACATTAGCAGGTACTAGGTATAAATTGCACTAATTATTATCGCTGAG